>JARHVA010003756.1:960000-1100000 GCA_037957365.1 Torreya grandis
GCATGGATTGAATTTTAACATACTTTCTATGCCATTCAAAGTCAAAGAGGGTAGTCTCCTAGAATTATCATAGATGTTAGATCCCAATGAAACTAGTCCCAATGTGAGATAAAGATGTCATTTAGAGTTGGTAAGATGACTCCCCATGGGTTGTCAAAGATGACAACATCCAGAAAGGCCCTACCTAATGGGGACTCACTACATCATTCATCATAAAAGAATAGTTTCCTAAACCTACTAGAGATGTGAATATCTAGGAGAGTTTGGCCCAATGAAAGATCACCAGGTCATTTAAATTCATAAAGGTAAAAAATTTGGATCTGTCCAGGATATTAGAACTTGGGAGAGATAGGACCAATTGGAAACCATGGCATCATAGAATTCAAATATAAATTTGTTTCCACTTGTGACTTAAAAAGCTCAAGATCAAGTACTAGTAGTTAACCAGAACCAATTAAGGTATGCCACTAGTCCATGGGGGGCACATCATTCTACATAACATAAATCCATGGAACACATAGCTATACTTAAATGGAATCCATTAATAAAAACACTAATAAAGGTGTGACACACGTTAAAAAGTGTGGGCTATCCAAGGAAGCTCTAAGGCATATGGCCATATGCTTACCATGTGCTTGACATTAATGTAAATATGCCTTACCATGTGTTTGACATTAATGGAATGGGAAGGTGGACCTTATTATATAGTTTTTAAAAACATCATATCACCATTTTTATATATGTCTCATGATACAAGATCATAGGTTATGAATTTAATTTTGAATTCAGAAATAAAAGGAGAAAATCTCAGCAGGAACTCAAAATATCAAATTCAAAGAAAGTGAGCTATCAAATGACATTAATTCAAAAATATGTGTGCACAAGCCTTTAATGCCTAAATAAGGTCCATTAACAAATACACATGATAATATGGAAATCTAGGTGGTTTTTACCCATTTTTTTCCTCCACGTAGATCCATGTAGTGCATGAACAAGTGAGATAGACATTTTTTAATTACTAAAAAAATTAAACTATATGTATAATAGAAGCATAATATGTTATTTTGAAAACATTAAATGTTATAATTCGAGAAAGGTAAATAGCCATAAAAATTTTAAATCTATAACTAAAAATATAAATTAAAAAAAGATAAACATTATAACAATGAATTGAGTACATTGATCAAACTTTTATCAATCTATTAATAATTGACAAAGTATGGAAAGTAAATGAGTTAAGTAGTTAAAAGACTCAACAATCATTTAATTTTTACAAGAAGTATATTTTTTGGCTAATATGCCACAATGCCTTCTCAAAATTTCAAAATAAACATGGCCTTGATTTTGCTAGAGTAGTAATAGACCTTTGTTAACTTTCCTAAAATCCACCAAGAATTATTTATTCACATTTAACATATCATGCCTGTAACATTACAAATCAATTTTCACAAAAAAATGTTCCCATAATCTATTTTATTGCCCAGATCAAGAAACTTATTATCTTCTATGGAAAAATTGAGTGCTCTATATTTGACATGTAAGCTTTAATGAATGGTATTATTTTTTGGCATTATTACTTTATCCAATATAACCTCTTCATGTCAATGGATTAAGAAAGGATAGTCTCCTAGACCTATCATAAAAGTCAAATCTAGAGAGAGTCTAACCAAATGGGAGATCACCATATCATTTAGAGTAAGAGAGGCAAGTGCCCCAAACCTATCATAAATGTTATATCCTAGGAGATGCTAGCTCAATGAGAACTTACCACATCATTTAAATTCTTAGAGGGAAATTCTATGAACCTATTAGTGATGCTAGAGGCCAGTAGAACCTAGGCAAATGCTTGATCAATGGATCATTTATAATAATAAAAGTGACTCACCTCCACCTATCATAGATTTCAAAACCTAAAAAATCTTGCACCAATGGGCATTCAATACAGTATTTGATGTTAGTGAGAAAAGTCACTTGGACCTGTCCAAGATATCAGAGACTAGGAGAGCCAAGATAAATGTAAGATAAATGCATCATTTACAGTAAAAAATGTTAGTCATTTGGACCTATCAGATATGTTAGAACCTAGGATATCATGTTTGAATCATAATTTTTTACATCATATAATGCAAATATGAACTAGTTGCCCCTTGTGACTCAAAAAACTAATAATAAAAATATGAGCATTTATATAGGACTAATCAAGGTGAGGCACATGTCAGTAGGTGACACATCATCCTACCTAGAATAAAGACATGAAGTGTGAGGTTGTGCTTAGACAATTACCATTAATTAAATAACAATATCTCCATGACATGTGGAAAAAAAATGGGGACTATCCCAAAAAAATCTAGGTTCTATGGTCATGTGCCTACCACATAAAATGAGTATTGGGACACCACTTTCCTTATTGGGTTAACTAGGTATAAGAATTATAATGACATATTCATAATAACATTAGAGTGTTCTATGTTTGATATGTAAGCTTTAATGAATGGTTTTATTTTTTGTGGTTGTTACTTATTCATCTTGTGAATCTTGTAGAGCCTGGCCCAATGGGAATATGCCATGTCAATTGAAGATGAAAAGACCAATCTACTAGACCTTTCAAAAATTTCAGATCATGAGATAACAAGGCCCAATGGGAGATATCTACATCATTTAGGGTTAGAGAAGATAGTCCCCAAAACATGTCATAGATGTCAGATCATAGAAAAGATGTGTCAAATAGGAGATCATCACATGATTTAGAGTAAGATAGATTATTACCCCAGACATGTCATAAATGTCATAACCTAAGAGATCCAAGGCCAATAGCATACCACCTCATTATTTAGAGTCAAAAAGTTAACTTCCCTAGACTTGTCAGAAACATCAAAGCCAATGGAATCATGGAATAATAGGCACTTGTTTTGTCATTTAGAGTCAGAGATAAGAGCGCAGAGAACCCGTCAGATATGTCAAAGACTAGGAGTTAGGCTCAATGGGATATTAGGGATTCATTCAGAGTGAGAAAGGTGAGTCTGTCATACATATCTGAGACATCAGAGCTTGGGAGAGCTCAGATTAATGGGAAGCAGACATGTCACATAATGTAAAGATGAACTAGTTTCAACTTATGACTTACAAAGATCAAAATAAATTATAAGATACTATTTAGGACTAGTTTGAGTGTGGCATGTGTCCCTAAGTGACACATTATCCTATTTAAAATAAAGGTATGGAGTTAAAATCCATGATTAGACTATGAATGCCAATAAAAATCTAATAGACCAATGACATGTGCTAGAAACTAGGGTCTAGACAAGGGAAATTCAAGGTAAACGATTGTTTGCTTCTCAAATGATCATGAGATAAATATGTGTCTCTAAAACTTATTAGATATGTTAGAGCCTTAGAGATCCTAGATCGATGAAATATTATCATGTCACTTAATACAAAGATGAACAAGTTATCACTTTGGACTAGAACGGCTCAAGATAGCATAAGAGTTGTTAAGTGAGATGGATCAAGGTGTGGCATGTATCCTTGGGTGACACATCATCTTGATCAGGTTAAAGGTGTGAATTTTTATGATGTGAGTAGATGGAATATGTTAATAAAAATCTAATAAACTTATGACATGTGTCAGAAAATAGGGACTAGCTAAGTGAAATCTAAGGTATTTGATTATGTGTTTTCCATGCATATACCATTTAAAAAATATGAATCTATACTAGATTATATATATTTCGAAAACATCCCATCACCAATGCTATATCCATTTGGTGGTGGAGGATCGTGCATCATGAATCCAATTCTAGATTTGGAATTAAGAGGATAAAATTTTGCTGCTAAATCAAATTTGAAATTTATGGTAAGCGAGATACTAAGTGACACTAATGTAAGTACATGTGTGAAAAATATTTTAAGATAAAAAGGGGGCCCATTAATGGTTACCAATGACTATTTAGAATAAATTTCTAACTTATTATTTTCAAATTCATTGATAACTTTCGTTTTCTTTGCTCTCAACACCTGAAAGCTTCCCAATTCCTTTTATGTTCTATTTTAATGGTCAGTACATACTCTAACATGAATCCTAACTTTGAGTACTAGGATACAACTTTCCCTATTGGTTTAACAAGATACAAGCATTATAATTTCATATTCAAAGTTATCAAGTAAGACCCTATAGATTTTGTCAATGTCTATGACTAGCTAGTGAAATACAAAGATTCCCTTCAGTTCTATAAAGAATGAATACTCCATAGAGTCTCACCTAAACTATAGGAATTTCCCTATGCTAACCTCTCGGGTGATACCCCTCACAAGGGAATCTAATTATAGGATTGTATTAACGATTGAATGTATTTACCCACTTCTTGATAATAAATTGCTAACATATATAAGAATGAATTCAGGGCATGTTACTCTATACAAAAGTTCTTATTCATATAGAATGAAATAGTAGTATCATCCTAAATGGCTGATCACCCATTTTGTACTATCCTCTAGGATTAGGCAAGGAATCTAGATTCTAAATAGGTGAACAAATAAAAGATCAATGGTTACATGGTACAGACCTTTTTAAAGGAGGTACAAGTAGGCTTGATCCTTTTTAATCATATTTTCAAATACTCAGTCTTCAAGCATGTCAAAAATATGTGGGTGAACTTATTTTACATTATTATGACTGAATCCAACATCTTAGACCTTTAAGGATTGATCAAGATCAAATTATTCTAGGCCATTATAGTTGTTTAGAATTAGGGTGATTTCTACATGATGAGATTTTTTCTTAATGATGTCTTTAGAATTGTCTCATTCAACCTATCATTATTTCCTACCTAGGTTACTGGTGGCCAAAATGTCCATGTGGTTTTATTCAATATCTATGGTTACTAGTTCCACTAGCATGCCTAGAATATCTGTGATTATTTCTACCCATTGGGGTACCAAGTGATAAATGAAGACCCAATGTGATAGCTTTAAAATATAATGTAGGAATCTCTCATAGACATAGGGTAATATTAAAGTTATAAAAAGGACACAATGATATAACTCATGAGCTTCATGCAATATCCCCTACAATTACCATACTATGTGTCTGACTTCCTAGCAGAGCAAGAGATCACTTATCAATTGGTGAATTACATATTTAGCCATTATGTATATTCTCAATAAAAGACCTACCCTTTGCTCCCTATCATGATATGAGGGCATTGTTACAAGACCTGTCCCTCCATATAAAAGATGGCAGACAACCGAAATTCTTTCTCTCTAGAAAAATGTAAGATTAGATAATGCAACCCTAAAGGGTTTATCTATGCCCACTTGTCATAGTATGAAACTTGGATAAACATCAACTATGGCCATTAGGTTAAGGATAATGATGACATATATCTATATCTAGCAATGACTAGGAGGTGTAATTTTGTATAGTGACCAATAAAAATAATAAATAGAAGAGGATCAGAAAAACCCCTCAACAACCATTCCAGATCCTATTCAGCTTATACAGGGACAAATTGTAACTTCTCCAGTAATCTCATAGATAATTTAAAAGGGCATCCCATGCATTCCCCTCCTTAATCATTCCCTCTAACTCCTATAGTGACTTTTTAATATCCACTTCTAATATCAAACATGGTTATTCAAACTCTACTCTACCTCCATATATTACTCTAAGAATATTTTACATAATCTTGAAGAGCACCATGCCACCTTCTCCTCCTCAATCTACCCCTTTGCCTCTTCTAGTTGCTCCTTAAGAATTAATTACACTAGCATACCTAGTTCTTGAAGCTTAACTTCCACCAATAGCCCCATTTCATCAAGCTCTATCTCTAAATTTTCCTCCTTCATATTCTATTGGTACTCCACCTCTACCTCTACTAATAATATCTCCCATCAAACCCTAATAGTATTGAGTTTAGACTACATGGTGTCATGCAGGCCAAGTTTAAATACTCAAATATTAATACCATAGCCTCTTAGATATGATACTAGGGTTAGTTTAATAGAGAGAGAGTCAAATGAGGCACTCATTAGGCACCCATGTAAGGTTGATCTCTTACTCCTCCATCTCCTCCTATTTCTATTTTACTACTTATTTTGGTGCATATTAATTTCATTCCACACCCACCTTTTTACATTCTTTCTCATTTATATTTCACATAAATACCCTTAGGTTTGATCATTCTGATCATTATCAATTACACTTTCCCTCTTAATCTATCTCATAGTTTAGAGTCCTCTCGGTGCCTTTCTTGACATGCCCTTGACAACAACTATGGCTATAGCCTATGGGATCTTATCCCCTCTAGCACATACCATCTCATCCCCTACTCTAACTAGTTTGGTAATTTATTTTATGGCTTTAAGTCATCTTGCATCATCTCATGTAGACCAAACTATCACATTTGGATCATTCATCACAACACTCATAGATGATCTAGAGAAGAGGTCAAAGAAGAAGCATAAGATGACACATTCTTCAACTCCTCTAGCTTGACTAGTAAGAACATGATAAATGGATCCCTGAACATCTCTCTCCTTTACTAAGGCCCCACTAGTTTCCCCTTCAATCAACTTATCTCATCTCTATTATTCTATGATCTGTTCTCAGGACCAATCTTGTCTTAGGTGAACTTGACCTAGGAATAATGGCAAGATCAATTGTTCCCATGGGCTTCCACTTTAATTCTCCTTCCATTCTCCCTATGCACCCTCTACCTCCACTATTTCCCACTTTTAATACTTACACTTCATATCTTTCCCACCTCATCCTCTAGATTTAACCACCTTTTTAGCCACACCTCCTACACTTGCAACAACTAAAGGGATAGTATTGACATCACATAGACCATAAATGTATTTCTAGGGTGACCTAGATGTGTAATGGATTTTTTATAGAGTTTATCAAAGAATGAAGTGAACACTCACTCAAAAGTTTGTCCAGGAGGGTAAACTATTGATATGATATACCCATCTAATATATTTTTTGTCATGAAGGTGAGGAATACTATTGGGGAAGAGAAGATAGCTGAGGACCCACTATTTATTTTCCAATCTACCCATGACATCTTTGAAAAACTCCTTGAGTACATGCATATCTGAGTTCAATCTCTTGAGGCTCAAGATAACAATACATTTCTAGTAATATTAATTAGGTAGGTCAAAGATGCCCTCCTATTAATTTTATTGATCTTAGGGAAACTAAGTAAGACTAGAGTTGAGACTGATTCAATTATACAGAGGATACAATCATACATGGGAAGAATCACATAGATTAATGGGAAGTGTTAGAGAATGTAATTCATGGTTAACAAGGGGATGTACCTAAAGATCGAATAGATGCCTACCTTATAATTTGTGTTGTACCAAATTTATGTCAAACACATGAGAGCAATGATGGAGGGGTGGCTATCCATAGCCCACACTACTATATAACCATTTGAAGAGGGAAATAAAAAGATACTAACCTACTTCTAGGAGGTTAATATCTCAATTTTATTTTACTCAGATGGCACTCTACATGACTAAGGGGAATTCTTAGTCTACGAGGTCAATTCAATTAGGTTATGAGGGAGAAAATGACTAAGGCAAATCACAAAGGAGCCTAGGTGGTGTTGGATATATCAACTAAGTACACTATTAGCATTAACTAGGTTTGATGAGTTTAGGCCTTGATGGATTTAGTTTTTTAGATCTACCATAGATTATCAACTTAGGTAGAGGTGATCTTCAGGGAGACTATAATGAACTTGGCCAAGCTAGATAAGGAGTTTAATGCCATAGTAGTCATGGTAGAATCAAGAATTTCCCAATTGAGGTAATTCAGAGTTAGCACCTCTTAGCCACCTCCACATATTTGTAAATGATTCAAACAAATTTGTTTCAAGTTTCTTCGAATTTATTTTGGCTCATTTTTTTGAATTAAGGTTGTAATTGAAATGAGTAGCTATCATAACATAGGACGGGATCCTCATGCATTTTATAGTTCATCCCTAATCCTGATCTATTTATAAAAATGTCATATTGTATTTTAGGAATGACCAAAAAATGGTTGAAAGTGATCTTGGATTATTACCAATTCCTCTCTACACTCTATATTGTAACAATGATATATATTGATTATTATAGTAGATTTTTAATCTTTTATTAATTACATGTTTTATTTCTAAATAAATTGCTTTTCTATGTTTCATTTCCTTTCACTTGAATGTTTAAATTATCAATAATGCTATGGTTTATTAAATTAACACTTTATCAGTTTATGTATGTCATGATTATGATTTGATTATAAATTGATTCTTTGTGTAAGTTTTTTCCTTCTATTTTGATAATTAATGATCATTCGTGAACTTACCTATAAGTTTTCATATGGTGCTTATGTGTTATTGACAATAAATCTTTGGTATTAATCTCTAGAAGGAATTCACATTGAAACCATACTTTTGTTTCCATCTGGATCTTTCGAGAGCTAGAAATGTAGTGAAATTTGGTCTAAAGAGATTTATTTGTGGCACAACCCCTTAGTTCATTGATCATTACATTGATATGTATTTAGACCTGAAGGCATTCTTTTTTGTCTTATCATTCTCTATCTTTTGTGATAAACTGAGATCTCCCTATCTGAGAAGTATGTTTTATTGCATTGCTTTCCTTCTTTTTGTTACTTTTTTTTTTAATGTATTTCAATAATCTAGGCTAAATGAAGAGGTACCACTTCACCATTTTTCACCCCATCTAGTCTTCCCAAATCTATTAGATAAATTTAAGCCCATGAAATCTTAAATTAATGGAGAGGCATGAGGTGGCCAAATTCCAATGTGCCATGTCATACAAAGCTATCAGAGAGGTCTAATGTAGGGAAAACTTGGGAAAATGAACATGTGCCAAGTCACCATTTATTAGTTTAGGCAATGAATTGGACTTGTTAGAGATGATGGGGACTAAGGTAGGATGGAAAAATAAAGAGGTAAGATGTAGATAGTCTTCAGTTTGGATTTACCCAAACCTCACATACATGTCAAGGTTGGGCAGAATTAGCATATTATATATAAGTTTTTTTATAGTTTATCTTTTCATTCCTACAAATCAGCCACATTAATCTAGTTTAGAGATTTATATCTACGTATATATCCATGTATAATAAGCACGTAGAATATTCTTGAGTTTAAATTTAATGAACATATTATATCAATCAAAGCCTCATCACCTTTTCCAATATAATTTATAATTTTTATTGTTATAAGATTAAAATAAAAGTAACCAAATTATCCATTTTAATCCTTTTTTGAAATAAGATTTACCAAGCTCGAGGATACTACTTAGGCCTATACAAGGACTTCTCTAACCTAAATACTAGGTTTTTTTTCTAAAAAATAAAATCCTTATTGTTATACCATGTACACCTCTTCCTCCAAGTCTTGATTCATTAAATCACTCTTTTACATACATCTGATATACCTTCCAACCAAACTATGTTGAAATAAAAATAACCATTTTGAATGTTACATTTTTTTATTGTAAGATCAACATCTTATTATAAATCTACTCTTTATTCATGTATATATCCATTAACATCAATATGAGATTTATAATTATGTAAAGAACCATCAATTTTATATTTTACTTTATAAATCCATTTGAAACCAATGGATTTATTACCTTAGGGTAGATCATAAATAAACAAATTACCATTTCTTATTAGTGCATCATACTCCATGTTCATGAAAAATTCCTATTTAGGACTACCTTTAATGTCTACATAAGTATTTGGCTACAAAATTTGTGAAATAAATAAATCAAGAGAAAATTTAACTTTATCAAGAATCTCTATGACTTGTCTTGTAGAACTTATCGGTCTAGCTTCTAATAATTTTAGAAGCTCATATTACCTAACATCCTATAGTGTGTTATAAAACCAATTTGGCCTCTTATGTTGATTAGTTGAATAACTGTGTGTTTTACTAGATCTTTTTATGGAGTTAGAGTTCATCATTTGGAATCCAACTATTTCTAGTACCAAAATGTTTACCATCCTTTGATAAATATGGAATTTTATCATTTATAGGCACCCATTTTCAAGTGACTAACTCAGTGACTCTCGAGTCACCAATACCATTTACCACTTACCAAGTCACCAATCTGGATAGGTATTTGTAAATTGTACCCTTATTTTGTCATTTTAATAATAACTTCATACTTACATGTTATCATGCAATTTAGGAATATTAAATTTTCTATGACCATTTTCTAATATGTACTTCTATAATAGGTTTGGAGCCCTTAGATGGACTAGGACATGTTCACATTTGACCACTAGTTGGTAGAACAATGCCAAGCAACATGTTTTCACGCTCTCATATTTTTAATAATTAAAATAATTCTCACAAAGAGATTGAGGGTAATGACATAATCACTGTCACCCATTTATCAAATTTTTTTGGCCTCTCAACTTCATATATTAAAGGGACCAATTTTTTTTAAGATCTCACCAATTATTTCCATCTCATGAGTGGCCAAGGAAATTTTTGATAACTCAAGAACCCTGGGGCTACAAGTTATCTAAAATAATACATGTGTTAGTTATTTTAAATTGGTAGCCTATGTAATTTTATATAAATAATAAAAATAATAAAAATCCAAATTTTAATTAAATTCCATAAATAAAAGACATAACTATGTCTTAGTCTTAAAATGTCATAATCCTTCATGCCCCCCCCCCCCCAACCCGATTAAAAAAAACATACAATGGGTTTAATTCGTAAGGAATCGATAAGACCTTACAGGTAGAATTAAAGAGATCCCAATGGAATTTTTTAATTTACATCATGCATATTAAAAATTATTTAATATGTTTAAAATTAATTTAACATGTTCACCTTAATAATTATTACTCATGCAAAATATTGTTCTATCAAATATTTGTTTGTTTGACATTCCATATGATATTATTAAATTTTTCCTAGAAAATATGTGTATGAGTTTTTAATTTTCATAATGTTTCAGATCATCTTCCATGATCCTTCATTAGGATAAATTATGATAAATGGAACAACAGGACTAGGAAATTTAAAGAAGATGAGATGACCATTGCAAATGGAGTTTCTAAAAATAATTTTTTTAGCCGTTATAATTTTTTTTAAATGCAAATAAAGAAACTAAAATAAATTAATTAAACCAAAAAATCAAGTTTAAAATTAAATTAAAATGCCACAAATAGAAATAATAAATAGAATAAAATAAAATTTTAATTTTTACAAGTTAATAAATTAAAACAACATGCACTGTTGTTGTTGTTGTTGTTGTTATTATTATTATTATTATTATTATTATTATTATTATTATTAATATTATTATTATTATTATTATTATTATTATTATTATTAACAAATAAAATTATACACATAATATATAATATAATTATTATAAAATACTAAGAAATAATTAACTAAAGAAATAAACTACCCCCAACGACAATGGAAAAAAAGAGCAAAACAAAAAAAATTTGTCGAACTAGAAGAATTAAAGAAGAAACCTTAATCGTGAAAACCATTGGCTTCTGAGCATGACAAATTTATATCCCTTCATCCCTATTTATATTGTCAAGGTGTTTCAATATTTCAATTGCATCCCTTATCTCACACTTCATAAAGTGGTCTTCTATAACAACTATTCTAGCTTGTTCTATACTGATATCATGCTTTGTCCTAGAAGAGTGTTTTGCAAGATCCAATTTTTATTTCCTTTCAAGTCAAATATGCACCAAATGATCTTTAATTATAGTTTTAATAAATCTCTTAGTTTCTCCTATGTAAGGGATAACACACAAGAAATCAACCATGTAAACACCACTATAAAGGTTTTTATCCATACAATCTTTTACCGACCCTAAAATCCTATGTAATTTATTAATAGGCAGGAAAGTGAAGTTAAATTTCTTGCATTTTAGATTTTTACCCAATTTGTTGGGAATGATTCTACATACAATAAATAAGATATAGGTTGATCTATTAAGTGATCATTATTATTAGAACTTCTATTGATTTTTTCTTTTATTAGTTTGATAGCTCTAGTACTTATAATTATATGATATAATAATTAATTTATTTAGTTACTTCTTTCTTACTATCTTATAATAATTATATTATATATTATGTGTATATTTTATTTATTATTAATAATTATAAAAATGCATCTTATTTTATTTCCTTAACTTGTTAAAATTAAAATTTTATTTTATTTTAATTATTATTTGTATTTGTGTCACTTTTATTTTTCTTTTCAACTTAATTTTTGGGTTTTCTTTATTTATTGTAGTTTCTTTTTTTGCATGTATAAACTTGTTATAACAACTAAAAAAATTATTTTAAGAAACACCATTTGCAACGGTCATCTCAACTTCTTTAAATTACATGGTCCTGCTACTCCACTAATAATAATTTATCTTGATGAAGAATCATTGAAAATGATGTAAAACATTAAGAAACTTAAAAACTCATACACAATTTTACCAGGAAAGTTTTAACATTAATATTATTCTATTTTATTGGAGTATATATTAAATTTAATTGTAAAAAATATACATACAAGTATAAATATTATGGAGACCATTCATTTTAGATAAGTACAAATATTTTCAAATATATTTTAAACACAAGATAGGCCAACATGATCTATAAAAGCCAATAAAAAATATTTATAAGTTTATTTTCCTATAAACCATGATTTCATATAACAAGGCACTTTTATTTAATCGTGTGTGAAGTTAAAACCATCAAAATATTATATCAAATTCTCTTTAATGGAAATATTTTACTCATAATATGAACCTATTCCTACACTAATAAATTAAACAACAATTTTTGTGAAGGTGAAATAGAGATAACGTTCTCCTTGTTAATTATCATTTTAGTGGAATAATTATCTAAGATTTATTTTTTATACACATTGAAAAACATCCATATAAATTAAATGGTAGTAATATATCGTAAGATTCACTTCTTATTGAAAGGGAAAAAAATTAATGTATTGTCTTAATGTTGTAAAAGTATAAATGAAAATAGGAACACATGCACCATATTATTTATGTTTCTTGGTTGTGACTAAATGTCTCCTACACATTTAAATATCTAATGAGGAGATGATTTGGAGCTATGTTTCATCCATCCTCCATCATAATGAGTGCATATTGTCATAAGGGGATTTTGAGAAATCATCTGACTCCTCTAACAATTATTCACTACATAACTCACTATTCCTTAAATGAACATTTTGCATTTTTTTTAAAGAAAAGTGGTAAAACCTTGATTAATCTCAGAAAATCATAGTACAAAGCCACAAAAGGTCAAAGCCCTAGACAAACAAAGAGAACACTAGAAAAAATCTAACAAAAGCCATCACATACCTACATCAGTATTGTCATCATGCAGAATCCTCTCCATATTCTGACTTACCTCCTTGGGCAACTATGCCTAAGCATCCACCTTCTGACCCTCCATCTCCTTTGATGCCCACTTGGCCAAACAATCAGCCGCCCTATTCCATTCCCTCGAAACATGGGCAAAAGACAATGAATCCATGAGTGAGCTAATCTATAATATCTGTTGCACCACCACGAAAAGTTGCCAGCTCACATCAGTAATTTTGCTCTCAAGGATCATATTGATCATGATCTGTGAATTGGCTTCACATATCACCTATCTCTAACCTAGCTCATAATCTCTCCTCAAGGCATAAAAAATAGCAAGTCCCTCCATCTTGTTAACTATCTACTCCCCCATATGAGTTGAGAGAATAAAAACAACACATCTAGAGGAGTCTCTACCTATCCCACCGATTCCAGCTAAACCCGATTTACCCCTAGAGGAGCTAGCGGTGTTTACTTTCAAAAAACCCTTGAGAGGGGGTGTCCATCTCCCATGCCTCTGAATTCACTGCTTACCACCTCCACCTCTCTTAACACAAGTAGAGGTAGGAGAAATACCCTGTATATCGAACCTATCAACTAGCTCAGCATCCCCCTTTTCCAAAGGCAAAATGACCTCACTCTTAGCTTCTATAGTTTCCTAGACCATTCTTATAATTTGAATCCAAACCTTTTGAACTTCCAATTTTACATCATTAAAATTTTTGTGGTTTCTTTCTAACCATACCTGCCATAGCAGAAAAATAGGACCAACATACCACACGTCCTATAAGAAATGAGCAACAGAGGGTGGTCTACCCAATTTTGACCAAAAATTAGCAAGGGAGGAGGTGTCCACACACTGACACCCCC
The DNA here is from genome assembly GCA_037957365.1 of Torreya grandis. Taxonomy (NCBI): domain Eukaryota; kingdom Viridiplantae; phylum Streptophyta; class Pinopsida; order Cupressales; family Taxaceae; genus Torreya; species Torreya grandis. The sequence continues at coordinate 974,270 of JARHVA010003756.1, forward strand.
ACGTGTCCCATTAGGCATGCCACAATTGGCAAGTGAAAGGGTAGCTAAAAAATGGATGTGGTGAGTCCTCCTCTTCACCACCATAAAGAATGCAGTGTGAAGGACTGACAAAGCCCCTCTTAAGAATGTTTTCCCAAGTCAGACTTCCAGCTAGAGTCCAAGTAAAACAATTACACTTCAACCATGATAAGTTGCTCTGCACTCTTTTCCACCAACAAACTTCCCTCCCCTCCATGAATTGCTGCGCAACCAACTCCTGGTAGCCAGATGAAACAATATATTTCCCCTTGGGGTTCGGGGACCAAGCCAGTTCATCAACTCCTCTGAGAGTGTAGCAATTGTGACTAGAAAGGATTAAATATAGCTCCATGCACTCTACCTCCATATCCATAATCAGCCACTCCTCAGGATGCTTCCATCTCACTTCCATCAACTGGCCATGAAGAAGGAAGGTTTTAAAGTCGCTAACCTTATTCCACCCAGCTTCATTGAATCTCTGTGAAAGTGCCTCTAGATGAGGATACTAAGTAAATATGGGGGGATAGCCATCCCAAGAGTCATGCCAAAATTGCACCTCTATCCCCCCTTGCAAATCTAGAAAAGACCTCTCTTGATCAGAATAGCTCTTTTCTTAAGAGTATCCCAAATCACCGAACCATTACCAGACAAACTGTACCTTAGGAGATCCTTCAAGGGGATCCTAGAAAAATACTTATGGGACAAGATTTTGGCCTAGATCTGATCTTGTTCAACACACCATCTCTAGTACAACTTGGTTGCCAGGGCTGTACCTACAAGCATAGATTGTCTAAGCCCCAAGCTACCAAACCTTTTCATGCTTCAAACAACCTCCCATCTGATGAGACTCCACTTCATCAAAGATAGATTACTAGCCCAAAATAAATTTCTATCCAGGGAATCAAGGTCCTTAACAAAGCTACCAGGCACCACCTGTAGCATACACCTGTAGAGAGGAAGGGCCTACACCACTGACTGAATCAATTAGACCTAGCTAGTAAAAAACAACCACTTATGGGTCCAATGATTCACCTTGGCCCAGAATTTATTTAGAATCACCTACCATGATTTCTTGGAATGTCTCCTTAAAGTTATAGGGATCCTAAGATACAATAATGGGAGGCTTCCAATTTGAAACTGGAGGACATTAGCCACTCTCCACTAGATGGCCGGAGGCGTGTTGAAGAAGTAAATGGAAGACTTGTCCTCATTAATAACCTATCCTAAGGTAGTCAGGTAAGCATCCAGGCTACTGTGAATGTTACCTACCTCCCTTATGGTATCCATGCCCATCAAAGTCACATCATCCACAAATTGAAGGTGAAAGAGAACCAAAAGACCACCTCCCCAGCTCCAGCCCTAATAACAGCATCCTTGGTGTTCCTTCTAATTAGCTGACCTAGACCCTCTACCAAGAAAAGAAATAGGTTGGGGGATAAAGGATCTCCTTGCCACAAACCATGCAAGGCCCCAAAAAGATTAGAATGCTCCGCGTTAACCAGAATAGAGAATGAATTAAAAGTTACATACCTCATAACCCACCTAATCCATTCTTCCTCAAAGCCAAAAGCACCCAAAACCCTATGGAGAAAGGACCATCACACCATTTCATACACCTTAGACATGTCCAATTTGATAAACATATCCTTCTCCTTGGACTTGGTCATGGAGTGGATAGCCTCATTTTCCACCACAATCCCATCCAAAATCTAACGGCCCTCAATAAAGCCGCTTTGCTCCTCAGAAATCAGCACTTCCAACCACTTCTATAACCTTTTGGAAATCAGCTTTGATATAATTTTATACATTATGTTACAAAGGGAGATGGGGCAAAAATGACTAAAGCAATCAGCCCCCTCCCTCATGGGGATAAGGGCCAAGAAAGTAGAATTCAGGGCCTGAAGCATTTGCTTGTTATTCTATGATTCCTAAACCACCACCAATAAATCATCTTTTATAATCTCCCTTAATTCTTGACAAAACTCAATCAAGAAGCCATCCAGACTTGGAGCCTTTCCCTTCTTCATCAAAAAAACAATTTTATTTAGTTCCTCCAAAGTTATTGGTCTCATCAGTTGTTACTTCATATCCCATGGAATAATAGAAGGAATACAAGATAATATCAGATCCTCCATAACCACGTCCCTCTGCCCATCTTCTTTGAAGAGAGAACTAAAATATTGATTAGACTCATTATAGATACCACTTGTAGAAGAAACCACCTCCCCCTATCCATCACCAAAGATGTAATCGCATTACCATGTTGTTGGGCTCTAATCGAATTGAAGAAGAAAGCAGTGTTCTTGTCCCCCTCTTGCAGCCATTCTTTCCTTACCTTCTGCTTCAATAATATTTCCTCTCTCAACTCCCATTCCTTAAAATTCTTGACAGCCCTCGCTTCCTCCTTCATCAAAAACATGGACAGTCCCTCCTCCCTACTCAATCTAGTAATGTTATTCAGCTTTGATTGTGCCTCCTTCTCCTGAAACATGTTCCCAAAGCTCTGCCTGTTCCACTATTGGAGCTAGTATTTTACAAATTGGAGGAGCTTAGTGAACACATACATTGTAGTACCAGTCATAGGTCTCCCTACTCTCCACCAATCAACAACTCATCTAAACAGGTCCTAGTCTCTTAGCCACATAAGCTAAAACTTGAAAGGCGGCTTATGTTACCATGGAGCAGAAGAGATGGTAAGTTTGATGGGCCATTTATCTAAGCCCCTCCAGTCTAAAATCTCAAAGCTTAAAGACCACATGCCCCCCACCCAAAAATAGGAAGTCATAAAATGGTCAATGCGCTCAGCAATGCAGCTGTCTCCCATCCTTCTATTGTTCTAAGTGAACTGACTATTACTTGGTTTGATATCCACCAGGTTGAGTTCTGAAATCTTGTCTCTAAGCAAGATAGAAGATGACTCTAATCTAGCATTGCCTCCCCTCTTTTCTAAAAGATCCAGGATTGCATTAAAATCCCCAGCCATGATCCATGGTAGGTAAGGAAAATCATTACAAACCAGCTGAATGTTATTCCAAACAAGAAGCTTACCTTGAAAATCAATGGGGGCATAGACATTTGATAGAAGAACATACTCCCATGACTCTATGCATTAGGAAACCATAGATAATGAAGATCTAAAGGCAATCCAAGACACTGGTTTAACCTTATGTGGATTCCAGAGACAAGCCATGCCACCCGCTGCTCCCTAGGCCCTAATGCATTGGCATAAACCTTGCCTCCAAAGCTTAGGTGTAATACCCATCATGTACTCTATTGACACCTTAATTTCTTGAAGAAAGAGAATATATAGACATTGATTCCTAACTAACTCCCAAACAACTTTTTGTCTACAGCCACTATTCAAGCCCCTAACATTCCAAGAGATTGTAATCATTTCGAAGGAGGCAAGAAGTGGGCATCTAAGGTCTTGACCAACCCAGATTGAACAAAATTCTCCCCAATCATCTTTATCCTCTCCATGTCCTTCTTACGCCCCAGTTTCATGATTTTCTCTGAAACTCCCTTCTTTCCCTCCTTCTGAAGAATTCCTAGGTAAGGAGGAGCCTTCACTCTCCTATCTACCTCTAAAGCTCTTGGCTGATTTGGGCTATCCCTAATCTCTTCACCCTGAGCTGGTTCATCAGTTGGTTCAATTGAATTCTACACTACCAGCTACCCATCCAAGTTCATAGGTAAGGCAACATCCTTTGGATGCATTATGTGAGAAATGGAAGAGTTACCAACCATTCCTAGCTCCCCCACCAGCTGCTCTCCACTAATTAAACTTGGGTTAACCTCTTGTTGGCCTAGCACATCTAATATCTCAAACCTATTAAATGAATCCTCTTCTTGTCACTCCATTAAGGACCTCTTATGACCTCTAATTCTACTTCAGGGTTTAACTTGCATGAAACCCTTAGGGTCCTTACCTACACTAGCACCACCCTTCTTCCCTTTGTTAGTAACCGTAGCACTACTCAATGGAGGTGGGGGTGAAGGATGTTTTTCATCCATTTTAGCCTTTGGGCACCTTCTCACTAGGTGTCCATACTCATGACAAAGGTAGCATCTAAAGGGGAGGGTCTCATAGTCCAACTACTACACCCAGGAGTATGAGCCTGCACACATCTCCACCGCATCTAGCGAAGGTCTACTCAAGTCAATTTCTACACAAATTTGAGCAAATGTCATGACTTTTTTACCTAAGGTTTGTGAAGATGATCCCACTGGCTTTCCTAGGATAGAAGCTATCATTTGCAACACATCTTCCTAACAGCATTCATTCGACATTCGAGGGAGGCAAACCCACACTGGGACCCTATTCGACAATTCATTAATTGGGTTAAAACCAGCATGCCATGGTTTCACAAAAAGCCCTGCTTGATTATAAAAGTATGGCCTGCCTTCAAAAACCCTATTTCTATCAGCCAAGCAAATGAAAGTAACCATAAAGAATTTGTTTTCCAGCAGCGCAACCTCCATGTCACCCTCTGGCTCCCATACTCTTCGAGCCCAGCTCTCTAGAAAAGAGAGAGAGACTCTTAGTCCCAAAAATTTGTAGTAAAGTGAATGTTTGGAATAATACTCCACATCCTCAACTATCATATCAAATAGGATTACAAGCTTTGGTGTTTCCTTACATCACTCCAGGCAGCCATTAATCTTTGTGATCCTTAAACCCCCTATTACGCCAGTGTCAAGCGCCCCTGGAGTCTAACTAAAAACTAGATTCTCTATTATCATGGCCTCTTGCCCTTGCAAATAGATGCCTACCACTTCACTAAAACTCCTTTTCCCCTTGAATTTATTCAGTTTTTTCTGTGCCATACTCACACATCCCCCAAATCTTCCCTCAGCTTGCACGGACACCTTCTTCACCCTTATCTCATCAGACCCACACACATCCCTGTGCAGCACCAAAAAACATAGCTATAAGCTGGGGCATGATTGCCCTAGCTTTGTGATGAGTTACAGAGCTTATCCATCCCCATTCCCTTAAATGAACATTTTTCCTTGCCCAATATAAATATATTATTTATTTTTATAAAAAAATATGACTTACAAAACCAACAAACAAAGATGAAAATTTCCAACCTAATTTCAATGGTTAACAACAAACAGTTAATATTAATGATGAAATAAAATTCTAAAAATCTAACCAATAAAATATAACCAAGTCAACATAGGGGAAATTACAATAACATAAAGACATGATGAAATATTTAAGGATAGAAAATATCACATCGAATACAAAATCCCTAAAACATATAGAATATTCAGATTTAATTGTTGTCAAGGTATGTAACACTTACATATTTAGGAATAGGCATATGTATAGTAGAGACAGTAAATCCCATGAGAGATAGTATCCTCCAAAGGCAACAGTTTAGTACTTAACCACCTCTTTCACACCTTAACTGAGTTCTCTATGGTACATAAGTAACAATGTCAATAGACCTAATGAAACTATTAGAGACAAATATTCATTCATCTCCATATTTAGCCCACCCAAAAAATCACAAATAAATTTGATAAATAAAAATTAAGGAGAAATATCTCACAATTTAAAGAAAAAAAGTCTACCCATTGTTTTTAAAGATACAAAGGTCCATAAAGAATATATCAAAATCAATTTTAAATATTATAATATTTATCCCTTCATTTGAAAATGGAAATCAAATAAATTCTCATCATAAAGAATAAACAAAATATCATCATTAAGGTCATATCAAATAATTATATGTTATATGCAAAAAAATATATATTAACTAAAAAATACCCATTAACTATTAGTAAACATTAAATGTTACTAAAAATAATATGTTGTCACATTATTCCCCATTGTTATCTCATTTCCAATCTTCTTCTTTCCCCTTCTTCCCTAGAATTGACTTTATATTTATCGTTTCTTTCTTTCTTTCTTTATTTTTTTATACTTGGCTTGTCATCTTTAACATTAAATTTATTAATTTATGTTTTTTTATAAAATCAAAGATAGATTACACTTAATAACGTGTTTTCAATTTTTATTCATGATTTTATTCATATCAATTTTCTTAAATCTTTGAGTCTAATCATTTCAATCTCTAAGTCAATAATTAGAGTATGCATTCTCCATTTCCTCACCCACTCATGTATTTTGATTGTTATTTTTAGATCTCAAACTCTTCTTATTTTTATTTTGAACTTTTAACCATGATTGTTTTTCTTCTCAATAATAATTTATATGTTTTTGTTGGGATGGAGGATCTCCATTTCATTTTTTGGTCTTTAATTTTTTTCTATATCTTTCCACATTCCCATATTGGTGATTATGACATGTCTGTCATGTTTTTGTATTTCATTTTTAATTATATATTTTTTTTTACTAAGATATTATAAGCTAATAACTCTATGGAAAATGAATATATACCTATTTGAATTCATTTTAAAATTTTCAATTATATAAGAGATCAAAGTTTTAGCCATTTTACTATATGCAAGATGGATATTGTTTAATGGATTTATTTTAAAGCCACATTAAATTTAATAGTACTTAAATAGATAATGTATAGATCCCATACCAAATCATCCCAACATTAGCATATGTTTCTACTTTTGATGTCACTTGCACACAAATTAGATTCATCACAATACCATTATAGTATGACAAGGTGAATATGAACTCCTAATAATTAATGACATAAGAAAATAAAACCATAATTCATTTAAGAATAATAATTTCAATTAATAATGTAAATATCACAACATCATGTAGAAGAGAAATATAAGATCACATAAAATGATAAAATATTAATTCACAATTAAAATCTTATAATCATATTAAAACATATATGTATCTACATATGCATATCAATGTATATTATTCTATGAATTTTATTATTTAAGATTAAGTTAAATAAAATATAATAAAATACATAAATATATAATATAATAATAATTATGAAGGTGACTTCTATAATTACAACAAAAGTCTCACAGTGATACATTACAACTTTCACCAATATATCCTCCAACTTTTTGAGCTTTTTAAAATAAGTTTCCTTAAAAAAACATAATATCCTCCATGACATGATCTTTTTATTCAAGATAAGTTAATTTAAACCTTCATAATTCTAAAGATATAGATTCCATTTTTATAGTATTATTCTCTTTGGTATTTGTGTTTTTGTCTATATTTGCTTTAGATAGAGCCAACTTAAATGTTAATATTCTCTTTTTATACAACTAGTTCTTTAAACAAAACTATTCTTAATTAAAATTACTTATTTTTGTCAAAATTTCACAAACTTTGAATTTATTGAAAAATTGTTTATTTACTATAGGTACATAAATCATGCATGATAGTTTACAATATTATGAATGATAATACTCCCACACATTGAGGATAAAACATGGAAGAGTTGGATTCAATTATAATAGTTTTGATATAGTTTCATAAAGATAAAATATTTTTCAAGGTTGATTGACAACATATAGTAAATATTCTAATGAAATTAGATCAACATGAAAAACTAAATTTCATAAACCAAAATTGCAATTGACCACAAATTTTGAAGTGTATATATGTATTAAATTACATTAGATACATCAAGTAAAGATGGATCTAGTGGTAGGTATCATCTTTACTTGTATTCAATAATGTATACTAGCAATTACCCTTGTGGTGTAAAAAAATCCATAGGTTAAATAAAAATAGTTCACTAACGCCTCCCTTAGACTGAATTTCAGAATAGTGCATGGAGTAATGCATCAAGTTTCAAAGTTAATTATATTTTACTAATCATAATAAAGATCCCATTTAAATGTAAATCCGTTGTTTGGTTTAGGTACCACTTGAGATAATTTCATTCCCTTGTATGCATATTTAAGTAAGGAAGCTATACATCTTACCATGAGCTAGTTAAAAGTGGAAACATCAAAAATTACCATGGTGTGATGATCATATTTCCACCACTTTTTTTCCAAATATAATTTATTGTTTAGTGCATATGATTAGTTATTTGTAACAGCCATATCTTGGATATTATGGGTAACTTATAAAATCATGAGCATATAGTTTACTTCTAGTGAAACCCATAAATCATAAGAGTATTATATAAATAACCTTCCAAATATAAGATAGTAGTGTAGCCATCTAACACCAAAAATAGGCAGATATGAGAGACCTACATAAAAATAAGATAAACTTATGTTATGAAGTTTCAAAATTCCACCTAAGTTTCATTTGTATTTTTAAGGCCATTAAGTAGGATTGAACTGCATGCCAAAAAATAACAATCACATATAGGGTCCACCTCATTCAAAAATCAAATGCTTATTCATGAATGATTAATGCCTAAGAAGATAAAAAGAACAAACTAACTTTTACCTTAGTTTGAATTACATTTTAAAGTGTAGTTACAACATTAATAATTTTCTAAAGTGAGTTGAGAAAAGAGAACCAAACATAATATTAAGGTGTTCAAAAGAAGTGTAGTACATATAGCTAAGGCTAAAAATCACTCAACTTGTTATCATTGAAATAATTTATTTTAAACCTTACCATTATTGGTATGAATTCCAATCTTAACTTATTTATTTTATTTTAATTTGTAATCACTACTATAAGAAAGCATGGACCTGCAACCAACTACATTCTATAATGGAAACCCCTCTACCTTGATTATTGACCTTCAAGAAAATTTGCAGAAGGCCTCACGGTGCCACCTAATGAGCATGCCACTATGATTTTGGAAGTAATGAGAATTTTATCATTAATATCCAAGTTACAAAATTTATCAAAATTCAAGAAGGCCAAGAAGCATGAATGGTATCAAAATTACCTGCTTCTTTCAATTCTCCCTCTTGAATCACATCCATGATAACATATCTGTTTTATTTCTATTGTATGAGTGCTTCATTGTCCTTTAAAGTATGACATTTAATAGAGTGGGATTTTTATTAAACTTAAAAAATGATTTGTAATGAATCAAAACATTGAAATAAATTAAAGCGTAAATTTCCATTTCTAAGATTCATATTTATGATGGAAATAAAAAATAACATCAAATACAGAAAAATAATTTAAAGTTGATAATAACCATTACACGAAAGTCTATTGTATAAGTATCTTACCAGATAATAAAAAGGTAACTTAATCCATCACAAATAAATATTTACCCTTGGATGTGTCATGATTCCATGGAAATTATACCATTTTTAAACATGTTCAGGTAGTACATACATCCATATAATTAAAACAAAAGATTGGTCTTTAAGATTCAAACTCAAATACACGTACATTAATATTTATTACCACTTAAGTTACACTTTTTCAATTCTTAAAAGATCTATAATTTTTTTTATTAAAAACCATTAGCAAGACCCTTAATAGGAGTGTCAAATGGTAGAGAATCATCCATGCAAATAAATGAACTAAATCATAAATGGCAATGGATGAATAAAAACCCCTAAATCATTGAATCTTTAACCCTAAAATTGCTACATGCATGTCATGTATCCAAAAATAGATAATGGTAAAGTTAGTATCATCTTTAATTTTGGCTAAAAATCAAATGAAAATAGAGGAAAATGTAAACATAAGGGAAAGAAAACCAAATTATAAAATGGCTATAATTAATCGGTTGACATATAAATATGTAAATGTAAATCCTCACTGAGTGTTGGGTGAGGAAGTTACAAATTTGCCTATTTATCATGGAATTTATACAATAAATCAATTTAATTTTACCTTTAAATGTAAATACACTCATAAACGCCAAATAGGGTGAGATAATAAATCAACACAAAAAGCCAAAATTGGGGTGTTTCTTGACATGAACATTCTTGAACAAACAATGAACTCTTAATTCTCAAGCATAGAAAGAACAGAGGATAGAGTATACTGATAGCGATAATTTCTAATAAAACACTATGAGGAAAATATTATAAGCATAAAGCACAATAAATATCCATTCCTGGTGTTAACAAAATTAGAGAGGGAGGAGTATATACCTTATTTTGTGACGGTAAATCTCACAACTATCACCTCTATAATATTAACTATATTGAAATGATTTTATTTTATTTTTGATACATATTGAGGGAAGAAGGCCCTCAACCCATAAAGAGAAACCTACAACAAATCCCAAAGATTTCAAATAGGTAGAACAAGGATGCTACAAAATAAAAAAATGAGAAAAGCTCATAACCAGCAGATACATAAACCTACACAATGATAAATATCCCTCCAAATGAAGAAATAAAGAAGCGAAGGCAAATAGATCCTAAGAAAATAGTTGAAATGGTAAACAAAATGCTGATGACATTGCCTATCAAATGCCAACTATCTCACATTAAAGACCTTGGAAGGCCATCAAAATGCAACTAGGAAATAATAATTGAATTATAATCTAATGAAAATGATAGTAGATGAGACAAGAGTTCACATAATTTTTGGACAAAATGCTCAAGGATCGAAGCAAAAAATGTCTAAAGTGTAACTGAAAATCCATTATGAACAAGTGAACTAGAAGGAAGCAAAATTAAATTGAAATGATTATCTTTTCTTGATACAAAGTGAGGGAAGAAGGTCCTCATCCTATATAAAGAAAAAACTAAAATAGGATGGTTTCATATGAATAACAAAGAAGAGCAACCTACAACAAATCCCAAGGATTTTAAGTAGGTAGAAAAAATATTCTATAAGACAAAAAAATGAGCAAATCCCATAACCAGTAGGTAAGCAAACCCACATAGAAAAGAAAAGCTCTCCAAAAGAAGAAAGAAAGAATTGAAGGTTAACAAATCCTAGGAACACAATTGAAATGGCAAGCAGAATGCTGATGAGAGTCTACCTATTGAGTGTTGACCATCTCACATTAAAGGGCCTGGAAGACCATCAAAATGTAACTAAGAAATAAAAAATGCATATCCAAGCAATAAATTTCTAAAGTGCAACTCAGAATCCAAGCAACAAATGTCTAAAGTGTAACTCAAAATCTATTGTGAATAAGTGAACCAAAAGGAAGCAAGATGAAATTGAAAAGCTAAAATTGATAATAACTTTAAGAGGTAGAAGTTGAGGCATGGCATTGTCAAGAGAATAGGAAAAGAGAACAAGATTGAGGATCAAAATTTAAGAAAAAGCTAATAAACCAAGAAAGATAGCCCCAAACCCACCAAAATGCTATACCCATAATTGGAAAACCAAACCATAACACCAATATATAGTAACTTTCTCCACCCCTAAAGCTACTCTGTAAGAACAAATGAGACTATGAATAAAGACCTCCAACACTAAAGGAAACCATCGAGCACTAGTACCCCAATGAAAGTCAAGCACATTGTGCCTATTTTCACTTACCTACCTTAATCTACAAAGAAATAAAAATATTAAAAGAAAAGCCATTAACAACATTTAAATAACACCTATAAACCAGGGGTGTCACAAAACTAGGGGCACAAAAATTGTGACATGAAAGCCACCTCTTAGCTGTCAATCCACCTCAAATTGAATATTCTCCTAATCTATTATTTGTGAGATGAATCTGCATGCTTCACCCACTATATAAGCCTCTAGCATAAATATATTTATTCTTTACCATTAAATAATTTTATAACATTAGATACATTAAATATGGATGGATCCAGTGATAAGAGTCATTTTTATTTGTATTTAGTCATGTATAATATATTTATTTTTTATAATTAAATTTTTAAAATTTTGTATAAATTTTCAATTAATATTTGTAGAAAAGTATTTTCTTGATATTATAATTGTAACATAAACATTGTCAAACATGGTTGTTCAAATTTTATTTGTCATGTCTTTTAAAATTAATTTAAAGTGTATTTATATTTGTAATCTTGTATGTCAATATTAGATTTTTGACAATGACAAAGATTCATCATCTTTATTAACCAATTTATTTTTACATTTCTTATTATTAATTATAGAAATACAAGTAAAACACAGATTAATCATTTTAATGTGGGTAACCATAACATCTAAAGTAAATGAAATTAATTTATCAATAACCCCTGATTTATGGATGTCTACAATTTTTATATGTTCAACAATTCTTATACTCAATGATGATGTTGGTAGATTAGGGTCATTTTTGATCAACCATATTCTTACTTAATGTGTCTTAGGTTTATTTGGACTAATGAAGAATTATATATCTGAGTTTTTTCTTATTGTTTTCCCATTATATGTTTGAACTCAACCTTTTCTGATGATAAAAATAAAATGTGGTTGTGTAATTTGATCACACAAATCTACTAAAATCTTTACCTATTTGTCAAAAACTCCTCCCTAAAGGATTACATTAATATTGTTATAATTAAAATTATCTTACAACAAAAACATTTTTCTCATATTTGATGTGTATTTGTGTTTCTTTATTTTGACTAAATTTTATTAAGAAAATAATTCTTTATCATTTATTAACATTAATTATTCAATATAAACAATAAACATTATATTAATAGTTTATGTTATTAAAAAAAAAAAAAAAATCATATATGTATCTCTAAAATTATATAGCAAGAAATTAAAATTGTGTACAAATATATTACTTTCAGTTAAATATTATTTTAATATTTTTTTGGTAGTTATTTACATCTAACATTTTATCAATAAAAATATGATATTTAATTTTTATTTTTAAAATAATATATCTATTAATTGTATTTATATATTAATTAATTATTATATGTCTATTAAAATTATTATAATAAAATTTGTGTGTCCATTTACAATAAAAGGTTATAATTTTATAATAATGATATATTTAATTTTTTTATATATATTACTAAGCATATTTCAAAATCCAATAAATTATAGAAGTAATATGTGACATAGGGCACTTTTAAAGATTGTAAACAATACTAATTTACTAAAAAGATTTATTGTGATAAATTTTGTAAATGTGAGATAATTTATTCTTAAAGATCTCATTTATTTACATCTTACTAAAAATGTTTATTAGGGTAAAATAAAAATTTATGTAAGCAGTGTATTATTCATTTATAATGTTGACATTTATGTTTTGCTATATATGCTCTGAGATTTCCCAAATGTGAATTAATGCATTTTAAAGGATCGCATCTTATGCAATTGCATGTGTGGCAATGTAATTTATTATCACGAAATAACAAAGTGTGTAAGTACTATATCATTCATGTAGATTTAGTAAATGTGATATGTATATTCTTAAATATCTTATTCCATTTATATTAAAGAACATTTCAACTATTTTATATAATATTTGTAAATTGTAAGTAACAATTTTGTGTCAAATAACAAGTTCGATTGACGAAATAAATATTTAAAGAAATATTTATATATTAAATATTTTGGTTCATTGTGAAATGAAAAGTTCATAATACACGTAAAATAATGAATATAGGGGTTAACAACGGAATCATTATATAAAAACAATTTAAACTAATTTCATATATAATAAAAATTATATATATATATATATATATATATAATCATTTTGTGAAAAAATTGGTTAAAATGTTATATTTAAAGTTTAAAAATAAAAAATTAAAAATAAACATTGAAAATATTTGTTCAAAAAAATATATAAATATTAAATTCATTGTCAAATAAAAGATTTATAATATACATAAAATTAATTTTTTTTATTTTATTATCTTAAAATAATAAAAAATAATATTTACAAATATCAAGAATGATTTCCAAAATTTATATGCAACATTGAAATTAGAAGAAAAAAGAAAAGAGAATGAAGAGAGTTTTATTTGTTAGCTCTATATTATATCATTTACCCAATATATTATGCATTATATTAGACAATATTATATTAGTAAAATATATATAATAATATAATATATTATTAAAAAATATAAAATTTAATATATTTTAATATTTTATCCTTTATTTTCAATATTATATAAAACATTATATATTACAGTATATTACTGATTATGTTTGTTTGGTTATGTTAATGTGATTTAAATAATGAAATTAAATATAAAAGCATAAATACATTCATGCTGACAGTCACAGTAAAGAAGACGTTTTACCCTTACGATAATATCAAATAATATATTCGGAAATATATAAAATGCTTTCTGCATGCTCTATCTCACTCTAAAAATACATCCTGACTTGTTTTCTTTCACTCACTGGTCCAAGTCGTCAATATTAGTATTTCTTACACCAACTGCAAACCATGGTTTCAATGATATTTTCAACCCATATACATACTGTTCCAAAAAATATAAGGCTCCATACTGGTTGTAGGAGTCATATCTCGCCCTAGCTGCTGGCCTTGAGAGGACCGCCATAACTGCTGTTTAAAACCACCGAGAATGGTCAAAAACAACACTACTCTATATATTCGTATTTATCCTTATTTATTGTTGCCGCTAACCTGTCGTGAAGCTGGGGTTTAAACTCTTTCTATGTTTTGGTTTGCTGTGTTGTTGAATACTCAGAATACAATATAGTAACTGATGTGTTCATAATTGTCGAAAATCGATTATATACCACGTTTTGTTTAAAATATTTTGAAATATTAAACATTTTTATTGTATTTTTATATAGGGCAGTATTGTTAAATTTATAGTAATATGTTTTAATGTTTATACATGACTCTTTTTCAAAATAGTTCTTTGATGAAGGATCGCTGAAGAGGATCCGATACATTGAATATCAGAATTTTTAATAAAAATAAGGTTTTTCCAAAAAAAAATCATGTGTGAATATATATATATTATATATATATATATATATATATATATATATATATTTCAATATATTTTTTCATATAATATATTATATTACATTTTTTTTATATTTTATATATTATATTTTGATAATATATTATATACTTTCATGTAATATATTGTGAATTTTTTATATTATATGTTGTATTGTAATTTTTTTATATTATATGATATTATATATTTTGAATATATGATACTATTTTATTATATTATATATTATACGATAAATTATAATTTATATTTTATATTATATTGTAAATTATATATTATATTATATAAAATTTTGTAATGATTTTTTGCAGGTGTGAATACATTAGCGACATGTTTGAAAGGAATTAACAACATACCTTATGTAATCTATATGTTTTGCCTCCAGTATAATGGCATTAAGGTGTCTTCATCCCACATGCATCCATTTTTTATTGCTCAATTAGGTTATCATACTAGCAATCAAGCTTGTTTATTCTTAGAACATCGAGCTTGATTATGTTTTTGTCTCATGTCAGGTAATAAATCCCAAATCTTTCATGATGTTTTACGTAAAGGTCTTCAAGACCAAAAGTGTCAAGCATAGTCATTGGTCTTCCAAGACCAATCTATGCTCAGGCTTACTTAGATGGACTGCTACATCTTTAGCTTGCAAATGCTTCATGTGTTGCTTGTAGGGATTGCCGACTAGCCAAAGAAAATTTGATTTGGAAATTTGTAGGACTTTAGTCTGACATCGACCAAGATAGAGGCTATTACAATGTTTATATTGAAAATCCCTCACGTTGCAATGTAAAAATAGGTAGTAGGTCCCCCCTCCTGAAAATAAGGGACCCAAATTATGAGAATCCATTGATTGTCAAAGCCATATGAGTGATTTGGAGGAAAACCAAAGCATCTAGAGAAATAAGGAGATTCAAACCCATCCTTTTCCTTCTCTGTGAAGTCTTATTAGGAACTCGATAAAAATGGAAGGGCGATCTCAACCAACAAATGAAGTTGACTTGGATGGAGAACTCAAGTTCATTTAATTGATCAAGCTCAACCACTTAGTGATGTTGAATCAGATGGATAACTTAAGGTGATCAAACATGGTTTGATATGGTTGATGGAAAACCATTTCCATACTATACATACTCATTATCTACACCAATAATCATCAGCATTCTAATTCCAAACCTTTGTTGAAATGTGTATCATACCTTTTTTAATTGATTACAAATGGTCAAATAACTTTTAAATGATTACCTAACTTCTAACTTCTAAGCCAACTAGGAAAAGGTAATTGAGGCAATTGAAAATAACTAGCGATGAACTAAATTAGATTTAGACAAACATTCAAAATATATGTATAATTTAGAATGATGATGCCTAGTAAATAAATGGACCAAAATTATAATTATTTATGTAAACTATTGGATTTACATGAATTACATCCATAAGAAATGAATATAGAGAATCCAAGGTACCTAGTTCTTTGATTGGGTGTTTGCTATTGTCAAGGGTCAACGACGAGAAAATGACACTAATTTTATTGTGAGATGGATCTATGTTTGATGTGAACCTATTACTAGCACTGTAATTCCAATACAATGAAAGGGTGACCTCACCCACTGAGTGAAGCTGACTCAAATGGAGAACTCAGGTTCATTTACTCGATCAAACATGGCCACTTATTAAAGTCATGATTTAAAAGTTTTCTTTGTTTTGGTTTCCTTTGTTGGTCAATAGCCAAAATAAAATATATCAATTTATTTGTTCTTAATTATTAAAAATTGATTATATATATATATATATATATATATATATATATACATATCATTTCTTAGAAATAAGTGTTTTCAACTTTTTTTAATAAATTTATAAATGTTTCCATATTTTTATTGTGAGGTCCTTGCGGTGGTACTACTAAATTTATGATAATATATTTTAATGTATTATACTATATTATAATATATATTATAATATGTGATATTACATGACAATATTTTACTTAGGCATTATATGTGCCGATAATCGTTAGCATTCTTATTCCAAACCTTCATGTGAAATTTGTATTACACCTTTTTTTTAATTGATTACAAATGGTCAAATAAATTTTAAATTATTACCTCACTTCTAATTTCTAATCCACCTACTAAAATGTAACTAGGGGTGACAATGAGTGGTGATGAATTAAATTAGATTTAGTCAAACATTGATAATACACGTACAATTTAGAATGATGATGCCTATTTAATAAATGGACCAATAATACAATTATTTAAGACAAATATTGAGTTTAAACATGTCTTGCCTCCATAATAAATGGGTATAAAGATTTAAAGGTGACCGGCTCATTAATTATATGTTTACTATTGTGAAGGGTCAACGAGGATAACATGACATTGATTTAATTGTTAAAGGGATCCATGTTCGATGTGCACCTTAAACAACCACTAAAATGCCAAATATATGAGGATAAAATAATGAAAGGATGAGCTTGGACACCAAGTGAAGTTGACTCAGATTGAGAACATGGGTTCGTTTACTTGGTTGAGCTCAATCACTTAGTTAATCTATAGTTTAAACACTTTCTTTGTTTTGGTTTGCTTTGTTGTTGAATAGCCACAATACAACATATTAATTGGTGTGTTCATAGTTATTGGACACTGATTGTATATAATATATAATATAAATCTATGTTTTCAAATTCGTTTAGTAAATTTGTAAAGTTACCATATTTTTGTTATGTTAATGCATGAGTTAGTACCATTAAATTTATTATAATTTATTTTATTGTATTATATTATATTTTAATTTATATAATAAAATATGATATTACATCATATTATATGATATAATATTCTAATATATACTTTAATATATTGTAATATTATATTTTAATATACTATATTATATACTTTCATATATATATATATATATATATATATATATATATATATATATATATATATATATATATATATATATATATATATATATATATATATATATATATATATATATATATATATATATATATATATATATATATATATATATATATATATGAATGTTTTTAATATTATATGATATTATACATATCAAATTTATTATATGATATATTTTATTATAATGGTTGTTTTTATTTGTGAATATATTAATGACGTGTTTAAATGGAAGTAATAACATACCATGTACAATGTATATGTTTTGCCTGCACTATAGTGACATTTAATCATTGATTTTAGCCACACATTAGTTTAGGCACTTATATATAACATATCTTCTAAGTATGTGTTTCTATTTTTGCTTTTAAAATATCTAAAATTTTGTATTTATTTATTAAGTAGTACTTGTAAGACATTAGGCTAACTATTTGTAAATTATTTGTTTAGTCTAGTAGTTATTTGTGATATGGTAGCCATTTTGTCATTTAACTTATAAATGAGTTTTGAAATTTTTTTTGAGGCATTTAATTGAATAATCTATGTGAAGCCAATCGGTCAAACATAGTTCACATGTAGTCTGTTCTAACAATAAATTACTCAAAACAAAATTGTTTTTCTCATTATGATTTTGGTTTGATTCTCATCTTACCTTTGTGCCTTAAATTTCAATTAAATTTCTTTCATGCAATAATGGGTTTAGATATTAATAAGTTCCTAGCTGTGATTCAATGAATGGTATGAGGATGATGGTGTGGTTTGATTATGAAATTATGGCATCTATTTTTTTAAAAATAAAATAGGGATTACCCTAGGATTATATCTTATATCATCATGTCTCACCAAATATTGGTCCATTTATGAGCTAAAACTAGTGGACTAGAAATGGGATCGTGTAGACTGCAACAATAACACTTGACTCAGCTTTAAGGTATCTTTATCTCACATGCATGTGTAATTAAAAAATATAAATCTTTAAAGTATATGATCCATGATATTTGTTTCATTTTTGTGGCTGCTCGTGATTTGACCTTGGTCTTGTGTGGGTGGTTGGAAGGTTACCATGTTGTATTTAGTGGCCTAGCCGAGTTCAGTGTAATATACATTGTCCATGTTGAATATTGAAAATTGTATAAAATATTCAGTTTTGAAAACCATAAAATATCAAAGCATTTATAATACCATGAAACTAATCTCAAATATGTAGATGCCAATAAAAAATGCCTTCAATGTAAAAAATATTATATTTATATATTTTTAAATATTAATCTTTTATATGATTAAATATAAATTAAAAAATTTAAAAGTATAAAACTTATTATATATTAAAATGAAAATTATAAAACATTTCTTAAAAGGTCATTTTAAATAACATACAGGTGAAAAGCATTTTAATTTGAGAGGTCTTAGTTTTAAAAGCCTAACACTAATACTATCAACTAACATTGTATACAAAATTGTTTTTCTTTGGATGGTTCTTATGTTGTTCGTTAAATTTTACATCACTAAATATTTAACTTGCACGTTAATGGAACCAAAAAAAATTTCACATGTTAATTTTTTAATAGAATTCCACAATATGTGAAATGCATGAAGTGAATCATACTTTTTCAAAAAAAAAATCAGTCCAAGGGATTATTAAGTGAATGCATGGAATAAGGTTCAATCCTGTCAATAATAAAAGGGCATTTCTAATCATTGAAATTTGAAGAACATTATCTCATCCCGTACACATGGAATGATAGTAGGAAGATGTCCATACATGATGATGATCATGTAGGTCAAGCCAGATAATTTTCCAAATTTATTTGATGAGTAGGGGGAGTAATATAATTTTTCAAAGTTATTTGATGAGTTGGGGGATAGGTACTAACGAAGGAAAAAAGGGTGGAGTGGATTGACATTATAGTATTGGATATGAAGTTCATAGTAAGTTTTATAATATTTATAGGTTTCATTGTAAGTAGTAATGTTGGTTGTATGTGTTGGTTGAGATAAAAATTGTTTTATTAAAGGGTTTGATTTTGTAATTTATTTCTCAAAATTATAGTGACCTAGTCATTTCAATTGCATATGCATTTGGAAAGAGTGAAAAAATTTAATTTTACTATCAATAAAAATTTATGTATGTTATTTAAGCTTCACCCATTTATAATAGAAATAAATAAGGTGAACAAAATAAAAAGACATAAAGTTTTATTAAACAAACCTATTTATTATAATCTTCAAGGATTCAATTAAATTGAAAATAATACCATGTTAAAATTGAAGTGTAAAATTATATATAATCAATTAAAAGAGTAGTAATATTAATTAGTCAGGTCTCCAAAAACATATACATTGAAATCACTTTTTAAGACTCTAGTAGATTACGATGATAATACATAACTAAAATTATTAATCTATAGGTTTATATAGTGCGAGAACCCTAGTAGATTCATCTCACAAGAGGTGAAATATAAAATATGTTGTTTAATTACATTTTGATATTGACATATGGTTTAGTTTTGCAGATTGTTTGTGTTTGTTGGAAATTAATTTCATAGTAGATTCAGATCCATATGAGAGGAGGAGGTGTTTCTCACCATTCATTTAGTGTGGGAGATATCTAGTCTTGGTACAATAATTATTAAACTCACCAAGATCCTCTAAACTATCTAGTTAGTAGGGACAATGGCAAAGGCAAATAAATCAAATAAATGATATCACATATAGAAAAGATAGTGGGAGATTTCATCATGGGTGATTTAATTTAATACATAGAGTAGAGTGACTTCAAATACATAAAGAAACATATTAAAAATGTGATCAACTAAAATATTGGAGAAATAATATATGAACCCCAACATCACAGGCAGATGTGGAGGATGAAAGTGGTAGACTGACAAAATAATATTACTAAGGACATCATTGACATGATATTGGAGATGGAGGATGGTATCAATGTCCTCACAATCATAATAGAAAACATTAAATCCATTGTTATTTTATATCTTTTACCATTTTTTGATGACACAACAATTCTTATTTTAATTTAATTTGGTAGAATAATTTTTATTGGATTTGTTGATCTCTAGAGCTAAAACAAGGTCTAGTACATTAGAGTGGGTTATGAGTGTGGTGCTAAAAAATCCTAGCATGGAGAAAAATTACAAAAATAAATAGAATCCATAGTAGGCAAGGATATTTTGGTAAAAGAGAGTGATCTGGAAAGCATGGCTTATCTATAGTGTATGGTAAAAGAAACTATGGGATTGTATCTAGTTGTTCCTTTGCTATTGCTTCACAAATCAACTAAAGATTGTGTGGTTAATGAATATTTTATCCCTAAAAATACCATAATTATTGTGAACATCTAGATGATAGGAAGAGATCCATGTGTGTGGGAAGATCCATTGGCATTCAATCTAGAGAGACTAATGGGCATAAATGTTGATATTGAGAAAAAAAAAAGACAACTTCCAAATGGTAACATTTGGAGCATGGTGGAGGGGATGCTCATGGAGTAACATGGCCATTATGATGATGGAGCTTGCATTGGCTCAATTCATGCACTGCTATAGAAATAATCAGGACCAATATTATTATTGATATAATATTTAAATACTATATATTAATAAATTATATACAATAATATATTGATATATTATAATATAATATAGGTATCTAAATTATATTAATTTAATATAATATAGTCTATTAAATAATATTATATTTTAAATTTATCGATAATAAAGATGTAATATCAGGTATAATTATTATATATTTAGTATAATATATACAATGATATTATATTTATTTTAAATTTACATGTTAAATATGTAATATAAGATATACATTTTATATAATAAAGAGACACAAATAAATTGTATTTATTATATAATAAAATATGTAAAATAACATACAATATTTGTTAAAAACAATATTTAAAATATATATTATATAATTTTTTATAATATTAAAGTATATATTACAAAATATAATAAATAACACACTTTCTCAAAAATATAGAAAACAAACTTTTAGTAACTCATTAGAACAATTTTATGCACTAAAGTGACAACAAATAATTTTAGCCAAAATATTTATTTACTTGTTTGTTTATATGTTTATGTAAGTTCATTTCAAATTTGAAAAATTAAGATAATGAAAGAAATTGATAACTGAATTACACGATTTAAAACCAAAAACATTTATAAAATATTGAAGAATAGATGTAAATACTTATTAAAAATAAATTAAAAAATTGAGTACTTTATCATTGTAGTAAACTAAATTAAATTAAAGGCTTAAATATACCTTATCAAATAACTAATCATTGTAGTAACAAAAACATATCTCGAGTGACATGATTAGTTATTTGATAAGGTATAAAGGCTCTTAAAATAATAATAATCATGAAAATCAATGAAATAGGGCTAAAAGAGCAATGTTTTTCACATTTGATGACTAAGTATGATGATTATGAATATAGATGTTTTGGTGGATGTTATGGTTGAATGTGATTAAAAAACACTTGATCAAAGGCTTACATTCTTTGATTTGTTTGTATTTTACAAAATAAGGAATATTTATGAGTGGGGTTGGCTTGGGAATGATATATTGTAATAAACTTATGATCTTTGATATGCACCAAGAAATGATATATACAAGGTGGTTGGATTGGGAGAAATATTGTAGAGGTATATTATTCGCATTATTTATGTAATGATGTAAATATTATTTTTAAAGGAATATTAGGTTAATGGTTTATAGGTTAGATTTATTACTATGAGTTAGTTAATTTAATATATTGTTAATGAAAATATATTCATATTTAGTGGGTTGGTTAGTCAAAGTTTGTTTGAATGATATTTATGGAGATTGTATCTCCCCAATTATAGGAAATAGATTTCGTATATATTTGCAATCATTCATATGATTTTGTGCAATAGAATAAAAAATATAGGAGATATATTATTGTGTGATAATTTTCTATGTTTGGCTTCATTATTTTTCATATTTTAGTTATGTAGAGTTGAACCAACTATATTAAATATATCCTAATAATTGAGAGCTTGGATGTGATTGATTATTTAGATGTCCAAGTATAAATAAAGGTGATAGATTATTAATTATATTGATGATGTGATGATCAATGATCATTTTTTATGGATATCATTGATTTTATATGTTTTTGTAGACATGTATGTGATAATATGATGGATGGTTGGCTTAGTATTATTGCTATAACTATTGATGATGCATACTTACTTAATGACAATAATATTTAATCAAAAATGAATGTGAATTTTGGATAGTTAGTAATTTTTATGAATTAGTAATTAATGTATTTATGTTGTATGAATGAATGTGTATAGATGTTGGTCATGTGAAGATATAGACTTGTATCGTTTAATTCCTATTTATATTACATAGATTTATGAATGTTATAATAAACACAATTTTTTATATAACATATGAAAGGATGCACCATGATATGGAAAACCATGATGAAATTATTTACAAATGTAGTAAGACTGACATGAATGCAACAAAGAATAAAATACATAAATAATGAAGAAAAAGAGCTAACAATGAACAAGTAATTAAAAAACATAGAAATAAGTTATGTTTTGTCTTTTATCAAGTTAAAACCATTAAGATCTATGGATTCATGATATTGTTAAAACTAAAATCTCCAAAAATAAACTTAACACTAAAATTAACATATCAAATGAATATCAACTAAAGTTCATGTCTGTCTACAAAAATATATCATTTTTCAAATTAGAAAATACCAAAAATAATAATAATCTCCAATTTTAGACCCTTAAATGGTCAGGTATGGCCTCTAAAAAGTAAGAAAAATGTCCATAACTAGACATGATGGTAATGTCTATATTGAACTTTTTAATATGGTTGTTTTTGTATGAAGATGGGCTGAAGTAGAGCTATGAATGAAAATTTAATGGCCTCTAGACATTTGGCATCTTTTTCTGCATCACAAAACTCTTGAACTTATCTCTACAAATTCACATTCTCTTTCGGAATCAGTTTATGCTTTACTTTAATTGGTCAAATCAATACATGTATAAAATCCATATCATGACTTATTATTTTCATCAACAGTTATCCATATGGAATGCAATCTCCTTAAATTACTTTACTATCTCTCTTACCTCATGTGGTTGTGTTTTTTTTTGCTCCATCTATGAGTTCTTTCTCTAGGTTTGTGATCAGCACATAACATTCACACTGAATCATTTCCTTTTGAAATTATTACCTAGAAACTATCAACACTTTTAGATTTTATTCCACTTCTTCACTTTTATCCTTCACGTACATATGTTATCCTGGTCATCATGTTGTTCCATGTAGTCAAACTTCCAATGCCTTCCAAGACAAATATGAAATGTACATTTATACGCATTATGTCACATTAAACCACATCGAGCTATATGTAATAATCAAAAACATACTAGAATTACTTTTTTACTATACCTTGATGTTTGGTCAACAACCAAGAAACCTTATACAAATTCAAAAATAAAGATTTATTAGACTATTAATTTATCTATCATTTCTTGGTAAATAATATTAGCTATGTTACCACTCTAAAAAATTAATTTAGAACATTTACCTTTAGATTTATAAATTGTTATAAAAAACTTCTTTATCTACATAGGACTATTATCCTCTTTCATGTGATTCAATAATACCCTCTTCATTATGAGATATTTTATTATCTATGGTTCATCTATGTTACAAATACACATAACCATTTCCTCATCCACTTATGTGATATATGTACTTATGTCATTTATTTTATTTCCTTTACTATGTATATGAGAACAATCCAATGCTATGTGGCTAATCTTACCACATATATAAAATGTCCCATTAAATCCATGACATCTACCTCATCTATAGGATTATATACCTCTAAAATTATCTGTAACTCATTGGGTATCACAATAATTATGATATGGAGTACTTTCCTCATTTCATTGTATTTATGTTAAGTAACCCTCGTTAGTTACATTCCCACATGTGAATATTCATCTTCCTCTTTCTCTTTATGTTTTTCCTTATTGTTTTCAATGTAAAATTTCTAATTATTTCATTGCACATTGATAGGATTATTCAATAGATCATAGTCTAATTGTATCCAATTCAATTTGGCTTGCCATGTAAAATCCATTTACATGACTAGAAATCTTCTCAAAATCATCTTCCACATGACCTAGTCTAGTAGTATGTCTATAATAGTACCTATTGTAGACTTTCAAAATCATATATCTTTTTTATAGGTTTTGGATTTTATTAAAAAAATCATGTTATAGTCCACATCAATGAACTTACCTTTCAAATTTGCATAAAATATATTCCTTATATTAATATTTTATTTTATTTTATGCATTTTCTTAGCTTGTACATGCTCCCACCATAAAGATACATTAGCTTTAAACTTTGTGCCAAAAAAACATAAATTACTTGGGATATTCCCTAATTTCATACTCAAATCATTTATCTAACTTAGTGCTAATCTCAATGAGCTCTTCAAGACTCAAAATTATGGAGTAACTTATAGGGTCTAATATTGGGTTAGTTGTAAGACCTAGGTTGATTCCAAAATGGAAATAAGGTAGATAAAATATTGAAAAATTAGTACTTTTCTTACTATAAGTTGATTAGGTGATGGTTGAGGTAGTTGACCTGTTAGTGGAATATAGCTCAATTCTGATAGAGTAACAGTAACTAAGAAATTGATGGAGAGATGGTGGCAAGTTAGCTCTCTGATATAATTTCTAGATTACTAATGATGTTTATTGACCTACAAAAAAAACTCTTAGATAAAAAATTCATAAGCAAGAGGTGGAATTGAAGGTTAAAATAGGCTACCTAATTATAAATTATCGATGTAAAGGCTTGTGAAAAGATTTAGACAAATTATATTTAGAAAAGTAAAACATGTGGTTTGAATGCTTTTGGTTAAGGAGGTAGACCCTGAACGTTGATGGTTAGGGTGACCATCAGTAATCATCCTAACCATCGATAATCGAGGTTGAATGTATAAAGGTGAGTAAAAGCTAAGTTAAGCTAATTGGGCAAACTGACTACGGTTGGGCTCAATTAGTAGTCAAAGGTTGAAATTAGTCCCAAGGAGATCCTAGGTAGTCTAGCAGTGTTTTTAACATTCAAAATCATAGTGTGTAGGTTTTTGGTGTCTACACCATCCATACCCCAACCATAATGAAGCACTCTCTTAATCAAAATTGTTTCTCTACTCTTTCATCTCAATTAAATATCATGATTGGAGTGCCTAACCTCCTAAGGATGATGCACAACATATTCCTTCTAGGGTTGTAACTTATGCCTAATGTTTTTCAATATGTTATGATTTTGTTTTAGTTGCCTTAGGCTTTTAGTGTCATGGATTTCCAATATTTTATTTAATTTTGAGTTTTGTTTCTTCTTCTTGATATAAATTATACACTGTGAATAGCAAATAACAACCATATTGTAATAACTATCAATATATATTTTTATTTTTTGAAATTAATAATATCATTATTCATGTACTCTAATAATAAAAATTATTTACTTGTGTGTGTGTGTGTGTGTGTGTGTGTGTGTGTGTGTGTGTGTGTGTGTGTGTGTGTGTGTGTGTGTGTGTGTGTGTGTGTGTGTGTGTGTGTGTGTGTGTGTGTGTGTGCGTGTGTGCGCATATATACATATACATAAATATACAAATTTTGAGTTTCATATTTTGAATGGATACTTCTGCTTTCTAAACTTGCATGGTCCATTCCACACTCTCTTCTCATGCACAATTAACTCGCTTTTCTTAGATTAACAAGTATCCTTGTGACATTTGGACTTCTCTCTTCTCCTCTCTCTCTTAAGTTCTATAAGAACTAGCCATTTTGGATTTTATAAACCATGATCCACCTAACTAGGTGAATCCCTACTCATTTGCATACTATTTGATCAATAATACTACTAATTCTAACCTCTTTCATGAATATTCATTGTGTGTTTTACTTGGATGATTGATCTTGCTTAGTGATAAATATGATTTGCTTAGCATGTTGTCACATTATCTCACTTATTTATAGTTTAAAAAATTCTTTTCTACAGGGCATGTGAATTATTTTATGGTGTGTATAGGTTGAGTGACTTATTATTTTCAAATATTGCCATTATAAGCCTCTTATATATTCTTCATATCCTAAACATTCATCACAACCACATAATGTAATACTGATGTGAGAAGATGTAGATTGGAGAATTGTTTGTTTGGTTAGTTCCTTATTCTTATGTGTAAGATGTAAATGGCTGGTAGTCATCAACTAATTTTGTGTATCACACCCCTTAGGATAGTTTTTTTCTAGTTTTTTCTTTTGATTTTCACTCAACTATTTAGGTTTAGTAGTGATTTAAAGTGGTACATTAAGGGAGCTAGCCCTATCTATAGATTCACCTCATTTTTAGACTCACCCATAACTTAGAGGTGTTTCAATTTTTTCACTTAGATGAGGAGAGCTAAGACATCTTCTCAAAAGGTGAAAATCCAAGTGAAAAGTAAATCAATAAAACTACTTAGTTTTACCTATTCCATGACTATTCATAGTGTGTTTAACTTAGATGGTTGATATTGCTTAGTGATAACTATGATTTCCTTAGCATTTTGTCTCATTATCTCACCTATTTGCAGTTGGAAACCTACTTATTGTAAGTCATGTGATGTTTTTTATGATGTGTCAAGGTTTAGTCAGTTAGTCTATTCAAATAGTTATATTTTAGCTCTCTTGTCTAGTCCTCCAAGCTTAAACATTCATCACAACCTCATATTATAATAGTGACATGAGAAGATGCAAATCAGACAAGTGTATGTATGATTAGTCCCTTTTTATTATGTGTAACATGTATTTGGATGGTATTCATCAACTAATTTGATGTATCACCTACCTTAGGATAGTTTGCTTTCAGTTTTCTCTCTCCCTTTTCCCTCACAATTTTAGGTGTAGTAGTGATCCAATGTGGTACATCAAGGGTGTTATCCCTATCTAAATATTCACCTCATTCTTAGGCTCACCCATATCCAATAGGTGTTTCAATTGTTCCACTTAGATGAGGAGAGCTAAGACATCTCCTAAAAGGGTGAAAATCCAAGTGACAACAAGTAATACACAAAAATATCATAAAGTAATATTACCAAATAAATATCAATAGTCAAGCAATAGTCCATAATTTCACTGACCATTTCATATAAATCAAACATCCATCACAATGTGAAATTTTAATATCTAAGTAGAAACCTATAATTTCATTAATCATTTTATATAAATAAAACATTCCTCACACATGGGATCAACACAATCAATTTTACATTATTGTAACAAGTAAACATCATACAGAAACATCAACAAGGTAAATTGCATAATTAATATAATACAATTAAATTTTCCATTATTTTAATAATAAAACATCCAAATGTAGTAAAATTAGTCAAATATATTCATATGGAATTTTATGGTGATTGGATTTGCCAATGACACTCCACACTACTTATTTACCCAAAATTTTGCATGCATTTTTCATAATAGCTGAACATCTCAATCATTGAGAGAAATAGTAAATGAAATACACATCTATAAAATCACCATACACAATAAATTTATGATAAAATGGCTTATTAAGAATTTAATACATAATAATATCATTTACCACACACTTAAGATGAATATACACATGCACAATCAACAACTATTTTCATCTATAAGCATCTACACAATAACATATACACAATAATATGCATAATCAACATATAAACATCAATGAATACAAAACAACATACACACATTTATGTGCTCAAAAAAACATAAACAATAGTATACATAATGAGAAACTATATTCTATATGATGGCATAATCTCAATTGTAGCATAAACATCGAAATAACAATATTCATTATCACTAGAGCAATGAATGCACATTCATATCAATAGTAATGAACCAATAAACATGGGCAATTAAGTCACACATGAGCAATGCTTTAAACATTAATATAATTATATCTACATTAAGATGTCATAATGAATTAACTTTAAATTGAATATAATATTTTGTCATATAGACATAAAGTTACTTGAGTGGCTCATTTATTCTAACTGAATTTAGGTAATAAATAAAATAATGAACTCTTTTTTGTAAATAATGCATGCTAATTTAGAATGAATTTTACATTATAAAATTGTATTACAATTAATATGCTCCATTAAATATCTTAAGGACCATGGTAAAAAATATTATTTATCTATTTTAAATAAATTCACTTTTGACTGCTTAATAAATCATCTCAAAATTAGTGTCCACACCAATGAATAAAAATCTAGATGACTTAGCAACATATACTATATAAATTATCTAGTAATAGCACACCATTATAATTTATTTAAATTAGCTTGAGTAAGTGAAATTACATAAATTAACTTTGAATTTAATTCAAAGCCTTACCAATTATCTGAATTGGAAAAATATTATCGTACAACAACCAAATATCTTCTTTTTGCCATAATAATAAGGTTATAACCCATATCCATTTTGGGGAGATGCACCACACATCTAAAATCATTTTTCATGCATAAATGAAATGGTTAAACCAATAATCAATAGTAAATTCAGATAATGGATCATCATAGGGATTGAGATACAATAAATAAAATGTCATTAAATCAACATTAATAAAATTTTCATCATCATAAAGATCAAGGAAAATACAAAGGGTGGAATTAACTTCGGGTCCCCAAAATTCACAAAAACTCAAGATCTAGTGATGTCAAGTTGTACAACACCTACATAATAATTAATACACTTGCATTTAGTGGAGATATTTCACCACACTAAAGATAATGTCCCCTAAAAACACTAGTATGGGACTTAACCACCTCTCCCACATCCTAGTGTAGGAATTTATATTATGTAGTAAAGAATAATCATTGAACCTAATGAAAGAATGCAAATAACTATTAATTTTTAATCTTAAACCCTCCCAAATAAATCAAAAAGTAAGGAAAATTAAAATAACAAGAATAGATTTCATAATTTCAATAAAATTACTCTAGTCACTATTTTTTTTTTAAATCTAGAAGTCTACATAGGAAAGTAGTAATGAATAAAATTAAGATCCCAATATCATAATATTAAATTTCATCCTTCAAAAAGGGACTAAATAAAATGAATTTAAATTTTTAATAACAAGTCTCATAACTATATTCAATCAAAGTAGTAGCAATAGAAAAGCCAATCAAATCATACATTTGTATGCAATTAACATACTAAACAAAGAAGGCTCAATCAAACACTTGGACATTGTGTCCTACACCATAGTAGGTTTTAAAGTTCCTTTAAAATCTAATATACTCTAAATTGGACAAAATTCAATTTATCTAACAAGGAGTTATACTTTTTTTTCCTTTTTAAGGAAGTTGTAGCCACAACTTCTAGTCTATCATCTCAAACATGAGGGAATATAATATAATTACAAATCTATCAACACATTATGAAATCATCCTCTCAACCTAAATTAGGATTTTTTGTGTTCAAATATGTCTGTAAAAGGGTTTCCATATGATCCAATCGTATATATATTTCCAATATCCAAAGCATATATCTCTAATTACCATTGATTTCCTAGGTCACAAAGTAGCAAATTTACATACAAACATCCAAGGGTTTATTTATTTACTTATAGGGGATTTTTTTCTCTCATACAAGAGTCTAATTTATAATTTAAATTCCAAAAGATTTATCAGAACTCCTTGTTTAAGAACAATCATTCAAGTTTTAATGCTAAAATATTTTTATCAAGGACATCACATAGTGGCCAAATTCAAAATTTATTCTCAACAAAACAATATATACATTTATAGTAGAAACAAAGCATTAAACTCATTGTCTCAGGATAATGAAGTTGCACATATATTCTTTTTAACCAATATATAATTATGTACCCATTGAGGTTTCATGCATACATAATAATTTAATATAAGGATGCTACCAAAGTATAATCTTAAAAAGTTATAAGAAATGAATTAACTTGTGCCCCAAAAGAGGTTTTTGTAGAACCTATGTAGATATGACATAAGAATGCTATTTTTAATTATTTAGCATTTAATGTGTTCAAAAATACCACCATAATGACAAAAATGGTCTACAAATCATTTTCATGATAAGATAAATTATTCTTAGTTCTATTCTGGACACATAACTTTGTAGCAAAATATATCCCAAAAGGACAAAAAAGTTTTATAATATTATGATACCAATGTGAGGCACCCTCGTATGCTACTTGTAAAAGCAAACACATTTTTTTCTTTTAATTAGCTTTCATCAATTTAAATAGTTCTTTAAATACTATAATGATCCCATTGTTCAATAAGTATACTTTATCAAGAAACTCACATCCTATTGAAATAATTATTATTACGTTTACATCTATAATTAATACTTTTGGATTAATATGTGAAGTGTTTACATTAAACTTTGTTTTCTAAAAATGAGGTGCTACATTTCTAAATGTTTTGATATTTTTATTATCTCCTTGTGTGAAGTGGTACTACTAAATTTATAATAATATATTTTAATGTATTATATTATATTTTAATGTATTATATCATATTATAATAATATATGATATTACATTTCTATACTATACTTAGGCACGATCTTCACCAATAATCATCAATATTCTAATTCCAAACCTTCATGCTAACTGAGTATCATACCTTTTTTTAATTGATTATAAATGGTCAACTAAATTTTAAATGATTACATCACTTTTAATTTATAAACCACTTAAATAAAGGTAACTAGGGTGATGGTGAGTGGTGATGAGCTAAGTTGGATTTAGTCAAACATTCAAAATACACATATAATTTACAATGATGATTCCTTTTTAATAAATAGACCAATAATAAAATTATTTATGAAAACTAATGGATTTACATTACTTGCATCCATAATAAGTTGGTACAAAGCTTGCAAGGTTCTTGGTTAATAAACCCAAAAACTAATAAGAACAAGAAAATTATCAATGGGCCATGATCTTAAAACAATACTCATAATTGATTCATATTGATTACTTGAAATAAATAAAAACCCAAACCATGCTTAAATAAGCCTAAACTTAGAAATAAAATTCTACATGCAAAATTTGAAAAAAACTAAAATCTAAAAAAAATGTCCATTTTTAGTAACCACTATTTATAGTAAGTTTCGCATGCAAACACGCACAGTTCTAATTTTTTAAAATAAAATAAAGAGTAATATTACACTATGGGATAAAATTAAACTAAAGTTTACTTCTGGTTCTAAATTTACATAATTATAAAATTTGAAAAAATCTTGAAAAAATCATTAAAAGCTAATTTTAGACTCTTAGATCATCATGTTTGGCCTCTAGAAAATATTGAAATCAAATATAAGTAGATAGAGAAGCTTAAAGTAAAATATTTTTTTTTGAGACAGTCATTTTGGCATGTGCAAGAGGTTAAATGAAGCTACAAGTCAAAGTTGATGGCCTCCTAAAGGTTGGCCTATTTTTTCTCCATCATTCTCCTTTGGTTGAAGACAACTCAGCTCCTATGAGTTGCCCTGATTGTACTACTACCATTTTTCCTTGTCAATCTTTTTCAGCTCCCATTCTATAATCTAAGTGTTATTTTATTTATACAATCCTTCCCACCTCACCAAATACCTGTTATAATTCCCTTGCCTTGTGCTCACTATCTTCATATCCAAAACTTGCACTATTTTTTCTTTCTTCTTCTTTGGAACCTACTGCTTCCAATTTACCTCTTCATCACCTTCATCATCTTCTCCATATAATTAACATATATTTAAAACATTAAATACTAGATATATATCAAAATTATGTGGTAAACTTACATTATATATATTCTCATTGATTTTTTTCATAATTTTGCATGGTCTAAATTTTTTTTACTTCAACTTGTTGTATGTGACTTTTGAAAATCTTTATTTCCTCAAGTAAACCATTACCAACTCTCCTTCTTCAAATACTTTGGACCTTCTTCTAACATCAGCTTCTATTTTATATTTCTCATTACTTTAATACAACCTATTCTTACTCATTACAATTATTGGATATGCTTTACAAACACTTCTCCATCATCACTAATTCAATTTGTAATTGGAAACTATACCAAATCTAAAACACCCATAGGATTTCTCCCACAAATAATTTAAAAAGGTGATTTTTTAATTTATTCACTAAATTTTTATATGCAAACTCAACTTGTGGTAAAGCCAAGTCCCACTGCTTTGGCTAGTCTCCCACTATGCATCTCAATAAATTTACCAAGCTCCTATTCACAAATTTTGTCTATCCATCTATTTTTGGGTGATACGCACTACTGAATTGTAGCTTAGTATCGATCTTCTTCCAAAAATTCTTCCATAAATGACTTATAAATTTCACATTCCTATCTGAAGTAATAGTTTTTGGAACACCATGCAATCTCAGAATATCCATAAAAAATAATTTTGTAACTCTAGTGGAATCATTGGTTTTCTTACATGTAATGAAATTAAACATTTTATAAAATCCATCTACAACAACAAAAATTGAATCATTACCTCTCTATGTGTTTAGCAATCCCAAAACAAATTCCATACTCAAATTTATCCATGGTATTCTTGGAATCGGTAATGGCATGTATAGCCCAATATTTTGTTCCTGTCCTTTAGCCACCTAACATATTTTGTAGCTTGAAACATACCCTATCACATCTCTCTTCATCTTTGGTAAAAAATACTTTTCCTCCACCAAAACTATTGTCTTTGTCTTACCAAAATGTCTAGCCAAACCACCACTATGTAATTCTGTTATTATATTATCTCGTAGAGACCGAAATAAAATGCATACTTGTTTCCCTTTGAAGAGATAACCTTTTTTTATAAGATACTCATCATGAATAATATTTGTCCCGCCTATTAATCGATTTTTCCACTACTTAATAACCTTACTAGAATATCGATCAATATCATATAATTATTTAATAGCTTCAAGTCAAACTAATTCACTCACCATAGTAGTTAATAATGCTACCCTCCTACTCAATGCATCAACTACCTAATTTTATTTTCTTGATTCATGCTTCAACACAAAAGTATACCCTTGCAAGAAAAAAACCCACATTACATTCCTACTATTCAACTTCTTTTATGTATTCACATACTTCAAAGCCTCATGATTTATAAATTGTATAAACTCCTTAGGCACCAACAAATACCTTCAATGTCTTAATACTTGTATAATTTCATAAATTTTAACATCGTAAGTAGAATAATTCTTTATTACCTCATTCAATTTCCCACTAAAAAATGTTATTGGCTTTCCTTCTTGACATAACACAACACTGATTCCCACAAATGAAGCATCAAAATCAACCTAAAACATTTTATTTAAATTTGGTAATGCTAAAATTGGAATTTTTTAATCTTCTTCTTCAAACTTTCAAAGATTTTTGTGGCTTCTCTAGTCCATGTAAATTCCTTCCCTCTCATGCAATTTGTTATTGATGCCAAAATACCACTAAATTTTTTAATAATTTTTCTGTAAAAAGTTACTAAACCATGAAAAATTCTTACCTCTATAATGCTTTTTAACATAGGCCACTCAAAAATTGTATTTTTGTTTTCTTCATCCATCTTCATGCCATCTTTTGAAACTACAAATCCCAAAAATATCAAATTATTCTGCATAAACTTGCACTTCTTTAAATTTACATATAACTTTTCTTTTCTTAACAAATCCATTACCATTGTCAAATTGTTTAAGTGATCTTATTTAGTCTTACTGAATATGAAAATATCATCAAAATAAACAACAAACTTACCAATATATTCTTGTAACATTGCATTCATCACCCTCATAAATGTGCTAGGTGTATTAGATGATTCGAATGGCATCACCATCAAATTATATAAGCCATCCCTAGTTTTGAATGCATTTTTCCACTCATTTCCTTCATGATTTCAAATTTGATAATAATCTCTCCTTAGATCAATCTTGGTAAAATATTTTGCTCCTACAATTACATCCATCGTATCATCTAAATGAGGTATAGGAAACATATAATTTATTGTAATTTTATTAATTTCTCTACTATCCACATATATTATCCATCATCAATATTTATTTGGATTTAGAAACGCTGGTGTTTCACAAGGACTCATATTCTCCCTTATCACCTTCTTCCTTAGCAGTTTAGTAGCCTATTTATTTAATTTTGTATGTTCTATTGGACTCATCTTATAAGCTACTTGATTGGGTAGAGTTGATCCTGCAATCAAATCAATGTCATGTTGAATATTCCTCTTCAATGGTAAACCCTCTAGTAACTCATTAGACATAATATCTACATATTATTTTAACACTCTTTCTACTTTTGCTAGTATTGGCACCATTTCTATTTCTTCATTCTTTGCTACTAATACATAAAAATAACCTTCTACCTTCATATATTTAATAAATTCTTTAGTAAAGAACATTGTTTTTGTCTTCCCTTCCTCTTTAAGAGGTAACAAAACTATCTGTGTACCACCTTTTCCAAAATTATAAGTGTTCTTTGCTCCATCATGAATTTCTTTTCTATCAAATTGGCAGTCTTCCCAATAACATATGACATGTATCCATGAAAATAACATCAAAAAATATTTCATCATTACAATTCTTTCCTATATAAAACTTGATTAAGCACCTTTTATCTACTGTAACTTCATTATCTTTCTTAAACCATGAAATTTGATAGGGATTAGGATGCTTTCACATTGAAAATTTAGTTTCTCAATCATTTATTTAGAAACCATATTTTCAAAACTAGCACCATCTATAATTACTTTGGATACCTTTTAACCTAAAGTACATCTTATTTTAAAAATAGTTGATCATAGCCATGCATCACCACCTTTTTTATTCTAAACTTGTTCCTTCCTTGGCATGATCGTGGTTCTTCTCATCATGAGAATCTCTCCAACATCTGTAGGTGTAATTTTAGTATTGTGATCCTCTATCTCAACCTCCACTAGATTCACTCTTGGGTGATCTTCTTGCCTCCTTTCTTGATCTTGATAGTCTGGATACTTAATGTTTTGTGCCCTTCTTCTCCACATCTATAACAAACATTATTTTTTTCTTGATTCAAAAACCATCATCTAGCACCACCTTAACCTCATCCTCTTTAAAATTCTCTTCTTCTGTGTTGGTATTGAAACCCTTAGCTATTATCATCTTGCTTTTCTGCACCATGTGATGAATCACCTTTATTGGCATTAAAGCCATCTTTGGTGGTATTAAACCCACCTTGTCTCCTTATTAGAAGGGATCCACCTCTTTTTGGACTAGTAGATGTCCTTTTAAAAAAAAAATTATTTATTTTTCTTATGCCTTCAAATCTAATTGATAAGCCTCCTTCATGTTAAGTATTTTATGCATGATTAATTTATCTTGAATAAAAAATTTCAAACTATTTATATACCTTGCATCCATTTTTTCTTTTGTTTCATCATGCTCCACTCATATGGAAATCTTGTAAACTTTATCTGTATACTCATGTATTTTGTGATATTTTTGCCTCAAATTTTGATATCTTCTATATAATGTTTGTGTATAAACCACATGAATAAAGTTCTAACTCAGCTTCTTCTCCATATTTTTTCATTAATTAATCCTCTCTTTACCTTTTCTCTGTATCTCTTTCTGTAGGTGATCCCACCAAATCATTGCATGACCTTTCAATTTCATGCATACAAACTTTACTTTCTTGTCTTCTCTCATAATATTCCACTCGAAGAACTTCTCCATGCAATTCATTTAATCTATCAATTCTTTTGGTTTTAAAATACCTCCATAATCTGGAACATCAACCTTGATTCCTTCATTTCTTTCCTCTAAATCCTCAACCATCCTCTCTTCTATTGATGGTGGCTACTCTTTCTATTCTTCTTCTTGTAGAATTTAATCATCATGAACTGTGTCTTCTCATCGCCACCTTATCTCCTTGCTTGATTGGTGATAACCTTTATTAATTGTTAAAATGACCTCTATAGTTCATGTATAGTCCAGTTCATCTATGCCATACCCACTTATTCTCTTGCCACTCTTCTCTCCTTCAATATTTCAACTTGCTTTGATACCAGATAATTAACGCAAA
Source organism: Torreya grandis (assembly GCA_037957365.1). Taxonomy (NCBI): domain Eukaryota; kingdom Viridiplantae; phylum Streptophyta; class Pinopsida; order Cupressales; family Taxaceae; genus Torreya; species Torreya grandis. The sequence goes on from JARHVA010003756.1 coordinate 1,011,176, forward strand.
AACTAACAGGAATAAAAAAATTACGAATAAGCCAAGCTCTTGAAATAATACTCATAATTGAATCGTATTGATTGATTTAAATAATTATAAACCCAAAACATGCTTAAATAATCCTAAACATAGAATTTAAAGTCCACATGAAAAAAATAAATAAATTAATTAATTAAAAAAAACTAAAATCTAAAAGAAATCTATTTTTAGCTGTTGCTACTTATAGTAAGTTTCATATGCAAGAAAGTGCAGCTTTAAAAATTTCTTGAAATAATCTAAATAGTAAAATTAGACTATGAAACAAAATTCAAGTGAAGTTGACTTCCTATTCTAAAAATATACAATTTCTAAATTAAGAATTTTTTTAGAAAAATCATTAAAATCTAATTTTAGACTCTCAGATGATCATGTTTGGCCTCCAAAAAATATTAAAATCAAATATAAAAAGATAGAGTGGCTTATGATAGAATTGAGCTTTTTGAGATGGTCATTTTGGCATGTGGAAGAGCTCAAACAGAGCTACGAGTCAAAAGTTATGGCCTTCAAAAGGTTGGCCTATTTTTTATGCATCATTAGTTCATTGATTAGATGTTTTATATTGTGAAGGGTTGATGAGGACAACATGATGTTAATTTGATTGTGAAATGGATCCATGTTCAATGTGTGCCTAAAATAAATGTCTTAATGACAAGTTACATTGAGATAAGACATTGAAAGTTCAAGCTTGACCATCGAGTGAAGTTGACTCATATAAAAAATTTAGGTTCATTTACTTGGTCGAGCTCGACCACTTAGTGAAGCCATAGTTTAAACTCTTTCTATTTTCTAGTTTGCTATGTTGTTTAATAGCCACATTACAATATATCAAGTGATGTTTTCATAATTGTCAGAAATTGATTATATATAGCATGTCTTATAAATATGTGTTTTCATCTTCTCTTAAGAAATTTATAAAAGTTTTCATATTTTTATTGTGTTCCTACATGATGCAGTAATATTAAATTTATAATAATATATTTTACTATATTATGTTTTAATATATAATAATATATCATATTACATTGTATTGTATAATATAATATTATAGTATATGCTTTAATTTAATATATTGTAATATTATATTTTAATATAATGAATTATATTATATAGTTTATTAAATTTTCTAGTTTTATAATATATTATATACTTTTACATACATGCATAATTAATTCATGTATGTTTTTTTATACTACATGTTATGTTGTAATTTTGTTTTATATATGATATTATATATTTCAAATATATTATATTATTTTATTTTATTATATCATATATAATATATGATAAATTATAATTTATATTATATTGTAACTTATAAATTATATATAATTTTATAATGATTGTTTTTAAATGTGAATACTTTAATGACATGTTTGAATGGAAGCAACAATATACCTTGTATAACTTATATATTTTGCCTCCACTATAGCAACATTGAATCATTGCGTTTAACCACATAAGCTTAGCCACTTATATATAACATATTTTATAAAATAATAAGTATGTGTTTTGAGTTTGATTATAGATATTTCCAAAATTTTGTATTTTTTTGTCTGTGATTATACATTAAGTAGTAATGGTAAGGAATTAGACTAATTATTTATGAATTTATTTTTTAGTTTAATAGTTATTTGTGACAAGGCAATGATTATGTCATTTAACCTTTGAAAGAGTTTTGTAATTTTCTTTGAGGCATTTACTTGAACAATATATGTGAGATTAGTCGGTCAGACATAACTCATATGTAATGCTTTATGCAGTTTATTTGAATATCAGATCACTCAAAACAAAATTGTTTTCTCATTATAATTCTGGTTTGATGTTCATAGTAGCTTTCTGCTTTCAATTTCAATCAGTTTTCTAGCGTGCAATAACGGAATTAGCTATTTATTAGTTCTTTGATAGGATTTAATGAATCGTATGAGGATGATGGTGTGGTTTGATTATTAAGCATTCAACATTTAGTTTCAACCCTTTTTTACTTTGAATAAATTCTGGCATATGTTCATTTTTAATCAAACATGGGTTCCCTAGGCTCATATCTTAAGTCATCATGCCTCACAAAAGCCTTGTCAATCTGTGAGCTACACTTGGTGGACTGGAAATTGAAGCATGCAAACTACATCAATAACTTTTGACTCGGCTTTAAGGTATCTTTATTCCACATCATGGATAATACAAATAGATAAAGACTTAAAGGGAATGCTCCACACTATTTGTTTCATTTATGAGACCATCTTTGATTTTATCTTCGGCTTGTGTGGGTGCTTGGAAGGTCACCACGTTATATTTGGCAGCCTGGCCGGGTTCGGTGTAATATTCATTGTCCATTCTAGACATAAAAAAACTACATAAAACCATTCGTTTTGAAAACTGTGAAGCATCAAAGCATCTCCAATAGTATGAGACGAATCTCAAGTATGTAGATAGCAATAAAAAAAACCTACGATGTAATAAATATTAACTCATGTTATAGTTATCTATTTTCAGAGATCAATCCTTTATATATTTATGATTAAATATAAATATAAAAATAAAAAATTTGAAGTTATAACAACTTTCTAAAATTCAATGTAAACATATTAAATTAAATTTGTAAAGCATTTCTTTGAAGGTTGTTGTAAGTAACATACGAGTGAAAAGTGTTTTATTTCTAAGAGGTATTAGTGTTCAAAGCCTAACACTGGTATCCTCAACTGACATTGTATGCAAATTTGTTTTGCTTTGGATGCTACTTATGTTGTTCGTTGATTTTTACATCACTAAAGCTTTAACTTCCACATTAATGGAACGAAAACAAATACTTGAATGTTAAATTTTTTTATACAATTCCAAAATATGTGAAATGCATCAAGTTGATCAGAAAAAGGATCATATTTTTCTGAAAAGAATAATTAAGTCAAAGGGATGATTGTCTTAAGGAAAAAGATATTGCGAATGCATGGAACATGGTTCACTCCTATCACTAACAAAAGGGTGTCTCTGATCATTGAAATTTGATGCATGTCGGCTTCTCTTGTATAGTATTCACATGGAAGGATAGTAGTGAAGATGTTCATACATGATATGAGTGCATCATTATCATGCAGGTCAACCAAAAAAAAAACCGGGGGGGGGCGGGGGAGAGGGAGAGGTTATGATAATGTTCCAAAGTTATTTTATGAGTAGGGGGAGAGGTAATAATGAAGATGAGAAGGGTGGAGTGCATCAATACTGTAGTATTCGACACGAAGTCCGTAGCAAGTTTTGCAATATTTATAGGTTTGAGTGAACCAGGACGTACAAATGTTGGTCGTGTATATTGGTCGACGTAAGAAAGTTGTTCTATCAATGGGTTTGATTCCTTAATGTGCCTGTTAAAATCATAGCAAACTAGCCATTTCGACTGCATGCACATTTGAAAAGCGTTTGAAAATTTTTCAATTTACTATCAACCAAAAACCAACCCATTTTTTATCCCTTTTTTTATAACCTTCAGGTATTCAGTTAGAGGGAAAATAACCGCATGTTAACAAAGTTGAAGTGTTGATAAAATGTTCGATTATTAACTGCAAGATTGCCCACACGTAAACACGATAAAGAGATAAACAAAAAGTCCACATTTTATTGTAGGGAAACACCAGTCAATTTTCCAATGAGTATATTGACAGCATCCTTTGCGTCACGATATCATACGCCGGCCACGAAGAGCATGTTTCGCTGCACAGTTAAATAATCCAAACATAGACTACACTATAAAACGATATCAGAAAACATGTCTACCAAAACATAGCATCTCTTCCTGCAGGTGAAGGTGCTACCAAAGAAAGTTTTACAGATCCAGAACCTTTTGAAGCTGCCAACAAAATAAATTCTTCAAATTTTATGTTATCCTTATATATAAATTTCAAAAGTAATATTAATTACCAAAACGTTGGTAATCACAAGAAAATGGAATGTGCAAGAACAGTAGTTAAGCTCCAAAACCATAGGCATTAAAACCCATTTTGAGACCCTAGTAGATTAAGATGATAATACACAAATAAAATTATATATAATCGATTAACAGAATAGTGGTAGGCTGATAGGTACATTGGATGATTCCATGAAATTTGTCTTTGTCTTTGTACATTATGATCTCTTCACTGACCTTCTCAACTATTAAAACACATGATTAAATGATAAAGCTTATCCAGCATTTATAATTTAATAGATTTTAGTTGAACAATTATTTATAATTTTTTTAATATTTAATAATTTTTATATAAATTTTATGATTCATAAAAAAATATGGATCCATTAATTTATGAATGTTGATTAAATTCAATATAACTAAATTAACATTTTTATTTGAAAAAAGAAGATATTAATAACAAAATTTATTTAAATTTTGACTAGTACAAATTTTCAATTAAATAGTAAGTCGATTTTTTAACCCTTTTCTTCATCTTCTTCACTCATTTTATTTAGTCTTTTTTTCCCATTCATTTCATAGATATTTTTTATTTGATAGATTGATTATTCAATTAAAAATCAAATTAAAAATTTATTTTATAATATTATTAGAGTGCAAGAAAAATATTTCACCTATTTTTTTCCCAAATCTTTAAAAAATTTAAAAACACAAACATACCAATGGAATTTGATATTTCTAAAATAAATTATTATATTCATTTAGATAATATATCATACTAGAGAAACTACTTCATATTTTGTCCATGTTATAGTATCACTACGTTACAAAAGACAGTTGTAAAGTTGGTTACCTACCTACTTCCATGTATAAGGAAAGATATGACTAAAAGGTGTCCATTTTTTGAGTTTTTTTAATAAGCTTATAATTTAGCTATATATACATTTTTTGAGTCAATCTTGTTGAGTCCCACTTCCCAGTATAACTACGTTTGTGTCCTCGTCAATATTAAACTGAAAAAGTGACGAAAACAACTACCAATTTGTGCTGTGACTCAAATATTTGCTTTGACTCAAAAGATTTGGAATAGTGGTAAATAGTGGGCGAGTAGTGAATGAGGCGTTCGTATCTTGCCACGAATCTCATGCAACTACTACACTTCTTTGTCAACGGAGAACAACAAAGGCATCATTATGCAGGTGTTCATTAAAATTAAGTTGGAAATGCACACTCAACCTTTGAATATGAGTATAATATGACATGACACAATACGGTTTACGGAGGCTTATTACATTTCATTATGAGCCATATATACGTGGTACTTGTAAATGGTATTTGTAGATGGTAATGAAGTTTGAATATTACTGTACTCAGAGTTATGATATAAAATAATTTGAAGAGCACATTCAATTTTTATATATGAATGAAACAAAACATGATACATTACAATTTATAATGGATTATAGGGATGTTTTGATGTGATCACTTTTTTATTGTTATTCTGATTTATAATTCATTTTCATGAAGGAATATGCAGTCAAACTTTGAATATGAATATAACATAACATAATACATTATGGTTCATGAAACCCCATTATATTTAATTATGAGCCATATACACATGGCACTTATAGATTTGGTAGTTAAAATGTGAAGCTGAACAACAATAAACTTAGGTTTATGATATAAAATAATTTGAATGATTTAAGAATTCTAACCTCTATTATATTCATTAATTTTGAACAGTTAGATGAGATTGAACTATGTGCCAATGTTGTTTTTATTTACTAAGGCCTAAATAAACATACGATTTGAGAGATTTGTAGGCTTGATTATGCTTATAAATTTTGATATAGGCTGTGTTTTCTTGATTGTATTATTGATTTCTTGAAGGAAGGTATGTATCACATCAAATCTAGTACACTACTTAAGCATGTAAGGTAAAGACAGTCATTAATTCTAAACATTGAATATCACATAATCAAACTAGTTAAGAACGAAATATATAGACAACCATTTAATATATTATTTTATAGGGAGTGGGGAATTGAACTAATACAATTATATTAGCACATACCACAACTAGGATAATGTACAATTAGGTCAATTCCATATTCCCTATTGTTGATTGCGATAACGTAATGGGGCATTAACTCCTACAAACATCGAAATGGAAAATCCTGAATGGCATGCGAGTAACTTGTCTAAATTTTAAATTTTCTATTCAGGGATAAAAATGTTTTGAAATTATGGTTAAAATTTAGTTACCTTGTCCAACTAGGGGTCAACGTCTAGCATAGTAGTCCATGCCAAATGTATTAGTTGGTTACACTTAGTGAGAAAGCCTTATCTTGTAAAGAAAGTATAATAAATAAGGATTTATTTTATATTATTTTTATTGTAAATAAATCAGGTAGACAAAGCATTGATAGATGATGTAACTAATGGTGATATGCAGAGGTCAATTTCAAGCATGGATTTCCACGATGAATTTTTTGACTAGTTACATTTAACACTAGTAGATTATTTGGGTTGGATCAATTATTAAATTCTACATTATGAGTGTAATCAAATGATACATTTAGCATTGGTCGTCACATTGTAACTTGACCTCCACATGCCATCTAGTTACTATCTCTACCAACCTTTGGTCGATTTCGTTAGCCCATTGGGTAGTTATAAATATTATCTTATGTGAAGGGGTGTGAAATTTTTAAATCATACTTTAATATTCCATCAATGTCTAGCTTGGTGGTCATGAATATAATAAGTGGATCCCACAAACATAGGGCTAACATAATGGATTGAGTGACAGTAGATGAAGTAACTAGAAAGCATGTGGAGGTCAACTTTCAAGCTAATATTTTATCTCCATGTGCCTATTAGTTACACGATTTAATGCCATTCCATCGATTGCATTAACTAGTTAGTCAAATATTAACGGGACCTACTTATTACATATTTGATTATGATCTCATGTTGAAAGTACTAGTTAGTTATGTCCATAATCAAAGATAGATGATCTAGTTTGGGATTTGAGAAATATGTCACTTAAAAGTGTCAAATAGTTTTAAAAATTTAGCCTTTTTAAGATGCAATCCTTTGAGATGTCATGCCACTAAATGTATTTAATTTTTTACTTGGGAAACCTTATGTTTACCATCATGAAATATATGAATGTAATCATAGAAATCTTATCATGTATGTAGGTGCTATGAAATATTGCATACCATAAGTAATTCCTATGTTGCCACTAATTACCATCAAATTGTACAATGATTTAGTCATATTTTTTAACAAGTTTGTGTTTTTTTATATGGTGATACCTAAATGTTAAAATATAATTAAAACACCAACTCATACCATAATTCTTCTAGTAGAACTAAAGACAAAGCCATTGAATTGTAAGTTGGAAGAATACAAGGATATTGTTCAATCACCTAAGGAAGTGCATACACAATGTACAATCAAACATACAATTGAATTGATTATTGGAATACCTATACCTAATACCTATTTGTATTGTAGTTCATTTCAAAATTATGAATAGATCAAGTAGTAATATCATTAATATATTAGAGAGGACAATAAGGTGGTAAAATTATGATGTTGACATTTTCCCCTTTTCGACAGGGTGTTATGATAAAAAGTAGTAGTGGTGTATAAAATAGCTTGTAAGAAGAAATAACAGGCACAAAAAGATGCCTTGAGTGACATTATTAGTTATTTAGTTAGGTAGATGCCCCTCGAAAGAGTATTCAAGGAAGAAATACATAGAAAATATTTAGAAATAATAATAAGCAAAAAATCGATTACACATGTCTAAAATAGCAAGTTTTTCTACATTTGATGATTGAGTATGATGATTATGAATATATATGTTTTTGAGGATGTTATGATTGGATGCAATTAGCACATGCATGATCGAAGGTTTACATGATTTTATTTATTTGTATTTTCCCAAATAAATAATATATGTGAGGGGAGTTGGCTTGGGAATGATATATTCATATAATATTTTAATATTTTATGTGCCCCAATAAATGATATATGTGAGTGGGTTGAATTGAGAACAATATATCTTGATAAATTTGTATGCTTGTATGTGATTGATTATTTAGATGTGCAAGTATAAATCAAGGAGATCATTTATTAATTAAATTAATGATGTGATGATGAATGCTCAGTTTTATTAATATCATGGATTTTATATGTATTTGTAGATGTATGTGATGATATGATGGATGGTTGGTTTAGTATTATTCCTATCATTATTGATGATGCATACTTAGTGAGAATGGACATTGAGCTATAATGAATATGAATTTTGGATAGTTAGTAAACTACTTATAATTTATTAATGGATTTATCCTTTATGAATGAATGTGTATTGATGTAGGTAATGAGATGATATAGATTTGTATCAATCAATTCATGTTAATATTTCATAAATTTATGAATGTATAGATAAACTTTATTTTTTATATAGCGTATGAAAGGATGCACCACGATATAGAAAACTAGGATGACATTATTTCCAAATGTAGTAGGACTAACACAAATGCAACAAAGATTAAGATACATAAACAATGAAAAAAATTCTATAACATGTAAGTAACAAAGACACACAAAACAAGTTAGTTTTTTTCCTTTATCAAGTTAGAACCATTAAGATCCGAGGATTCATAATACTATTGGGATTGAGAATGATGTACCCTGATTAAGTTTTAAGTTTTTATTTTCCCCAATAAATGATATATGCAAGATGTTTGGATTGTGAATGATATATCCTGATAACTCTAAAATCTTTAATTTATTTTAAAAGTGAAAAAAATAACCAGACTAAAGGAAAAAAAATGTTAGTTTGGGTTTTGGACTCGGCTATCATTTTGCATTTTATAGATGTTTTGGAAATTTGAGTATGTTTTTTTGTTTTTTTGACATTTTAAGGAATTTTTAGATTTTTTGACATTTATAGGATTTTGTAGATTTTTAACAAGGCTCTAATCAAAATAAAAACTAGTTATAGTATCAATAATGGTGATGGTAAGGGTGAAATGATTATAGGATTTAGGATGGGAAGGAATGGTTAAGGGATTCATTATATGACCTCTAAGGATTATGATCACCTAGGAACCATGTACCCACTTATCTTCATGCCATGTTTACATTATGTTACATTGTGCCATGAAGAAGTATGTATATACCAAGATTGTTCCAAAACATGTTTCAATATCTTTTTTAGTTCCTTATTGCATTCAAAAGTGGGAATTGGGAGGGTAATTATGAGAAGGATTAAATGGGTAAGGATGGTAATTAGGGATTAAATGGATAGAGATGGTAAGGATTAAATGGATAAGGAAGGTAAGGATAGTAAGGATTGAATGTATAATGATGTTAAGTATAGTAAGGATGTTAAAGATTGAATGGATAATAATACTTTAGGATGTGTTTTGATTGATAAATTAGTCTATCTCCAAGTGTAGGGTAATTATTGACAATGAATTTATGCATGATGCTGGAAACTAGTTTTCATCATGATAGTTTCCCAAAGTTCCATACGAATGGTTTGCACATTTGGATTACTCTTTTTTATATATTTTTTATTTACTTAATTTAATTTAATTTAATTTTCAATTCTTTATTTGTTTTTTTTTTCAACATTAAATCCTTCAAGTAATAGCCATGTAAAATCTTGTCCTGAATAGTTCATGCACTTGGAACATGTCATTGGTATATAATCCACATATTATCTAATGAACTTAGTTGATTTATAGGTTGTTTTATTAGAAATATTTTAACAATATTTTATCATATCCTATGTGATAGATGTTGTAACCAAGGAGGATCAAGTTATATGGGGGTGAGATAAAGGATTGTCATTGATTATGTGAAAGATTTGAAGGGATGGTATAATCATGGAGGTAAGTGTTCATGTCATAGTATAAATGGGGATAAGGACCAAAAATATCACACATAATTTATGGCCATGCAAAGACATATAAAAATTATTTTATAATAATGACAAGGACTATTTGTTCTGATAAACTAAAAGTAGCCGTAAATTTGAAGATATTAGGATTTACCTCTATTTTGATGTTGACATCAATGTTTTATATAATAAATCATGTAGATTTGTCCTAAAATTGTGTTAGTATACGAGTGATATTTATTTACTTATCTATTATAACCTTAAAAAGGTTTTCACTAATATACATACATACATACATATACATATATATACATTTACACACACACACACACACACACACACACACACACATATATCTATACACACACACACATATCTATACATACATATACATATACATATATATATACATATATATATGTATGTATATACATATATATATGTATGTATATACATACATATATGTATGTATATATATACATATATATATATGTATATATATACATATATATATGTATGTATATATATACATATATATACATATATATATATATGTATGTATATATATACATATATATATATATGTATATATATACATATATATATATATATATATATATATATACACATACATATATATATATATATATATATATATATATATATATATATATATATATATATATATATATATATATATATATATATATATATATATATATATATATATATACATACATATATATATACATACATATATATATATATACATATATATATACATATATATATACATATATATATATATATATACATATATGTATATATATATATGTATACATATATATGTATACATATATATATGTATATGTATATATATATATACATGTGTGTGTGTGTGTGTGTGTGTGTGTGTGTGTGTGTGTGTGTGTGTGTGTGTGTGTGTGTGTGTGTACATATATATACATATACATATACATAGATATCTATATACATATACATATACATATACATATACATACACATAGACACACACACACACACACACACACACACACACACACACACACACACACACACACACACACACACATATATATATATATATATTTTCTTCATTTTGATGTATTTGTTCTGATAGTTACTAAAAGAGTTCTTTACTAGGGGCCTTGGATTTTTCATTTGATATTTAGTTTTTTGATTTATTGAGATTAGGGAACCCTTATCATTCACCAAAATATTTTATCAAATCAATATTTATTTCAAATATCTATTTTTAATTGAGTATAAGAAACTTGTCTTGGAGTCTCACAACTTTTTTGATACTTTCTTCCTTTTGAAAGGGATCAATAGACATTATTTTATTGGTCCTAGTCAATGACTGGAAGGTATTAGAGGTCAACATTTTTGGTATGAATGGTGTTTTCAATCAAAGGGTTGGTGGTATATATAACATAATTAAAAGTATTGGTGGCATAAATATATTTATAGAGTCTGCTTATGGAAGCTATTTTGATATTGGTAAAAACTTCCTTAATAATTGCATAAGTGTCATTAACACGCATATCATATTTATAACTAGGGAATTTTTAGCTAATTTTTTGAAACCCTTTATTTTCACACATGTGATTTAATATTAGGATTCTTTGTTAATGAATTCAAAATCCTTGTCCTTTATATTTCATGCTATTGCACATTATGTTTGGTATAAGATATTTAGTACATTGAAAACAAGATGTAAAGTCATCATCATATATCAAGGTATCATTGGATATTTTGATTTTATCCTCTGTAAGAATATTAGATTTGATAAATGAGGTTGAAATAGATTGATATTGTATTTGTTCCTTATTATTCTTATTCATAATGGGTTTTCCATTGCTTCTACCTGAGAGATAGAGAGTGTAACAATATGGAGGTATATTTTGAGTTAGATGTCTACAAGTACCATCTTAACTTTAGTATTAGTATTGGAGGCCTTGATATATGAGTGTAAATTATCTGATGGGGAGATTGTGTGATTCTATGGGATAGGTAGATCATACTTTTCAAGTATGGCTTGATCAAATATGGTTATGTCAAATAAGGGTTTGTGGAAGATGGGTGGTTGACCAAAAGATATGTGTTAGATGAGATCTTGAGAATGGGAAGTTATTGTAATATGACTATTTCCATTGCTTTTACCTTGGCATGGGTGAAAAATAGTTTGATCATGATTTGGAATGGGTTATTGACATATCCCTAATTATTGGTTTTTGAATGTGGAGGAACTTTGTTTTTGGGTATTAAGTATTAGTTAAAGTGACAATCATAGGATATAATTGTATTTTTTTGGCTTAGGGGATGGACTAGTGTTGGATTTTTTTATTAAATGGGCTTGTTTATAAAGCAAGGTCAGTAATTATTTATGGAATAATCATTAATTTTTTGTGGATAAGAAAAATGCAGGTATGTAAAAATATAGTTTTTCTTGACTAACGCGGAATATTGGATGGTTTGATTGTGAATTATTGAATTTATGATTGGCTTGGTTTTTTTGGCAACAGTATGATAAAGTGGGATTTATATGGTTAAGGGGATTAATTGGTATGAGATTTTAGATTATTAGATTATGGATTAAATAGGTTTTTTGATTGATTATTTAATGAATGTCTTAATGTCAAGGAATTTTTAAGGAATGCTAAGCCTTCCACCTATTCATTAATTTATTGAAATTGGTTGAAGATATTTTGATATTGGAATTTAGGTTCCATTAATAGTTTATCTTTTCAAATGTTGATATGGGAGATTTTAGGATTGGGATTGTAACTACAAGACAAGATATGGGATTGGTTTCGACTAATGAGATGGACTACATTTATATTAAAAAGGTTTCCATTATCAAATAATTGATTCCATTGGGTTTGATATTTCATTTGGTATGCGATGGGTTAGGTTTGAGTCTGATTTTTGGTAGATTTTTTTTTCTCATTTGAGATTCGCTTGGTTTAATAATTGGTTTCGCACAGCTAAACAATGGCAAGACACATACAAAGACAACATTATAATAATGAAGTAGTAGGGTAGATAGATAGTTACCCATATATAATACCTCAAAGTGTATGTTTATAGTGATATTTGGGAATGATGTTTCCCTAACACCATTAAGTCATTATAGTCAAATATTATTAATCTCATATTAAAAAGTATTATCTAGGTGAGTCTTATTTATAACTTATAGTATGGTGAGGCCCAATTCCATGATACAAAAGTATTATAGGTGGCCTTGCTATTGGTGGATTAAACCACCTCACATCATTGTATAGGGAAAATATGTAACCTATTAGCCAATAAACATAGTACCTCATTAGAATATGGATAGCCCACCAGTACACAAAATTTTATTGAGCACTTAGTGATGAAATCTAATGTTTCTAAAACCTCTAAGAAAAATTAAAATAAAAATTTAATCGTGATCTAATTTTTAAGATTATTTATAGGATGATGAAAAACCATACTTGATGTATGACTTGGGAAAAATAAAAAAATTAGTTGTTTCTAGTTATCAAGGTCACCTTTCAATGAAAGATAAGAGTATACACAACTTTATCTATGAAAACAATATGCAAACATAGACACTAATGAGATGTGGGTGAGTTGATAAAGTGATTTCATTATTTTGAGCAACACTTGGGATCAAATCTCAGTATGGTATCAAAGGATAGATGTGGCCAATCATTTACATTATTGGGCCGATTGTGGTCAATCATTAGTTTTCTTGGGTTAGTTATGTCTATTGTTAATATTATAAGGTTGTTTATGGTTATTGTTGGTATTCTTGGGTTGGTTATGGCCATTGTTGGTATTCTTGAGCCAGTTTTGGCCATTGTTGTAAATCTAGTATATGTGATAGATGATCACTAGGGGATCTAGGCCCCTGATTATGTTCCAAACTAGTTAGAGCTATGGTCAAAATCAAATACCCATATAAAAAGATACATACAAACATAAATAGATGGACTTAAAATAAAAATATTTTTAATGATTAAGTGTTTTAAGTCTAAACTTTTGACATGTGGTGATGCAAGAAACATGATTAGTAGTTTTGATTTTGTCTTTTGTAAATGATTCCTACATGCTAAGAAAATTAGTAGCAATAAAAATTCACTAATTTAAATATACCCTAGAATAAATAATATGTAATTATGAGATATCATTTTAGTTTTTTTTTTCAAATCTAAAAAATGATGTTTGCAAAATATTAGAAAATAAACAAAACTCAAACATTAATTTTATAAATAAGATATCTCTAGTTTGTTATGCTAAATTTATTAATATTAGTAAATTGTAAATTGATGGAAACTCATCTAATATGTTTTTTAGAAAAAAACACATATAAATGAATAAAACAAACTAAACCTAGAAATTAATTTTAAAAATAAGACATCTCTACCCTATCATTCTAAATTTACTAAAAATAGTAAACTATAAATTTTGGGAGAATTTGTTGAATATTTTATCAATTTATTGAGATATCCATCTATGAGTGTTAAAATATCATATATGTTTTTTTACAAAATAAAAAATCAACTAAAATTAATACATTATTTTGAAAATTTAGACATCTCCATCTTGTTATGCTAAATTTATTAAACAAAAGTAAACTATAAATTCTAATAATTTCATGAAAATTTATTTTTTGAAAAACTATGTTTTGGATTAATTTATACTGACAAAAATAACTTTTAATATATTTTTTAAAATAAATATTATATGAATTAGATATATGCACAAAACATAATACATAAGCTACAAACACAATGAAAGTAAAAAGTGTCTAGACAAAGGATAATATCAAATTGAGTGTGCTAAAACGTAAATGCTGAAACGTGAAGCTTAACTAGAAATCAAGATAAAATTTCTAGGAGTTTATTGAAAATGTGTGTAGGCCTTCCAACACCATATCTAATGCATGTGTGAAAATTTTTAAGGCTTAACTTGTCTTCTACAATATTTCATAACTCTTGTAGTGTCAGTACTCTATAACACATCTCAATAATAATATAAACAAATGCCTTAAGACTAATTATTGGTTATTAAGTAATTGTTTCCAACCACTTTAATTGTTTAGTTGACTATTCACATCCCTATCTCATATATTAATACATTATTTTATACATTTAATAAGTTAGTTATATAGATATAAACTAAGAGAACTTACACATCACACGCCTGATGTTCTGGATCTTGTATAGAACTTACCATAATACAACGTACTATTTTTATAATCATAATATTATTTCCATTGTTCTTGTTTGATATTTTCTTCTCCATACTACACTCTAATATATGCTTAATCTTTTATTATTCAATTTACATTTCTGCAATGACACATTTAATATGTTCTTTGTTAAGTGACGCTATCTATTAGGTCTCCCCTTGGGCCCTAAATCAAATAGTGAGATTATTTTACATCATTTTTAGACTAATGTAAATATTTATATACTCACATTGATTTTTTTTTAAATTCATAGATAAGGTGAATTTTTTTATTTGGTATTATATCACCTACATGATATTCTTAATCAGTAGAGGAGGGATTCTAGCCATATATTATATAACTAGGTTCTCCTCCATTGACACCACATGGATAAGGAGTATTTGTCATAGCATTTTCTCTACCTATTAGGGTGGTTGAAGTCCCCTTGTTTGTGGTAAAACCATTGATGTGGCTTAATGATGATATTGATTGGTGTATGATGTTGTGGATGTTGTTGTGATTGTTCATTCTCTACGTACATGGTGATTAATTAAGCATTTTGATAGTTATGATGGACATGATATTTTATTTGTATTGGATCCATTAACAAGTTAGGCATCCATTATGGATTTTTTCCTCTTTAGTGTGATTTTCCTTTGTTTTCTAGTTTTTTTGCTTTTGCACTAGCATAATCAAATCAAGTAATTGACACCAGTGTCAAATGAACACGTAAAGAAGAGATATAGGTCTATTTAAGACTATAAAATAAATTTAACTACATTTATAGGGGAAATGGTTTACAGATAGACAAGTTAAAATTTTCCTGTGCCTTATTTAATAACTACATGCAATGTGAATCATTGCTCTTCAAAGATGGAAATCACAAATATGATTGATCTGTGAGGATCTGAGTCATCACTTCAACTCATAATATTAGGGTGTTTCTTAGCAACATTTGTTGATATACCAAAATATTTGACATCATCTCTAGCACACATGTGCAAAACTACATTCTGAACTCTTTTTCCATAGCATGTAGCTCTTATAATGTTATTACTATACAATTTAACTCAACAATAACTTTAGTACAAGTTATTAGACAAATGATTGGTTATAAAGTTATTGTACTAACAATTCTAATGATTTAATTGACACTTCATCTCCTTCATTTCTATATTAATACATTATTCTTATCTGTGTAACAAATTAATGCTACAAAAATAGATTAGGAGTTCATAGACATCACACATCCAACAGCTTGGATCTTCTATAGAACTTACCATAATACATTTTCTTTTAATAGTTATAATATTTGGTTCGTTGCTTTCCTCTAATAATTGGGTGGCATTGACATATGAGCCCTCTATTTCACCGTTTCTCCCTCTTTGAAATGATTGACCTCCTTTTATTTCTAATATTGTTGCTTGTAATTAATTTGTTATTATGTTATTTTGTGTCATGTTTGTTTACACACACACACACACACACACACACACACTACCTTTTTATTGTAAACCGTCTATATTAATATGGTGGCCATTTTTATTGTGATTTTATTTTCATTGCCAAAAAATAATGTGAAACATTTTTATTGATATTATTTTTATTAATATAAATATTATGTCATATTTTGTTTATATATTTTTAAATATCAATCATTCAATCATATATATATATATATATATATATATATATATATATATATATATATATATATATATATATATATATATAATTAAATTTTTATATAAATTTAAAAGGCAAAAACATTCTCAAAATTTAATATAAACATATTGAAATTAAAATTGTAAAACATTTCTTAGAAGGTTGTTATAAATAATATAACAGTGAAAAGCGTTTTAGTTGTGAAAGGTCTTTGTTTATAAAGCCTAACATCACTACCCTCAGCGAACATTATTTGCAAAATTGTTTGTCTTTGATTGGTTGTTATGTTGTTCGGTAATTTTTATATCACTAAAGCTTTAACTTACACATTAATGGAACGAAAAAAATGTCCAAATGTTAATTTTTTTTATACAATTCCAAAATATGCGAAATGCATCACGTGGATCATGTTTTTCTTAAAAAAGAAAAAAAACAAGTCACAAGTCACAGGGATGATTGTCTTAAGCAAAAAGATATTTTAAATGCATGGAAAAAGATTCAGTCCTATAAGTAACAAAAGAGTGTCTCAGACCATTGAAATTTGATGTATGTCGGCTCGTCTTGTATAGTATGCACATGGAAGGATAATAATAAAGATGTTTATACATGACGAGGGTATACATGATGATGATCATGGAGGTCAACCAAAAAGACGGGGGATATGCTATTTGATGAGTAGGTGTAGTATTATAATGTTCTAAAGTTATTTGATGAGTAGGGAGAGGTAATAATGAAGGTCAGAATGGTGGAATGGAAAAAAACCGTAGTTTTGACACGAAGGTTATAGTAATTTTTATAGTATGTATAGTTTGGAGTCTAATTGATAGGAATATATATTGGTCGTGTATGTTGGTTGATTGAAAAAGTTGTTTTGTTCATAAATTTTGATTATATAATTTGTCAGTCAAAATTATAAAGACCTAATCATTTCGTCTGTATGGACATTTACAAAATGTTTATCAAATTGAAAATTTAATATGGATCAATGTTCCTGAATACTAATAAAACTTTAACCATTCGTAATCGAAATAAACAAGATGAACAAAATAAAAAACAATATAAAAATTTATCGAACCAAAATATTTTTTATAACCTTCAGGGAATCAATTACAGGAAAAATAAACCCATGTTAATAAAATTAAATTGTTTATAAAATGGTTGATTATTAAATGCAATATTGCCCAAACGCAAACACGATAAAGACATAAACATTGTAAAAATTAATAAGACAAACGTCCACATTTTATTGTAGGTAAACAGTAGTCCATTTTCCAATGATTATCTCTGCCCTGCACAACACAAGGATATGCCATTCTTTGCGCAGCAACTATTTTGACAGCATCCTTTGCGTCGCGATATCATGCGACGGCGGCGACGTGCATGTTTCACTGCACAGTTATATAATTCAAACCTAGACTATAATATAGAATGATATCAGAAAACAACTCTACCATAACATAGCATCTCTACCTGCAGGTGAAGGCGCTGCCAAAGATCCATAGCCTTGTAAAATAAACTCTTCAACTTTTATTTTTACTTTCTATATAAATTTCAAAAGTAATATTAATTACCAAAAGGTTGAGAAGAAGAAGAAGCTCATTTTGAGACGCTAGTAGATTAAGATGATAGCACAACTAAAATTATATATAATTGATTAAAAGAATAGTGGTAGGCGGTACATTGGGTGCTTCCATGAAATTTATCTTTGCCGTGTACATTATGATCTCTGCACTGGCTCCTTCAAGAAGAAGAAGAAACTCATTTTGAGACGCGAGTAGATTAAGATGATAACACAACTAAAATGATATATAATTGATTAAAAGAATAGTGGTAGGCTGATAGGTACATTGGGTGCTTCCATGAAATTTATCTTTGCCGTGTACATTATGATCTCTGCACTGGCTCCTTCAACTATTAAAACGTATGATTGAATTGACATTCATGTTTGAAAACCGATTGCATCAATGGCAGAATCTACATAGATTTTCGCTGGTACGAATTTTCCATCAAGTATTGGGTAAGATGAGAAGAAGAATAAGAAGAAGAGCTCCAAAAACGTATGCGTTGAAACTCATTTTGAGACGCTAGTAGATTAAGATCATAACACGACTAAAATTATATATAATCTATTAAAAGAATAGTGGTAGGCTGATAGGTACATTGGGTGCTTCTATGAAATTTATCTTTGCCGTGTACATTATGATCTCTGCACTGGCTCCTTCAACTATTAAAACGTATGATTGAATTGGCATTCATGTTTGAAAAACGATTGCATCAACGGCAGAATCTACATAGATTTTCGCTGGTACAAATTTTCCATCAAGTATTGGGTAAGATGACCTTCAAACCCTTTTCATTATCTCTTCGACCCATTTCATTTAGTCCCTCGTTTTTTTCATTCCTTTCATAGATATTTTTGGTTTGATCAGACTGATTATTCAACTAAAGAATCGGATTATAAATTCATTTAATGATATTATTAGAACGCAACAGAAATCTTTTACCTATCTTTTTCCCCAACTCTTAAAAAATTGAAGAGCACAAACAAACCCGCAGAATTTGATTTCTCTAAAATAAATTATCGTATTCAATTAGATAATATACTATACTAGAGAAATTACTTTATATTTTTTCCATGTTATAGTTCCAGTACGTTAAAAAAGACAGGTGTAAAGTTGAGGCGGCATATATGACCTTTTGGAAGAACACGGCTGAGAACGCTAACTACCTTCGTACTTGCACGACTAAAAGCTGTCCATGTTTGGAGTTTTTTTTATAAATCTTGCATTCATTCATTCATTTATTTGTTGAGTCGAGCAATCAATCAATCAGTTTGTCTGTCTGTCTTGATGGCTCCCACTTCCCACTACAACTGCGTTCGTGTCCTCTCAATACTAAATTGAAAATGTGACAAACACAACTACTACTTTATGCTTTGACGTATATATTTTCTTTGGCTCAAAAGCTTTCAAATAGTGATAAATAGTGGTAAATAGTGGGCGAATAGTGAATGAGGCGTTCATATCTTTCCACAAAGCGCATGCAACTACTACATCATTTGTTTGCCAACGGACAATAAAGTCAGTATTAAGTGGGTGGTCGTTCAAACTAAGTTGGAAAATGCACACTCAATCTTTGAATATGCATTAAAGTTCATGAAGCTCCACTATATTTTATTATGATCCATACACATGGCATTTGTAGATAGTAATGAAGTTGAACACTATTATATTTAGGTTTATGATATAAAATAATTTGAAGAGCACACTCAACCTTTTGAATATAAATGTAATATAGCGTGACACATTGCAATTCATGATGGCACATAGGGGTCTCTATCATGATCACTCTCTTATTGTTATTTCAATTTATAGTAATTCATTTTCATAGGGAAATGTATATTAAACCTTTGAACATGAATGTAACATAACATGACACATTACAATTCATGAAACCATATTACATTTCATTATGATCCACACCCACATGGCACTTGTAGATGGTAATGAAGTTGTGAAGTTGAACACGAATGTATTCAAGGTTATGATATAAAATAATTTGAGAATTATAACCTCTATTATATTTATTAATTTTGAACACTCTTACGAGATTGAAATCTATGTTAATGTTGTTTTTTATTTACTAAGGCCTCTCTAAACTTTGGATTTGAGAACTTTGTAGGCCTGACTATGCTTATAACCTTTGATTTGGGTTGTGTTCTACTAGCTGTATTGTTGATTTCTTAAAGGAAAGTATGTATCATATCAAATCCAATAAACTAATTAATAATGCAATGTAAAGATAATCATTAATTTTGAACACTCAATATCATATAATCAAACTACTTTAGAATGAAAGGTAAAGGCAGTCATTTAATGTATTATCCTATAGAGAATGGGGGATTGAACTAATGCAATTATATTGACATTGACCATAGTTAGGATAAGGTAGAATTAGGTTAATGTCATATTCCCTATTCATGAATATGATAGGTAATAGGGCATGGAATCTTGCAGACATCAAAATAGAACACCCTGAATGGCGTATGAGTAACTTGTCTAAATTTTAAATATCTTGGTTACGGATCAAAATGCATTCAAATAAGTTTAGCTTTTAGTTTCCTCATCCAACTGGGGGTCAATGTCTAGTGTGGTAGTCTATGAAAAACATAATGGCTAATTACACTTAATGAGAAATACTTATATTATAATGAAAGTATGTTATATAAGGATTTGTTTGTTATTGTTATTATTGTAAATAAATCAAGTAGATAGATCATCAGTAGATGGAGTAACTAATGGTGACGCGAAGGTCAACTATAAGGGTGGACATCCATGACGATTTTTTTTGGATACTTTTATTGCTTATAAATTATTTGGGTTGGATCAATTATTAAATTTGACATTATGAGTATAACCAAGTGATACATATAGCATGGGTTGTCACATTGTAAGTTGACCTCCACATCCCTACTAGTTAATTTATGTACCAATGTTCTCTCTATTTCATTAGCCTGTTATGTAGCTGAAAAGATTAAGTTACATGAAGGGGTGCTCGATTTAAAAATGATGATTTGATATTACATCAACATCTAACTTGGTAATATTGGATGTAAGAAGCGATGCCCAAAATCAAAGAACTAACATAATGTACTAAGTGTAGATAAAGTAACCATAAGGCACATGGAGTTCATCAATAAATCTGATATTTGACCTCCATGTGCCAATTGGCTACTCTATTTATCATGACTCCATCCATTGCATTATCTAGTGATTCTTATGTCAATGGGCCCCATATTAAGACTATTTCTATTACCCCTTTCAGTTTTGAAAGTCACCTCTTCAATTATGCCATATAGATGACTTATTATCATGAAGTTTGAAATTGTGGTAGGGGATACTCTTTTGAATTCAATCGAATACACATTTTATTTTCATTGATAAATGTATGATTGTTGTATTTGAATAAATTTTTTACTTCTAATGCTCAAAGAGGTTTTAAGAAGCATAAGTTGGTTTTAAATGAAGTATTTTTTAGTATAGATCTCCAATGATTTACAATAATAGTTTGCAGTATGATATAATATATAATGCAAAACCATATAAACAACTATATTCATGATGACTAATTTCATTGATCATTTTGACGTAATGAGGTGATCAAATTTTCTTCAATCATTTCTTGAATGGGATAACTTTCAAAATTATTTCCATTTAATATTTGTCTTTAATATCATAACATGATTTTTGAGGTGCTCTTAATCAGGTTATTTGATAAATGGATGTTCAATGTTTGATTTTGTATTCTTTATAATAGTTGTATTGCCATGGCATAAAAATGCATGATTAAATTACTTGATGTTCTTATATTATTATAATATTTTTATTTTTGAAAACCTAAAACCCAAAGATCAATTACCTAACCATAAATGTCATCTAAGACTTAAGGCATTTTCCTAAATGCTATTTATATTTATTACCTAGAAGGTAATATTAACATAGTATATACATTTTAAGTTATATACTTTGATGATTCACTTGGAAGGTGGTATTATGAATGATATTCATGTTGATCAAGGTTTTATGTTAAATGTCTGGCAAAGTTTGGGTTCGAAGTAGAGTTTAATAAGTGAAAGTGTTGATTCACCATATATTTGCTGGCAAATGATATTAATGGTTTACAATTTTTAGACTCGAGTTGGCATATTTGATAGGATTATATGAATTAAGTTTCAGTATTTGCCTTGGAATGTGGATTTGCCAGTTCATTTTTTAGGCATGTAAATAGAATGTTAAATTGATTGATGGGATTCTTGTTTTAGCATGATGAGATAGGAAGTTGGTAGATTGTTGAAATCTATTGAAAGAATTACAGATCATTTGAAGTAGCAAATATCAGTTATGACAATATAAAGTAGTATCTTTTTTAGTTTCATTTCATTTCAAGCCTGCTATGGAAGCGAAGCTTTGATTGGAAGCATTTTGTAAGGGTTGAATAAAATAAAATAAGGTTTTGAAAATGGATTTCATTATTTGATGAGATATGTTTAATTATTTATTCGATTCAAAGAAATATTTTTGAAAGATCTGGCTCAAAATGTGGAAATTTGTTGCATGAGTTGTGTTTTGATTATATTGTTAGAGGTTAGAATGGGTTTTTAAAAATATTCATCAAAATAATTTCATGCACTATTATTGCCGTCTATTAAAAAAAATTGAAATATCTTACTTGGTTATAAGTAAATAAGTTGATATGACCTGGTTTTTCTTGGTATTAGCTTATTGAGGAAGCTTTTGCATGAAATGGTTTCCTACATAATTTTAATTTTTTATTATGCATACATTATTTGTTTTTTTTAAAATTGATGGTAAAAGCAGGTTTTGTGGGGGGGGCTTATACAATAACATCTAGACATGGTCTTTAAAACCATAAGGAACATGAATGTCTGCTAAAAAAATGTAGCCAATAAACCAACTCTACAACCACAATAGAAAATAGACCAATGGTAAATCAATAGTAGAAAGACTGCAAAACCATAACACCTCTGCAAAACAATGATGAGACTAAGACCCTTCCAGATTATTTTTCTTTGATGATCTAAGGGTCATATTAAGAAAAGCAAAATCTTTATTTCTATATTTTTTTGTTACCAACAATCATCCATTACCCTCCAACAGTAAACAGTTGGCAAGGGATGGCAAGAGACCTTTAGAAATGTCATATGAAGAAACGAATTTAAAAATGAAACAGGTAAGGCATGGACGAAGCCAGAGCTAAGAAAACTCAACTTGAAACCATTCTTCACCATTTGTAAGCCATCTCTTTTCCATTTCAATGTGCAGGTCTATCTAAGGAACGACGCTTCCGCCCAAAGCAACTAATGTCTACAAGACACAAATTGTATGAGCCACACCAGATATGTCCTCACTCAAATGTAAAATTACGGTGCATATCCATTCAACTTGTCACCAATACACGGCCATTCTTGAATGCCGCAACACAAAGTTGCATGCTTGCATGTCCAATATGAACAAACAAAAACAGAGCCATGGTCGTGATCTCATGAACAGATAAAGCTGTTTCTGGTTAACAATAGAAGCCGCATCCAAAATTGCCCCGCGCTCAAGATTCGTGAAATAGACAAGTATCCCAATACAACAATATAAACCCTAAAAATATGATTAACCATAAGATATTGGTTCAGATGTACGGATCCACCCAAACAAATGCAAACCATGAAGAAATGAAGGGGCTCCAGATGCAAAGTCGTGTTTCATAAAATATTGAGATCTATCTCAATATCCACATTAATAGGCCGAATGTCAGAGAATTATGTCATTGTAAAACGGGCAAGTAGAAATGACACCAAGACAAGTACAACAAGATGTATGGTCTCTACAAGAAAATAGACTCTATGGCCTTATCAAGAATATGTACAACCAAAAATAATAAGTGCTGAGCAAATGAAAAAATATACGGCCTGCAAAAATATGTCAAAATAATAGCGTAAGTGCTTGAAATAAAGCTGCGTAATGGATGGTAAGAGCCTGTTCTGATACCATGTCCGATTTTATATTGAATTTATGTAATTGTAGAATCACTCCTGTATACTATTACCACAATAAAAATAAAGCTATTAGACAAATATTATGCACAAGTAGTCTTTATTATTATCTCAAAAAATTAAAAAATTCGCAACCTTTCTCTCTTCTAATAGTTTAGAAGAAGTAATAAGAGTGCCTATTAAATAGGCATAACTGGTTGTTATGCATGAGAGTTAACTTGTTGTATAAAACCATATTAATTGATATGAAATATTTACACCCACAAAATAGGTGTGCAAATTTGACTCATAACAATTAATTAATTAACTCCAGTCAAGCTTAATTCTTAAGTAAATGTGAACACAACTAAAAACAAAACTGGTTTGATAAAAACTCAAAACACTAACAAATATAAACGTTCACTCCAACAATTAGTGCTAGAAAGGATGCCTTGTTTCTTTGACATCACTATTTGTGACATGGGTTTTAACTTAAAGGCCTCACCCTTAACTATTATCAATACGATCCCTGAGTTGTCATCCATTTGAGAATAAATACTTATTGTCCTCACTAATCACTCACTCCCAATCTTATGAAAATATGAGTTTTGAATATGTGAGTTTGTCATTTATTGCCACTATTTGTGTTTTAGTGTAATCAAAATGTGAGAGCTTGGTTGTATTCGGTTAAATTCCCCACATCATGCATCATGGTTTGTCACGACCTCTGATCACAAATATGACTCCAGGTTGCATATTTTCGTGCCTCTGTAATGTTCTCCATCGAAGATTATAATCATGAAAGGGTACAAGTCACTCTTGTTTGTGATCAATGCCATAATTGTTTCCAACCACGTCTATCAGTTTTTTTGTCGTCCTTACATTACAGTTGCTCACAAAGCTTAAAGGGACCAAAAGTTGTGGCGATGGGATACAATCACATCTGACAATGTATTTCCATCTTGCGAGTTGCTCACAATGTATCTCCATCTCACGAGTCGTGAAAGGAATTTACATAGAACCCAAGAACTATGGGGATACAAGTCCAGTAGAAGGTCTCATTATATTTCACATCGTATTTCTGTGGGGATTTCATGAAGGTAAAACGATCATGCAATGTATCTCAGTGCAGATTTCTCTTGTTGACATTAAAGGCATCATACAACATACTCGGCCACTTCCAATTTCATCGCCAGTTAATAACAAAAAGATCATAGACTTGTATACATTATCTTTCCTCATGATGGGCTGAATAGAAGGCCTTAAGTGATTCAGACAATATCTGATCCTTTACTTCTCACCACTTAGAATTCATTGTTGGTATATTGAAAGTCCATCATCTACCAATGAATAACCACTATAATTGGGTTGAGAATTAAGCTCGATATCCTAAAGTCTTGTTGTGACATTCGTATACCAGGGACCTTGCATTTGAAGTTATAAAATATGGAATATTTGGTTGTCTTTCTAAACTAACAAGGAATGTAGACATGGCCTTCTACTGAGTGCATCCACAATTTTATTCTCCTTCCATTTTATGTAGGCAATTTTAGGATCATACTCAGTAAAAAGATCCATCCAAAACCTTTGTCTAGCATTCAAATTTGGTTGAGTCAAAATGTGTATTAAGGTTAGATGTTTAATCACGAGTAAAAACTTTTGGCCAATTAGGTAATGCCTCCACATTTTCAATGCATGAACCATTACATGAAATCATAAATCATGATTCTTATAATTAATCTCATCATCGTTGAGCCTTTGTGACTCAAAAACTGACTCAATTTTTTTAAATTAAGACTCCGCCAATACCTTCAAGAGCTGCATCCATGAAAATAACGAAATCATTATCCATGTCTAGCACTGCTAGACTAGGGGTTGTTGTCAACAACTCCCTGAGATTATAAAACATTTTTTAACATTACTCAATCCATACAAAAGTTTTTCTTTTTCTATGAAAATATTTTATTGGTGCTCTTATTCTTTATAAGTTCTCAATGGGTCTTCTATACTAACCTACAACTCCATGAAAAATGTGACATCTAATATATTTATCGGCACTAACCAGTACATTATGACAGTATTTCTTTTTTGGATCAATATAAACACTTCTCCGAGAGATGATGTGAACTAAGTATTGTACTTATTATTATATGAATGCGCACTTTAATAGTTTACCATAGATCACATTTTCTCTTACATACTCCAAAACATGTATTAAATTCATCACATCCTCTTCCTTTGACTCAAAATATATCAAAATATCATTAATATATATAAATACAAATATGTCTAGGTATTTGGAAAAGACATTGTTCATGAGAATCAAGAATATTGTTGGTGCATTTTTGAACCCAAATGGAATCACTACAAACTTATATTTTCATATTAAGTGTGAAATATTGTCTTCTATATGTTAGGTTCTTTGATACTTAACTAGTGATATCTTCACCAAAAATGTGTTTTGGAAAATATTCGATCTCATTCCATTTGGTCTAACAAATCATCGATCCTTGGTAAGGGATATCTATACTTAATGGTTGCTTTATTCAATTTCCCATAATCAATGCATAATCTTAATGACTCATATTTCTTATTTAAAAAGATGATTAGTGTTATCCATGAAGACTTTTGTAAATTGCAAGAGTTTACATAGAGAAAGATAAATTAATTAATTCACATAATAATAATATATTTTCTATTCTGAATAATAAATCATTTTGTGACATTACATATTTATAGGAATTATATTCCTATAATATCTCCACCAATTTCTCACCCAAAATCTCTCACACTAAGCACATACCTAAATATGATATATTGTTATAACAGATAACAATATATCTCAATAATATAATATTCTAACTAATAAAATATTATCGTATTAAACACACAGTTATAACCACCCATTACGATTTACCTCTCAGTAAATATCAATCTATTACTCTTTATCTCTCAGTTAATACTAAATATTACACAAATATAAAATTTATTTTGAACATTCTACTCCATATTTTTTACATTGTAAAAACAATTCACACTCTTATCTATAGTATGCTCATTTTTGTAGCATGGCAAACTATATGGCTCATGACCTTGATATAAAGAGAGCATCACTCCTCCCATGGTTTTATAGGTTCACCACAAACCTTGAAATGAATAAAATAAATAGAATTGTATGCCACCGCATACTCTTAGGTCTACATACTACTGACATAATCTTGTTGCCCATGACCACTATATGTGAATGAATGCATCTTTCATTTGGTTTACATGACTGCAATGGACATGTCACTAAGGGTCATCTGCATAAATAATTAAGGAAGTCATGAGATCTCTAAAATAGCTTCTCTCCTAACTATTGCCAAATTATTATTCATCTCTTGTGGTTTTCTAGATCTACCACAAACCCTTTTAAGATCTGTGAACTGACTTGCATTGGTGTTTTATGTCCTTTCACAATGTTTTCACTTAAAAAAATATTTATAATTTGTACACAAATTACATTACATGAACCAACATTATTATTCTATTCTTATTTTGAAAACATATAGTAGGAATGAAAAAAAAAAAACCCACCCACACAAGTCACCACATCATTAGCATGGCCTTGTCATTGGTGATTAATGAGAGGTCACTGAAACACCTCCTTTCTTTATGCATTCTCTAGCCTCTAATATATCATTGCTCACTTAGGTGATATCTTGATGAAGATTAGGTGCATGAGTTATTTGAGGGAAACACCCACCTCTGTCCTTCCCCCTGCCACCGTATACCCCCCTCCCCCCTCCACCCATAATACAAATATTGTGTACAAGCAAGAATATGTCCATATAACAAAGGAATTGACTTGGACTACTGACCGACTGTTAATACTTGTCTTTTTTTGACAATGGACCCAATTAAAAAAATTGACACTTTTTAATTTTTTCAATTTTGATATTAAATCTAAATAACTTATGATGACAACTTTTTTTAATGTTAATGCTAACAAAGACTATTATTTTACAATAGACTCTTTGACTTAAAAAACTGTATGTTACTAAAACTTAGACTCAAAACTTTAATCATTAAAAAGTAATTTAGCATTGGAATATTAAAACTAAATACTAAATGACCATATATAAACTAATAAAATTACTCATTGAAAACTAACATATCTGAATACCGTGGGTTTTAACCAATGACTTATAATTGACATAAATGACTCAACTAAAATATTAAAAGACTTAATAAAAATAATTAAATTAAAAAATCTTCGCACTATAGTTAAACATGCAAACATAAATCATATAACCTTGACTTACATTACTTTGACATATCTTGAGTCTTATTACATGTGTTGAAGATGGAGAAGAACATCTATCATGGCATGGTGGTAGGAGATAGCATTAGCATAGGAAGCTAACATATCTACACAATAATTAAACTCAAATAAATCTGGAAGATTCCATGTTGACATAATATATTTAGATGATAAAATTTATAGGTGTCAATTTGTGAAGTGGAATTTTCAGGTAATTCAAGATACACTCAAGAGCTACAATACAAAACAATTGTGTTGAGTAATGTGATAGATCTAAATATGGGAGTTTGAGAATTGGATTGAATTCAAACGAATTTAATTGTTTGAATGGTGCACAGGCCTGAGAGAAATAGTTCCTTTTTATGACCACTTTTGGATATATAGAGGATGTGCACATTGCATGATAGTTCTTTGACCAATGCTTTCATAGATCAAATTGACAATATAATTTGTAGATCATAACTATATGGCACATCTCATTTATTTCATACACATATCTTCTTCCTTCCACACAATTTTTTCTACTAACAAATCTTTTCAAATTAATATCTTCCCATTCACAAGGTAGAAGCTATTACACCTACACACATATAAGAAATAAAGGACTGCCTGACAAGATCTACTCTCAATTAGCAACCTAAGTGTGCACATGTAGACTGCAAATTACTTCACACTAAAACCAATAATTTTTCAATATAAAAACTTATTTTTGTATTTAAATACTTCCATCAATAGGGGAAATTGACAAGTAGGAAACCCCTTAAAAATTTAAGATCCCATATCTAATCCGCTATGATACCACTATTGTAAATTGTAAGAGTTTACACAGAGAAAGAGCCAAATAATGTAATTCACACAATAATAATATATTCTTCTATTCTAAATAATAAATCATTTTATGACATTACATATTTATAGGATTTATATTCCTATATTCTTTCCACTAATTTCTCACCTAAAATCTCTCACACTAAGCACATACCTAAATATTTTATATTGTTATAACATATAACAATATATCTCAATAATATTATATTCTAACTAATGTAATAGTACTTTCTTAACCATATAGTTATCACCACCCATTACTATTTACCTCTCAATAAATATCCATCTATTACTATTTACTCCTCGATAAATACCCAATATTACATAAATGTAAAAGTTATTGCTAATAGAGACGCATTCAATCTCGCTAATTATTTGTCAATCAACTCTTGAAATTTCTAACTTAATTCAAATAATACATGGGTTGTCATCTTATATCGAGCTTTTGAAATAGGCTCAGTTTCATGTACCAACTCTATGAATAAATTAATTTATATCTTAGGTGGTAGTCCTTGAAACACCTCCACAAACAATCATCAAACCCTAAAATATTATGAATTCCCTTAAATAGGATCCATCACCATCCTCTAATAATTCCGTGGTATATATTTGACATTCCCTTGTTATTGATATTTTGAGTTTCATAGCCATCATAATCATCAAATATAAGGCTCTTTCAATCCAATAAATCTATGATGTATAACCATCATCATCCAATCACTTCACATATTTTTCAAATCATTTCATCACTACCATATGGGCCTATACACAATCCATTATGATTACTACATCATACAAGCCTATAGGGGTGCAATAAATTTTAATTTTGGTGATGAAGTTTTAAAAATTCAAATGATATTTCCTTACCATAGAGGCAATGGATTTACTTGCACATAATACCTTTTTTTTCTCCTAAGCTTTCTAGTCTCATGTTTTTCAAGCCACACCTTCCATCAATTATTAGTGAAATAAAAGAACTAGTTTCACTCAGATCTAATATTATAGACACAATAATATAACTAATCTTACCTATAGTTTCAACCATAATAGCCTAAATTTTTGGTTGGTGCCTATTATTTTCTACATGAATCCATTGGTTATGACCATCATGGTTTTAATTCCTTTACCAATCCTGAGTAAGTGACATTTATAGACACTGTGGATATTTTTTGCATAATGTGTTCCACAAAAAATTAATCACTCTATGTTCTTTTGATTGTATCACCCTTTGGTGATCACATTATTAATTTGACCCTACTTATTTTTACATAAAATTTGTTGTACATGCAATGATTCACCATGTGTGTCTCTAAGGGGTTAAGTTTTTGATAGTCTTCATTGAAATCCTTCTCTTAGATGATGTTGTCTACCATATTACTTATTTTGTATTTTATGACATTGAAAACCACTATGATGATAGGGAGAAAATAACTTCTTCTAAGTATCCCTTTAAGCCTTATTCTAGTGTATGAACATTATTTTAGTGACTTATTATTCTACTAGTTAGGATTTACTCATAACTTATGCTAGTGTAGTTGGTTCAAAATTTCATAATATATTTTGAAGGTGGTTAAGATTCCACTAAGATACCTATTAAATTTTTCTATATTATTTTGAATGTACCCAACATGCTTATGTAAAGTTGAGAAACATGTATCATGTTTTTATACAATCTTATAATTTTTACACAGGTTATGGAATTCATCAAAGTAGGTGTCTGAACATTAGTTGCATAAAAAAAAATCTTTGAACTTCTAAAAAATTATAGTGGACATTGCCAAAGTTTTCTATGATTTTAAGGAATTCCCATGATATGGTTAATTTATCTATCATATGGGAAAAAAATAATCTAGACTTATTATTTGTAGGAAAAATGTCTTAGCAAAAAATACCATTTTGTGTCCACTAACCAAGCATTAGCTTGCATTTAAAATATTATTCTATTGATATTTTAAGGAATCACTCTCTTCACTTCATCAATGATTCTATCTATGATTTGATGGATGTCATTGTTACTATTGAGTCCACTAGTGAATGAGTGACCAGGATGGGATCTCACTCTTGGTAAATACTATGCTCATGCTCCTAATCGAGGAATTGTTCATGTTTTTCTCTCATCCCTTTATTTTTCTATGGAGGTATCATATTCCTTAAGTCTCTAAGCACTGTAAGTATTTCCATGTCAATGGGCCTCATCACTATAACCTACTATCTATCTTTGAAATATTCCCTAGGTGACACAACTTCAATATGAGGTGAATGATATTTTCCTCATCTAGTCCGTTCATGATTCTTCATATATACATATAAGTAAAAGGAAGAATAAAATGAAATCAATTATTTAATGAAATTCCTCCTTATAATAAATTCATATTTTTTATTTTTAAACATAACTTGATAAAATGAATTATTGGTTCAAAAGGTCAAAAGAGTTTTACCATGATTTGATACCAATTATAGGAATTTCATTTACGAAATAATAAAATATTATATAGACTATCAGAACTATGTTCATTGGCACACTAACATGCTTTCTAAAAAATATCTCTTAAAAATACCCAAAAGTAATATAAGACATGTGTAGTATGATAATACTATCATGTAGTAAGTCATAATATAAAATCTAAAGATAAATTCTTGAAAGAAAACATCATCTAGGTTATTTTAATGCCAAAATAGATCTTATCATTAAATTTAGAATATCTAAAATCATAAAAAACCACTATAATCAAGCATTAATTTGAACAATAATCAATTCCCTTAATCAAATACCTTGCGTGAAAGCATGTTTTATCCACAAAAAAGTGGGTGTATTTACTTTAATTTAATTTAATTTTTTATGTTTAATAATCATATTTTACTTTAGCTTGATCAAGGTCTAGATTAGTGTCACATAGGAGGCCTTATTTTTTTAGATACTACTCTTCATTACATGTAGTTTAAATTAAAAAATTCACCCTTAATTGTATTATATACTAATAGGGTGTCCAATTGGCATCTACTTAATTTAAATAAATTAAGGACACATTACCTACACTCTTCTTGAAGGGCCATTGATTTTCCTCACTCAAAGCATTACGGCTCAATTTCATGGCTCAACATCACTCACAGTTAGGATTATGAGTTGTAAATATATATGGTAGTCATCTATTAGGACTAAACTTTGGGGCTACGAGTCATCTAAAAAAATATGTGTCTAACTTCCTCAATACTTTGATGGGGGCGATGGTGAGTTTAAATTATTAGCCTAAATAATTTTTATAAAAATAAAAAATTAAATCCAAATTATAATTCAATACAATAAGTAAAAGACTTAAGTAAGTCTTAGTCTCAAAACATCATCATCTCTCTCAACCCTATGAAAAACATATTAAAATTAAGGAGATCCCAATAGATTTTTATAGTTTTTATTGTACACAATTAAACATATTTATTTTAATAATGATTATTCATTGAGTATATGATTTTATTTTATCAAAATATATTAATTTTAATTGTAAAACATATACATAGAAGACTAATTTTTTTGGAGATCATTCAATTTAGATAAGATCAAAGTTTTTCAAATATATTGTAGAGCACAAGCTAGGCCAACATTATATATAAAATGCATAAAAAATATTTATAAATGTCCTTTTTGATAAATCATAATTTCATATATCAAGCCACTTTGATTTATTCCTATGTGAAGATATGACCATCAATATATTGTATTAAAATCTCTTGAATGGAAGATCCATTTACTCATAAACATGAAGCTATTCCTACACTAACACTAAACAATTTTTTTTGTGAAAGTGATAGAGATATCATTTTCCCTATTAATTATCATTTTAGTGGAATAACTATCTAATTTTTATTTCTCATACACATTCAAAAACATCTATATAAATTAAATAGTGTTAATACATCATAATATTCATTTCCTACTGAAACGAAAACTAAACAAACTTTATTTTATTTCCTTAATGTTGTAAATATATAAATGAAAGTAATAACACATGTACCATATTACTTTAGTTTTTCAATTTGTGGTTTAATTTATCTTACACATTTAAATATCTAAGGAGGAGATGATTTGGATCCATGTTCCACCCAAATTCCATCACAAAGCGTGCATATTGTCTTAAGGGGATAATGAAGAATCTTTTGACTCCTCTAACAGTTATTCACTATATAACTGATTATTTCCTAAATGAACATATTGTCTTAACCAATACAAATATATTATTTATTTTTATTCATTAATATGATTTACTAAACCATCAAATAAATATTAATTTGTACGACATAATTTCATTGATTAATAATAAAGATTCAAGATTAATGATGAAACAAAATTTTACAAATCTAACCAATAAAATATAACCAAGTCAACAAAGGAAAATTTCCACTATCATTAATGCATGATGAAGCATTCATGTAGATAAAATATCACATCAAATATAGGATCCACAAAACATACATAATCTTAATATTTAACTGTTGTTAAGGTATCTATCACATATATATTAAGGAATAGTCATATGTATAGTGGAGACATTAAACCCCATGAGAGACAACATACCCCAAATTCAAAATTTTGATACTTAGCCACCTCTCCCACTCCGTGGTAGAGGTCTCTCTGCTACATAGCTAAATAATATCAATGAACCCAATGGAACTATTAGAGACAACAATTTATTCTTCTACATATTTAACTCACCCAAATAAATCACAAAGAATGATAAATATAAAGTAAGGAAAAGTATCTCACAATTTTAAAAAACCATTCTATTGATTTTTGTTAAAGATACAGTGGTCCATAAAGAATATTTACAATTATCAAAATCAATTTCAAATATCATAAGATTTATCCCTTTATTCTAGAATGGAAATCAAATAAAATGTCATCATAAAGAAGGGTCATATCAAATAATCGCATGTCATATGTGTAAAATAATTTGACAAAGAGAAACAACCATAAGTAAACTTTAAATATTTCCTTTTATAAAAAAAGAACCATGAAGTAGATTTAGTACCTATGTGTAGCCAAAGCAATGTTTGTATGGAGCAATTAATCAATGATAAGGCATAGGAAAAGGGAATTTTAGAATCATTTTCTAAAAATATAGAGCCCCACTTTTTTTTCTAAAAAAAATCCATTATTCCATGGGATAATTTTCTATGTATATAACTTGTTGATGGAATTAACGATGAATCTAATAAAAAAATAGAGAAAAAAATTGTCCACATCATTGATTAAACACTGTATTATTATATTATTATAGAAATTTTGTTTGTATTTTTGCAGTGGCTAGATTTGTAATAATATATTAAGTTATGTTTATTTTATTGATAGATAGTAGGTTTGTGTCACCCATGCAAAATAAAAAATAATAATATATATGAAAAAACCACTAAAAAAAATATTTTCATTTCCTTGCCATAACATAGGTTGAGTTATAAAAAAACATAAAATGTATTAGCAGAATGCATAAAAAAAAGTATCAAATCCAAAAAAAAATGGCATTAAAAAATATAGTCAATTTGTACAATTTCAATAAAATTGAAAGTAGACATAGGCCTAGAATAATACCCAACCAACAAAGGATGCTTCCTAGAAGTTGAATTAGCAACCACCACACTAGAACCAAGAACCACTGAGGCAGAAAAAGTGTCGAACTACTCATACTTGCGTTTATCTCCAACCAAATGTTTGTATGAGGCCATGGTAATTATTGTCAAAATATATTTGATTAGACATTGAGGATAAGGGTAAGTTCCATGAAAAATTATCCTAGCAAAGAATTTGATTGATTTAAATATTTTTTGGAAACATAAAATAACATACATGTGATCTAGAGTAAGTAGAGGCGAAAATGCATTGTTTAAAGGCAAAGGGAGAAATAATATACTAGATAATATATTTCATTTCATCTCAAAATTCAAAAAATTGAATTTAATCATGAAGAAGAGAGAATATCCTCTCTAAGTCCCTAAACACAACCATTGGCATGAACCCAAGCTTGTCTTTACTAGAGAAGATTAGATGATCTCCCTTATCACCATCAAGGGATGTTATAGTTTCATCCAAACCAACCTTGAAGATTGGATTAATAAGGAATCCAACCAAGGATTTTACCTTCTCCTTATCAAAGATAAATAACATTATGTTTTTAATAAATATAGAGGTAACCATCAAACTAAATTTGATCATGATAGTGGTAGAGAGGAATTATTCCTTGATGATAGAAAGGATAGCATTGAAAAATTTCTTAGAAATAATCCAAAAGATGTTGTACAAATGATGATGTAAGACTCTACCTATGAAATCCGTTTATGGTTTTTGTTAGGGTCACATAATTAAAGGATGAGCCAAAGCTTCTTGCACAATATGTTTCATTAAACTTTGATTAGAACTAGATAACAAGAATAAAGAGTTGAAAGCCAAGTTATGGAAAAAATAAATACACATGAACCAATCATAACCAAAATATGGTGGCAAGGAAGGAAAAAAAGAGAAAAATGAAATTTATTTATATAATATCAATATTTGATGTAATCAATGAAGTATAACTATAATTGTCAGTGATAAGATTTATTGATTGGTCAATTGTAATATTTGCCAAATCATTAAAAATATTATTCATTTATTAAGTTGTGTTATTGCAATAAGTGTAGTGAAATTTATAACATATGTGATGATATTTTTTATTGATGTGGTCAATTTTAAAGTGATGAATTTAATTAACCATCATTTATTAGTGCCTAGTACTCTAACAAAGGGTTTCCATGACATGGATTGAATTTGAACATACCTGTTATGCCAATAAAAGTTAGAGAGGGTAGTCTCCTATAATTATCATAGATGTTACATTCCAATGGAACTAGTCCCAGTGGGAGATAAAGATGTCATTCAGAGTCAGTAAGATGACTCCCCATGAGTTGTCAAAGATGAAAAAGTCAGTAAGATGATTCCCCATGAGTTGTCAAAGATGAGAAAGTCAGTAAGATGACTCCCCATGAGTTGTCATCAGTAAGATGACTCCCCATGAGTTGTCAAAGATGAAAAAGTTAGTAAGATGACTCCCCATGAGTTGTCAAAGATGAAAAAGTTAGTAAGATGACTCGACATGAGTTGTCAAAGATGAAAAAGTCCAGAAAGGTCCCACCCAATGGGGACTTATTTCATCATTCATCAACAAAGAATAGTCTCCTAAACCTACTAGAGATGTGAATATCTAGGAGTGTTTGGCCCAATGAAAGATCACCATTTGGCCGAATGAAAGATCACTAGGTCATTTAAATTCATTAAAGGTAGAAATTTTGGATCTATCTGAGCTATTAGAATTTGGGAGAGCTAGGCCCAATTTGAAACCATTGCATCATATAATAAAAATATAAATGGGTTTCCACTTGTGACTTAAAAATCTTTAAATGAAGTACTAGTGGTTACCCAGAACCAATTAAGGTATGCCACTAGTCCATTTGGGACACATCATTCTACATAGCATAAAGCCATGGAACATATATCTATACTTAAATGGCAGTCATTAACAAAAAGACTAATAAAGGTGTGACACACGTTAAAAGCATGGGCTATCCAAGGAAGCTGTAAGGCATATGGACATATGCTTACCATGTACTTGACATTAATGGAATGGGAAGGTAGACCTTATTAGATATTTTTTTAAAACATCATATCACCATTTTTATATCTATATTGTGGTACAAGATCATAGGTTATGAATTTAATTTTGGATTCAAAAATAAAAGGAAAAAATCTCAATAGGAACTCAAAATATCAAATTCAAATCATGTGAGCTGTCAAATGATGTTAATGCAAAAATATGTGTGCACAAGCCTTTAATGCCTAAATAAGGTCCATTAATAAATACCCATGATAATATGGGAATCTAGGTGGTTTTTTCCCTATTTTTTCCTCCATGTAGATCCATGTAGTGCATGAACAAGTGAGATAGACATTTTTAATTGCTAAAAAAATTAAACTATATGTGTAGTACAAACATAATATGCTCTTTTGAAAAAAATTAAATTTTATAATGTAAAAAAGGTAAATATCCATAAAATATTGAAATATATAACTAAAAATATAATAATAAAAAAGATAAAC
Source organism: Torreya grandis (assembly GCA_037957365.1). Lineage (NCBI taxonomy): Eukaryota > Viridiplantae > Streptophyta > Pinopsida > Cupressales > Taxaceae > Torreya > Torreya grandis. The sequence goes on from JARHVA010003756.1 coordinate 1,048,724, forward strand.
TCTACAACAATGAATAAAGTACGTTGATCAAATTTTTAGCAATTTATTAATAATTGGCAAAGTATGGAAAGTAAATGAGTAAAGTAGTTCAAAGACTCAACAATCATTTAGTTATTACAAGAAATATATGTTTTGGCTAATATGCCACAATTCCTTCTCAAAATTTCAAAATAAACATGGCCTTGATTTTACTCAAGTAGTAACAGACCTTTGTTAACTTTCATAAAATCCACCAAGAATTATAAATTCACATTTAGCATATCATGCCAGTAACATTACAAATCAATTTTCACAAATAAATGTTCCCATAATCTATTTTATTTCCTAGATGAAGAAACTTATTATCCTCTATGGTAAAATTGAGTGCTCTATGTTTGACATGTAAGCTTTAATGAATGGTATTATTTTTTGGCATGATTACTTTTTCCAATTGGAACTCTTCATGTCATTGGTTTAAGAAAGGATAGTCTTCTAGACCTATCATAAAAGTCAAATCCAGAGAGAGCATGACCCAATAGGACATCACCACATCATTTAGAGTTAGAGAGGCTAGTACCCCAAACCTATGATAAATATTATAGCCTAGGAGATCCTAGATCAATGGGAACTTACAACATCATTTGAAGTCTTAGAGGGAAATTTTATGAACCTATTAGTGATGCTAGAGTCGAAGAGAACCTAGGCAAATGGCAGATCAATGGATCATTTATAATCATAAAATTAGCTCACCTCCACCTATCATAGATGTCAAAAACTAAGAAATCTTGCAAAAATGGGCACTCACTACAACATTTGATGTTAGTGAGCAAAGTCACCAGGACCTGTCGAAGATATCAAAGACTAGGCTATCCAAGATAAATGGGAGATAAATGCTTCATTTACAGTCAAAAATGTTAGTCTTCTAGACCTATCAGATATGTTAGAACCTAGGATATCATGTTTTAATCATAAGTTATTGCATCATATAATGCAAAGATGAAGTAGTTTCCCCTTGTGACTCAAAAAACATAGAATAAAAATATGAGCATTTATATAGGACTACTCAAGGTGAGGCACATGTCACTAGGTGACACATCATCCTACCTAGAATAAAGACATGTAGTGTGAGGTTGTACTTAGAAAATTACCATTAATTAAAAATCAATACCTCCATGACATGTGGCAGAAAATGGGGACTATCCCAAAAAACTATAGGGTTTATGGTCATGTGCCTACCACAAAAAATGAGTATTGGTACACCACTTTCCTTATTATTTTAACTAGGTATAATCATTAAAATGACATATTAATAATAATATTGGAGTGTTCTATGTCTGATAGGGAAGCTTTAATGAATGGTTTTATTTGTTGTGATTATTAATTATTCATCTTGTGAATCTTGTAGAGCCTGGCCTAATGGGAATATGCCATGTCAATTGGAGACAAAGAGGCCAATATAATAGACCTATAAGAAATGCCATATCATGAGAGAACATGACCCAATGGGAGATATGTACATCATTTAGGGTTAGAGAAGTTAGTCCCCCAAACATCTCATAGATTTCAAACCCTAAAAAAGACGTGTCCAATGGGAGATCATCACATGATTTAGAGTCAGATAGAGTAGTCCCCTAGTCATGTCATAGATTTCATATCCTAAGAGATCGAAGGAAAATTGCATATCACCTCATTATTTAGAGTCAAAAAGTTAACTTCCCTAGACCTGTCAGAGACATCAAAGCCAATGGAATCCTAACATAATAAAAACTTATTTTGTCATTCAAAGTCAGAGATAGGAGTGCAAAGGACCTACCAGATGTGTCAAAGACTAGGACTCAGGCTCAATGGGAATCATTCAAAGTGAGAAAGGTGAGTCTCTCATACCTATATGAGATGTCAGAGCTTGGGAGAGCTTAGATCAATGGGATGAAGAATCTCACATAATGTAAAGATGAACTCATTTCAAATTATGACTTGAAAAGATGAAAATAAATTAGAAGATATTATGTAGGACCAGTTGGGGTGTGCCATGTATCCCTAAGTGACACATTATCCCACTTAATATAAAGTTATGGAGTTAAAATCCATGCTTAGAATATGAATGCTAATAAAAATCCAATAGACCAATGACATGTGCTGAAAAGTAGGGTCTAGCTAAGGGAAATTCAAGATATATGATTGTTTGCTTCTCAAATTCTCATGAGAGAAAGATGAGTCTCTCAAACCTATTACAGATGTTAGAGCCTTGGATATCCTGGATCGATGAAATTTTATCATGTCACATAATACAAAGATGAGCTAGTTATCACTTTTGACTTGAACAGCTCAAGATAGAATAAGAGTTGTTACGTGAGATGGATCAAGGTGTGGCATGTATCCTTGGGTGACACATCATCTTGATTAGAGTAAAGGCATGATGTTTGAATATGTGAGTAGATGGAATCTCTTAATAAAAATCTAATAAACTTATAACATGTGTCAGAAAGCAGAGACTAGCTAAGTGAAATCTAAGGTATTTGATTATGTGTTTTCCATGCACGTACCATTAAAAAAATATTAATATAGACTAGATTAGATAGATTTTTAAAAAATCCAATCACCAATGTTATATCCATTTGGTGGTAGAGGATCATGCACCATGAATCCAATTCTAGATTTATAATTAAGAGGAGAAAATTTTGCTGCTAAATCAAATTTGAAATTTATGGTAAGTGAGATATCAAATGACATTAATGTAGGGACATGTGTGAAAAATATTTTAAAATAAAAAGGGAGCCCATTAATGGTTGCCAATGATGGTTTAGAATAAATTTATCACTTATTATTTTCACATTCATAGATAACTTTCCTATCCTTTGCTCTCAACACCTGAAAGCTTCCCAATTCCTTTGATGTTCTATTTTAATGGTCAATACATCATCTAACATGAAGCCTAATATTTAGTAATAGGATACCACTTTCCCTATTGGTTTAGATAGATACAAGCATTATAATTTCATATGCAAAGTAATCAAGCAAGTCCCTAGAAATTTTGGCAATGTCTATGACTAGCTAGTGAAATACAAAGATGCCCTTCAGTCTTATAAATAATGAATACTCCATAGAGTCACACCCAAACTAGAGGCATTTTCCTATGCTAACATCCTAGGTGATACCCTTTACAAGGGCATCTAAGTATAGGATGGTATTAATGATTGGATGTATTTACCCACTTCTTGACAATAAATTGCTAACATATTTAGGAATGAATTCAAGGCATGTTACTATATACAAAACTTCTTATTCATATACGATGAAATAGTAGTATCATCCTAGATGATTGATCACCCATTTTGTACTATCCTCTAGGATTAGGGCAAGAATCTAGATTCTAAATGGATGAAAAAATAAAAGATCAATGCTTACATGGTACATACATTTTGAAAGGAGGTACAAGTAGGCTTGATCCATTTTGATTATATTTTAAAAGAATCAAACTTCTATCATGTCAAAAATATGTGGGTGACATTATTGTACATGATTATGACTAGATCCAACATCTCAGACCTTTGAGGATTGATCAAGATCAAATTATTCTAGGCTATTATAGATGCTCAGAATTGGGGTGATTTCTACATGATGAGATTTTTTCTTGATGATGTCTTTTGAATGATATAATTCAACCTATCAATCTTTTCTACCTAGGTTTCTGGTGGCCAAAATGTCCATGTGGTTTTATTCAATATCTATGGTTACTAGTTCCACTAGCATGCCTAGAATATCTGTGAGTATTTCTACCCAATGGGGTACCAAGTGATAATTGAAGATCCAATGCCATAGCTTTGAAATATAATGTAGGACACTCTCATAGCCATAGGGTACTATTGAAATTATAAAAAGGACACAATGATATAAGTCATGATCTTCATGAAATATCCCCTACAATTACCATAGTATGTGTCTGACTTCCTAGTAGAGCAAGAGATCAATTATCAATTGGTGAATGACATATTTAGCCATTATGTATATTCTCAATATAAGACTTGCCCTTTTCTCCTTATCATGATATAAGGGTATGTTTACAAGACCTTTCCCTCCATATAAAAGATGACAAACAACCAAGATTCTTTCTCTCTAGAAAAATGTAAGATTAGATATTAAAAGCCTCAAGGGTTTATCTAGGCCCACTTGTCATAATATGAAACTTGGATAAACATCAAATATAGCCATTAGGTTTAGGATAATGATGACATATATCTATATCCATCAATGAATAAGATTTGTAATTATGTATAGTGACTAATAGGAATAACAAATGGAAGAGGATCAAGACAACCCCTCAACAACCATTCCAGATCCTACTCAACCTATATAGGGCCTAATTGTAACTTCTCCAGCCATCTTATAGAGATTTTATATGGGCATCCCATTACCTTCTCCTCCTTATGAATTCCCTCTACCTCTTATAGTGACTTTTTAATATCTGCTTCTAATATCAAACATGGTTATTCAAACTCTGCTCTACCTCCATATGTTATTCCAATAATATTTTGCATAATCTTGAAGAGCACCATGCCACCTTCTCCTCCTAAATCTACCCCTTTGCCTCTTCTAGTTGCTCCTCAAGCATTGATTACACTAGCATCCCTAGTTCTTGAAGCTAAACTTCCACCAATATTCCCATTTCCTCAAGTTCTACCTCCAACTTTTCCTCCTTCATATTCTCTTGGTACTCCACCTCTAGCTCTGCTAACAATAGCTTCCATCAAACCCTAGAAGTATTGAGTTTAGACTACATGGTATCATGTAGGCCAAGCATAACATACTCAACTATTAATACCACAACCTCTTATATTTGATATTAGTTAGTTCCCTTACTAACTCACACTTTTGGGTAATTTCATCAGTAATGCCCTTAGCTTGCCATGTCCTACTAGAGAGAGAAAGGATTGTCTGGTTTGAATATAAGGAGGTTAGAGAGAAAAGAATAATGTGAAAATCATCTTCTAAAGTTTTTTCATAAAATTCATATGATCCTCTCAGCTAGTATAAAGAGATGGTAAGGATAATTAACTAATACGGATAAGATAAAAAGGGACAATTTGCTTTCAATTAGTTTGGACCCTACATCATAACCTATAAACATGGATCAAGCTCTTATGGAACTCTATCACAACCAAGCTCTTATATTTGATATTAGTTAGTTCCCTTACTAACTCACACTTTTGGGTAATTTCATTAGTAATGCCCTTAGCTTGCCATGTCCTACTAGAGAGAGAAAGGATTGTTTGGTTTGATTATAAGGAGGTTAGACAGAAAAAAATAATGTGAAAATCATCTTCTAAAGTTTTTTCATAAAATCCATATGATCCTCTTAGCTAGTATAAAGAGATGGTAAGGATAATTAACTAATATGGATAAAATAAAAAAGGGACAATTTGCTTTCAATTAGTTAATTGAAAGTAAATTATCCCTTTTTTAATAAACTCCATCTCTATCACACCCAACACTTGACACTCCTATGCATGACATTGCACTTCAAAATCTAGATTCTTGGCTCTCCTACGCATTTCATTTACAACTTACAACTTAGTGTAATATTTTTGGTATTTTTCTTCCATAAGAGCTTGATCCATGTTTATAGGTTATGATGTAGGGTCCAAACTAATTGAAAGCAAATTTTCCCTTTTTTATCTTATCCATATTAGTTAATTATCCTTACCATCTTTTTATACTAGCTGAGAGGATCATATGGATTTTATGAAAAAACTTTAGAAGATGATTTTCACATTATTTTTTTCTCTCTAACCTCCTTATATTCAAACCAAACAATCCTTTCTCTCTCTAGTAGGACATGGCAAGCTAAGGGCATTACTGATGAAATTACCCAAAAGTGCAACTTAGTAAGGGAACTAACTAGAATAGCACTTGAGTTTATATACCATAGAGACATTTAGTGGGAAACTCTATAATAGGTTAAAGAATGGCTCATCATAGAGTTTAAAATAAATAAATATACAAATAAGACTATTCAGGACTTGAAGGAGATAAGGTACAAGTTAGGAGAATCAGTCTGTGACTAGGATCACACATTATTTGATGTTATGAATAAGGTGGAATTTGCCTTGAAAGAAAAAGATACAACTATGTCTTGGGAATCACATGGATAGAGCTTTGGGTTGTTGAATGATTGCAAAGAAAACAAGAGAGTCTAGATGCATGAATTTTAGTCACATATCTCCTCTAACGGCCCTACACTTATAGCAAAAAACTTCCTAAATGAGGAAAGAGAGTTTCCAAATAGAAGGAGGGAAAATTGTTAAATTTTTCTTGGATAAGTGTAATAGACTGACAAACATAAATTCATGAGTTTATGCATTAGAAAGCTACCAATTTTCTTAAGTTAGACATAAATGAGTTTACATGATGAGCTTAAGTTAGACATAAATGTGAGTTTGATCCTTGTTTCAATAATAGAGAGGATGCAAGTGTGAATCATTGAGAGGATTAAGTTTGCCTTTGAGAGATGACAAATTATAAGAGCTTGATCCATGTTTATAGGTTATGATGTAGGGTCCAAACTAATTGAAAGCAAATTGTCCCTTTTTTATCTTATCCATATTAGTTAATTATCCTTACCATCTCTTTATACTAGCTGAGAGGATCATATGGATTTTATGAAAAAACTTTAGAAGATGATTTTCACATTATGTTTTTCTCTCTAACCTCCTTATATTCAAACTAAACAATCCTTTCTCTCTTTAGTAGGAAAGAATCTAGAGGATCATATGGATTTTATGAAAAAACTTTAGAAGATGCTTTTCACATTATTTTTTTCTCTCTAACCTCCTTATATTCACATTAATTTATGGAACTCTATCTACCACAACCTCTTAGATTTGATATTAGTTAGTTCCCTTACTAACTCGCACTTTTGGGTAATTTCATCAGTAATGCCCTTAGCTTGCCATGTCCTACTAGAAAGAGAAAGGATTGTTTGGTTTGAAAGCAACGAGGTTAGAGATAAAAAAATAATGTGAAAATCATATTCTAAAGTTTTTTCATAAAATCCATATGATCCTCTTAGCTAGTATAAAGAGACGGTAAGGATAATTAACTAATATGGATAAGATAAAAAAGGGACAATTTGATTTCAATTAGTTTGGACCCTACATCATAACCTATAAACATGGATCAAGCTCTTATGGATCAAGCTCTTAGGTTCAATTTAATAGAGAGCCTCAAATGAGGTACTCATCAGGCACCCATGTAAGGTTGATCTCTTACTCTTCCATCTCCTCCTATTTCTATTTTACTACTTGTTCTAGTGATTATTACTTTCATTCCACACCCAATTCTTTCCAGTCTTTCCCATTCATATTTCAACTAAATACCCTTATGTTTGATCATTATGATCATTATCAATTACACTTTCCCTCTTAATCCATCTGTCTCATAGTTTGGAGTCCTCTGTGTGCATTTCTTGGCATGCCCTTGACAACAAATATGGCTATAGCCTATGGGATCTTATCACCAGTAGCACATACCCTCTAATCCTATAGTCTAACTAGATTGGTAATTTATTTTATGGATCTAAGTCATCTTGCGTCATCTCATGTATACCCAGCTATCACATTTGGATCATTCATCACAACACTTGTAGATGATCTAGATATGAGGTCAAAGAAGAAGCAGAAGATGACCCATTCTTCAAATCCTCTAGATGAACTAGTACAAACTTGATAAATGGATCCTTGACCATTTCTCTCCCTTATTAAGGAGCCACTAGTTTCACCTTCAATCAACCTATCTCATCTTTATTATTTTATGATCTGTTCTCAAGACCAATCTTGTCTTAGGTCAACCTGACCTAGGAATAAAGGCAAGATCAGTTATTGCCATGAGCTTCCACTTTAATTTTCCTTCCCTTCTCCCCATTCACCCTCTACCTCCACTATTTCCCACTTTTACTGCTTACACTTTCTCCATATCTTCCCCACCTCATCCTCTAGATTTCAGCACCCTTTTAGCCACACCTCTAGCAATTCAAGGGATAGTGTTGACATCACATACTCCATAGATGTATGTCTATGGTGACCCAAATGTGCAATGGAATGTTGATAGAATTTCTCAAAGCATGAAGTGAAAACTCACTCAAAGATTTCTCCAAGAGGGTAAGCTATTGATATGATAAACCCATCTAAATTTTTTTTTTTCATGAAGCTAGGGAATACTATTGCGGAAGAGAAGATAACTGAGTACCCACTATTTGTGTACCAATTTACCCATGACATCTTTGAAAAAATCCTTGAGGACATGCATATCTGAGTTCAAAATCTTGAGGTTTAAGATAACAACACATTTCTAGTTAGATTAATTAGGTACATCAAAGATGCCCTCCTATTAATTTTCTTGATCCTAGGGAGATTAACTCAGACTTGAGTTGAGAATGATTCAATTATACAGAGGATACAATCATACATGGGAAGAATCACATAGATTAATGAGAAGTGTTAGAAGATGTAATTCATGGTCAACAAGGGTATGTACCTAGAGATCGAATAGATGCCTATCTTATATTTGATTTTGTACCAAACTAATGTCAAAAACATGAGCACAATGATGGAGGGGTGGCTATCCATGGCCTACATTACTACATAACCATTTGCAGAGGGAAATAAAAAGATACTAACATACTTATAGAAGGTTAATATCTCAATGTTATTCCACTCAGATGGCATTCTAATAGACCAAGGGGAATTTTGAGTCTATGAGGTCAATTCAACTAGGTTATGAGGGAGAAAGTGACTAAGGCAAATCAACAAGGAGCCTAGGTGGTGTTGGATATATCTACTGAGTACATTGTGAGCATCAACTAGGTTTGATGAGTCTAGGCCTTGATGGATGTAGTTTTTTAGGTCTACCATAGATTGGCAACTTAGGTAGAGGTGATCTTCAGGGAGCTTATAACGAACTTGGCCAAGCTAGATATGGAGTTTAATGTCATAGTATTCATGTTAGAATCAAGAAGTTCCTAGTTGAGGCAATTGGGATTTGGCACCTCTTAGCCACCTCCACATATTTTTAAATGATTCCCACAAATTTGTTGCAAGTTTATTCAAATTTATTTTGGTTCATTTTTTTGAATTATGGTTGTAATTGAAATGACTAGATATCATAACATAGGGCGGGATCCTCACGCATTTTATAGTTGATCCCTAGTTCTTATCTATTTATAAAAAGGTTGTATTGTATTTTAGGAATGACCAAAAAATGGTCAAAAGTGATCTTGGATTATTACCAGTTCCTCTCTATACTCTATATTGTAATAATGATCTAGAGTGATTATTATAGTAGTTTTTCAATCTTTTATTAATTACAAGTTTTATTTCTAAATAAATTTCTTTTCTATGTTTAATTTCCTTTCACTTGCATGTTTAAATCATCAATAATGCTATAATTTATTGGATTAACACTTTATCAGTTTATGTATGTCATGATTATGATTATGATTTGATTAGAAATTGATTCTTCATGTAAGTTATTTCCTTATATTTTGATAAGTAATGATCATTCATGAACTTACCTATAAGTTCTCATATGGTGCTTATGTGTTATTGATAATAAATCTTTGGTATTAATCTCTAGAAGGAATTCCCATTGAAACCATACTTTTGTTTCCGTCAGGATCTTTTGAGAGGTAGAACTATAGTGAAATTTGGTCTGTAGAGGTTTATTTTTGACACAACCCCTTAGTCCGTTGATCATTACAATGATATAATTTTAGACCTGAAGGCATTCTTTTTTTTCTTACCATTCTCTATCATTTGTTACAAACTGAGATCTACCTATCTGACAAGTATATTTTATTGCATTGCTTTCCTTCTTTTTCTTACTTTATTTTTTTTATGTATTTCAAGAAGCCAGGCTAAATGAATGATCCATAAACTCCATTGATAAAATCAAAGTGATGTTAAAAATATGAACACTAAATTTCTCAAAACTTATCAAATTCTCAAAAACCTCAAAAGAACTTGTAAAATGTTTTGGCATAAAATGTTCCCAATTATTGAATGGGTTTTTTTTATTATGTTGTGTTATAATTGTCAAAATGAAAATTTACTTGCATGAGTTCATTTACTAATTAATTCAAATCAGCAAACTAAAACAAAATCATGCCTCAAAATGACAATTAACAAAAAAACATGAAACGTGATAATGGAGTTCGGCTCAACAATTGATGCCTACATCTCTGGGTTCTCCAAAGGAGTGAACCATTTCTATTAAGGGCACTTCAAACACATAGAAACAATAAATAAATTTCTTGAAAGTTGATCTCTCAATGCAAAAATTCACCTTCACCATGACTAAAATTAAGCCTGGCACCTTCAAATTTTGTTAGTCTTCATACCTGCAAAGTTGTTTTAAAAGTCCTAAAAATCTCCTAAATGGGATGAAAAATACTCCTCCAATATGCAAATTGGATAAAAAGAGTATTAATACTATGTATTATGGCTATAAAATAGATAAAAATTTGTTACATAAGTTTTCCCAAAGCTTTTACAAAGTCTCACCCTCTTAAAATAAAAAACACAGTCTAGAACTTGTTTTCTTCAAGTAAATATTAGGCCCTTTTATAACACTGCAAAACCTATGGCTGAAGTTGTAAAGGCCTATCCATTTTAGGCACCAGGTCTCAAGTTCAAAACCTCCTCCCTCCATTCTAGGCACTTAGGCTCTCTTTTCTAGGCACTTTGACTTCTTCTTAGGCACCAAGTTTGAATATTTCCTTGGGTGGCATGGAGGTTCCTCCTTTAGCACCTTTGAAAGGTTTGAAAATATCAAATGACATGTGAATAAAAAACACCTAAGGCAATTTTTTTACACCTAATTATTTTCGCCACATGTCAAATGGCTATTGTCCCACTTGGCATTTCAATAATACAATGTGTTGACTTTTGATAGGTCCAAATGTCGATATGTTCTCGAAACATGTGCCAAATTTCATGAGTGATTTTTTTGACAAATCTTTATATGACCATATCTTGAGCATCCAGACTCCATTTTACAAATCATGAAAAGCATCAAAAAGCTCTCAATGAGCTCTATAATGTGACACCACTAAAAATCTAGCTTGAAACCTTTTTTAGAACCCAATTTATGATCACACCTCCCTAATGGAAGGCTTTTGGTCTCCAAAAGTCTAATATTCCTTGAAATCTTATAAGTGGTCTACTACATCCATGAAAATGGAACCCAATCACAGCAAGAGGTATAAACAATTACATTAAATTGATTCATAATCAAACTATAAAAATTCCTAATCCAAAGGCATGAGTAAGTGAATCTGCCACTGCAAAAGTGATTACAACATAACAACACTGCCTGTCCAAATGTCACATCTTATAAAGCAACGAATTGCCAAAAACTAAAACAACTCCCAATGTAATTGCAGGACAAGTTTATAATGCCGGTAATATACAATAGATGTTGTGGACATGTTGCAATATAATGCCCTAGTATGGGACTTATATGCTAAGCAAATGTAAACAACCTAAAGTGTATGCTACCTAACATTTAAACATGCCCATAGGGTCTTAACAATGCATCTATGTGCCAAAAATAGATACATTCAAAATAGCAGTCAAGTAAGTGTTATAAAGAATTAACTAAACCTACAACATGCATTCTGCTATTATTTCCAACTAATCAGATGAGTTCAAGTGCTCTAGACAACTCGCACAACAAAAATAGGAGATTCAAAAGTTAGAGTTATCAAAAAGTGAGAATTGAAAAACTTCATATGGTAAACTTATTTTGAAGTGTTCCCACCAACTCTACTCTACATCTATCAAAGCTTGTTCATTCCCTTAGGTGAATTCTTAACCATGCTTTGAAAAAAGAATGTAGTGATAATCCACTTAATCATTTCTTTCTTCCTAGTGAAATTGATTGTCTTAGTGGATTCCTTAGCATCATTATGGATTGATTTAACTTCTTTGACCTTATTAGTAATAGTTTGATAAATCATCTTAGTTTTACCATGTTTAGAATGAGAAGATGATTGAAGTTTAACACAATGATCAATCTGATGTCCACTCATATGGAAATGAGTGCAAACAACCTTCTTAGGTGAGGTCTCCCTTTTAATTTTTCTCACTTTACCATGATGAGAATGGTCTTGAACACCTACAATCTACTTAAGCAAAGCATGTCTATTCCAACAAAATACAACACTGTGGTTATGCATCCCATAAAAAGTGCATGGAAATGATTGCATTATCTTCTGAATATTAAATCCAAACTTATCAAACATAAAAAGTGGATCAAAAGATTTAGTGCTAACACTAGTGTAGGAACTAGGAGGTGGTATCTCATTACCTCAGCTATGTGTCCTCTTACACTACACATGCTCTATTAGTGGCCTCAGTTCTTTGTTATTATAAGCTTGTCTTCCTTTAGCCATGGAGGAAGTTTCTCCAATTTCCACATGCTCACTATCGTAACCCAAACCTGCATGAAGAGATCTATGCTCTACTTGTATTGGGTTATTAATTCCTTAGCCATCTCGACCAAGACCTCTTCCATTAAAGCCCATTTTCATCAAAAATTTGGATCCTATAGCCTTAGTGTGTTGTTCAAAACTACCAAAAGCATCATTACTTGAATCTAAATTTGAAGGGAAAGAAGAAGTAGAATTACTTGGTGAATAACTTACAGTGCACCCAGTCATAGTCTCTACATCTGAAGTTGAAGGCTTTACCTTTTCACACTCACCACATTGTAATCTAATTGAGAGCTCATCCTTGGATTCAAGCTCTGATTTTAAACTTGCAATTTGCTCTTCAAGGGATTAGAGCTTGCATCTTAGGAATGCATTCTCATCCTTAATCTAACTATTGATGCTTTCAAGCTGTTTCATCTTGGCTTTATGTGACAAATTGCCCATGGTTTCCTGTAAACAGACTGATTCCACAATTATACACTGTAATCTAATCAAGTGATATGGATAACCAATAAACTGAAAGCAACTATCAAAACTCAATCAGAAGCTAACCTAGCTTTCTAAGTACTCTAATACCAACTTGATCCATAAAATCCACTGATAAACTCAAAGTGAAGTTCAAAATATGAATACCAAACTTCTCAAAACTTATCAAATTCTTGAAAAACTCAAAAGAACTTGCAAAATGTTTTGGCATAAAACATTGTTGATTATTGAACCATTTTTTTAATTGCGTTGTGTTACAATTGTCAAAATAAAAATTTAATTGAATGAGTTCATTTAATAATTAATCCAAATTAGCAAACTAAAACAAAATTATGCCTCAAAAATGACAATTACCAAAAAAAACATCAAACGTGATAACAGAGTTTGGCTCAATAATTGATGCCTACATCTCTGGGTTCTCCAAAGGAGTGGACCATTTCCATTAAAGGCACTTTAAACACATAGAAACAATAAACAAATTTCCTGTAAGTTGATCTCTCAATGCAAAAATTCACCTTTACCGTGACTAAAATCAAGCCCGGCACCTTCAAATTCCGTGAGTCTTCATACCTGCAAAGTTGCTTTAAAAGTGCTAAAAATCTCCTAAATGGGATGAAAAATACTCCTCCAATATGCAAATTGGATAAAAAGAGTATTAATACTATTATTATGGCTATAAAATGGATAAAAATCTGTTACATAAGCTTTTCCAAAGCTTTTATAAAGTCTCAGCCTCTTAAAATAAAAAGCGCAGTCTAGAACTTGTTTTCTTCAAGTAAAAATTAGTGCCTTTTATAACACTTCAAAACCCATGGCTGAAGTGGTAAAGGCCTATCCCTTTTAAGCACCAGTTCTCAAGTTCAAAACCCCCTCCCTCCATTCTAGGCACTCAGGCTCTCCTTTCTAGGTGCTTTGACTTCTTCTTGGGCACCAAGTTTGAATATTTCCTTGGGTGGCGTGGAGGTTCCTTGTTTGGCGCCTTTGAAAGGTTTGAAAATATCAAATGACATGTGAATAAAAAACACTTAAGCCAATTTTTTTTGCCATGTGTCAAATGCCTATTTTCCCACTTGGCATTTCAACAGTACCATGTGTCGAATTTTGATAGGTCCAAATGTCGATACATTCTTTAAACACGTGTCAAATGTCGTGAGTGATTTTTTTTTGACAAATCTTTAAATGACCATATCTTCAGCATATGGACTCCATTTTTCGAACCATTAAGAGTGTCAAAAATCTCTCAATGAGATCTATAGTGTGACACCATTGAAACTCTAACTTGAAACCTTTTTTAGAACCCATTTTTTTATCAATGAAGATGTGCCACATCACCATTTGTCACCCCGTCTAGTCTTCCCAGATTTATTAGAGAAACTTAAGCCCAAAAAGGCTCAAATGAATGGAGAGGCATGAGGTGGCCAAATTTTAATGTGCCATGTTATACAAAGCTATTAGAGAGGTCTAAGGTAGGGAAAACTTGGGAAAATGAACATGTGCCAAGTCACCATTTATTAGTTTAGGCAACGCATTGGACTTGTTAGAGATGATGGGGCCCAAGGGAGGATGGCAAAATAAAGAGGTAAGATGTAGATAGTCATCAGTGTGGATTTACCCAAACCTCACATACATGTTAAGGATGGGCAGAATTACATATTATGTATAAGTTTTTTTTATAGTTTATCTTTTTGTTCCTACAAATCAGCCACATTAATCTAGTTTACAACTTTATATTTAGGTATATATCCACATATAATTAGGAGGTAGGATATTATTGAGTTCAAATTTAATGAACATATTATATCAATCAAAGCCTCATCACATTTTTCAATATAATTTATAAATTTTTTTGTTATAAGATTAAAATAAAAGTAACCAGAATGTCTATTTTAATCTTTTTTTGAAATAAGATCTACCAAGCTCAAGGATATTACTTAGGCCTATACAAGGACTTAACTAACCTAAATACTAGGTGTTTTTTAGTAAAAAAATAAAATGCTTATGGTTATACCATTTACACCTCTTCCTCTAAGTCTTGATTCAATAAATCACTCTTTTACATGCATCTGATATACCTTTGAACCAAACTAAGTAGAAATAGAAATAACCATTTTAAATGTTACCCTTTTTTATTATAAGATCAATTTATTATTCCAAATATACTCTTTCTTCATGTATATATCCATTAACATCAATATGACATTTATAATTATCTAAAGAACCATCAATTTTGCATTTTAATTTATAAACCCATTTCAAAGCAATGGATTTATTACCTTAGGTTATGTCATAAATAAACCAATTACCATTTATTATTAGTGCGTCATACTCAATGTTTAGGAAAATCACCATTTAGGACTACCTTTAATTTCTACATGAGTATTTGGCTAAAAAAAATTTGAAACAAATAAATCAAGAGAAATTTTAACTTTCTCAGGATTCTCTATGACTTGTCTTGTAGATCTTATCAATCTAGCTTCTAATAATTTTGGAAGCTCATATTACCTAACATCCTAGAATGTGTTATAAAACCACATTGGCCTCTTCTATTGATTATTTGAACAACTATCTATTTTACTAGATCTTTTTATCAAGTTAGAGTTCACCATTTGGAATCCAACTATTTCTAGTACCAACAGGTCTACCATCCTTTGATAAGTATGGAATTTTCTCAACTATTTTGGCATCACTTTTTACTATTACTTTATTTGGTGAGATATTTAGTGACCTATATGGTTTCAAATTCTCATTATTTCTACAAAAAATTACTTATTACAATTTGCATCAATACCACTACTTTTCTTTTTACAAACTAATGCAAAATCAATACAACTAAAAACACAAAAATCACTTATATAAGGTTTTCTTCCTGACCGTTTTTATTTTGGACAAATATTATACATAAATTTACATGGATTTTTATTTAATATTAATGGACTATTGACAAATTAAAACTACAACTTTTAGTGGAATGCATTAGCCAATTTTTTAAAACAAATTAAAGTTTTAGTGGAAATGTGGGACTACAAATTTTGTGTCACATAAATTTTATTAATAGTGGACTATAGTGGGAAATGGGAGTTGGTAGTTGACTTTTGTTAACTTATTTGTTCTTTTACCTTCTAAGTGGAGCAAGCCACAACCACCTAGGCACCCATTTTCAAGTCACTGACTCAGTGACTCCCTAGTCACCAATACCATTTACCACTTACCAAGTCACCAATCTAGATATGTATTTGTAAATTGTACCATTCTTTTATCCTTTTAATATTAACTGCATACTTATATATTATCATGAAATTTATGAATTTTATTTTTTTATGGCCATTTTCTAATATGTACTTCTATAATAGGTTTGGAGCCCTTAGATGGGCTATGACATGTTCACATTTCACCACTGGTTGGTAGAATAGTGCCAAGCAACATGTTTTTACACTCTCATATTTTTAATAATTAAAATAAATCTCACACAAAGATTGAGGCTAATGACATAATTGCTGTCACCCATTCATCACATTTTTTTTGCCTCTCAACTTCATATATTAAAGGGACCAATTTTTTTTAGGATCTCACCAATTATTTCCATCTCATGAGTGGCCAAGGAATTTTTTGATAACTCAAGAACTCCGGGGCTACAAGTTATCTAAAAGAATACATGTGTTAGTGAGTTTAAATTGGTATCCTAAGTAATTTTATAAAAATAATAAAAATAATAAAAATCCAAATATTAATTGAATTCCATAAATAAAATACATAACTATGTCATGCCCTCCCTCCCTCCCCCTCCCCCCCCCCCCCTCCCCACCCCCACAAAAAAACAAACATACAATGGGTTTAATTCATCAGGAGTCAACAAGACCTTACAGGTAGAGTTAAAGGGATCCCAATGGAATTTTTTAATTTACATCATGCATATTAAAAATTATTTAATATGTTTAAAATTAATCTAACATGTTCACCTTAATAATTATTACTGATTCATAATATTGTTCTATCAAATATTTGTTTCTTTGACATTCCATATGATATTATTGAATTTTTCATTGAAAATGTGTATGAGTTTTTAATTTTCGTAATGTTTCAGATCATCTTCCATGATCCTTCATTAGGATAAATTATGATAAATGGAACAACAAGACTAGGAAATTTAAAGAAGATGAGATGACCATTGCGAACGGAGTTTCAAAAAATAATTTTTATAGCCATTATAATTTTTTTTTTAAATGCAAATAAAGAAACTAGAATAAATTAATTAAACCAAAAAATCAAGTTGAAAATAAAAATAAAAATGTCACAAATAGAAATAATAAATAGAATAAAATAAAATTTTAATTTTAACAAGGTAAGAAATTAAAACAACATGCATTATTGTTATTGTTATTGTTGTTATTATTATTATTATTATTATTATTATTATTATTATTATTATTATTATTATTATTATTATTATTATTAAGAAATAAAATTATACATATAATATATAATATAATTATTATAAAATACCAAGAAATAAGTAAGTAAAGAAATAAACTACCCCCAAGGATAGTGGAAAAAAAGAGAGAAACCAAAAAAATTGTTGAAGAAGAAGAATTAAAGAATAAACCTTAATCATGAAAAACATTGGCTTCTAAGAATGACTAATTTCTATCCCTTCATCCCTATATAGATTGTCAAGGTGTTTCAATATTTCAATTTCATCCCTTATCTTACACTTGAGAAAGTAGTCTTCTATAACAACTATTCTAGCTTGTTCTATATTGATAGCATGCTTTGTCCTAGAAGAGTGTTTGGCAAGATCCAATTTTTATTTCCTTTCACGTCAAATATGCACCAAATGATCTTTAATTATAGTTTTAACATATCTCTCAGTTTCTCCTATGTAAGGGATAACACATAAGAAATCAACCGTGTAAACACCACTATAAATGTTTTCATCTAAATGATCTTTTACTGACCGTAAACTCCTATGCAATTTATTAACAGGAAGGAAAGTGAAGTTAAATTTCTTGCATTTTAGAATTTTACCCAATTTGTTGGAAATGCCTTGTACATATAATAAATAAGATATAGGTTGATCTATTCAGTGATCATTATTATTAGAACTTCTATTGATTTTTTCTTTTATTTGTTTGATATCTCTAGTTATCTCATAATTATATTATATAATAATTAATTTATTTTAGTACTTTTATCTTAGTATTTTATAATAATTATATTATATATTATGTGTATAGTTTGTTTATTATTAATAATAATGAAAATGCATGTTATTTTAATTCCTTAACTTGTTAAAATTAAAATTATATTTTATTTTAATAATTATTTGTATTTGTGTCATTTTTTTTCAACTTAATTTTTTGTTTTTATTTATTTATTTATTTATTGTAGTTTCTTTATTTGCATTTATAAACTTGTTATAACAACTAAAAATTTTATTTTTAGAAACACCATTTGCAATGGTCATCTCATCTTCTTTAAATCGTCTGGTCCTACTACTCCACTTATCATAATTTCTCTTGATGAAGAATCATTGAAAATGATGTAAAACATTGAGAAAATTAAAAACTCGTACACAATTTTACTAGGAGTGTTTTAACATTAATATTATTCTATTTTATTTGAGTCTATATATAATTTAATTTTAAAAAATATACATACAAGTATAAATCTTATGGAGACCATTCATTTTAGATAATTACAAATATTTTAAAATATATTTTAGACCAGAATATAGGCCAACATGACCTATAAAAGCCAATAAAAAATATTTATAAATTTATTTTCCTATAAACCATGATTTCATATAATAAGGCACTTCGATTTAATCATGTGTGAAGTTACAACCATCAAAATATTATATTAAATTCTCTTTAATGAAAATATTTTACTCATAATATGAACCTATTCCTACACTAATAAATTAAACAACAATTTTTGTGAAGGTGAAATAGAGATAACATTCTCCTTGTTAATTATCATTTTAGTGGAATAATTGTCTATGTTTTATTTCTTCTACACATTGAAATACATCTATATGAATTCAATGGTGGTAATATATTGTAAGATTCACTTCTTATTGAAAAGGAAAGAAAACAAAATTTAATCTATTTCCTTAATGCTGTAAAAGTATAAATGAAAATAAGAACACATGCACCATATTATTTAAGTTTCTTGGTTTTGACTGAGTGTCTCCTACACATTTAAATATCTAATGAGGAGATGATTTGGAGCTATGTTTCATCCATCATCCATCATAATGAGTGCATATTGTCATATGGGGATTTTGAGAAATCATCTGACTCCTCTAATAATTATTCATTACATAACTCACTATTCCCTAAATGAACATATTACCTTACCCAATATAAATATATTATTTTTTTAATTCAAAATTTTGATTTACAGAACCAACAAACAAAGATGAAAATTTCCAACCTAATTTCAATGGTTAACAACAAAGAATCAAGATTAATGATCAAATAAAATTCTAGAAATCTAACCAATAAAATATAACTAAGTCAACACAAGGAAAATTACAATAACATAAAGACATGATGGACTATTTAAGGATGGAAAATATCACATCGAATACAAAATCCCTAAAACGTACAGAATATTGAGATTTAATTGTTTTCAAGGTATGTAAGACTTACATATTGTGGAATAGGCATATGTATAGTAGAGACAATAAATCCCATGAGAGATAATATCCTCCAAAGGCAACAAATTGGTACTTAACCACCTCCCTCACACCTTAACTGAGGTCTCTATGATACATAAGTTAACAATGTCAATGGACCTAATGAAACTATTAGAGAGAAATCCTCATTCATCTCCATATTCAACCTACCCAAAAAATCATAAATAAATTTGATAAATAACAATTAAGAAGAAAGATCTCACAATTTAAAGAAAAAAAAGTCTACCCATTGTTTTTATAGATACAAAGGTCCATAAGGAATATATCAAAATCAATTTGAAATACTATAAGATTTATCCCTTCATTTGTAAATGGAAATCAAATAAAATCTCATCATTAAGGTCATATCAAATAATTATATGTTATATGCAAAAAAAATATTAACTAAAAAAATACCCATTAACTATTAGTAAACATTAAACGTTACTAAAAATAATATGTTGTCACATTATTCCCCATTTTTATGTCATTTCCAATCTTCTTCTTTCTCCTTCTTCCCTAGAATTGACTTTATATTTATCATTTCTTTATTTCTTTTTTTTTTAATACTTGCCTTTTCTTCTTTAACATAAAATTTATTAATTTTTTTATTTTAATTTTTCAAATGAAAGATATAATTACATTTAATAATGTGTGTTCAATTTTTATTCATATCAATTTTATTAAATCTTTGATTCTAATCATTTAAATCTCTAAGTCAATAATTATAGTATGCATTCTCCATTTCCTCAACCACTTATGTATTTTGATTGTTATTTTCAAATCTCAAACTTTTATTTTTTTAATTTGACCTTTTAACCATGATTTTTTTTCTTCTCAATAATAATTTATATTTTTTCTTTGGGATGAAGGATCTCCATTTTATTTTTTGGTCTTTAATTCTTTTTCTCTATATTTCCACATTCCCATATTGGTGATTATGAAATGTCTCCCATGTTTTTGTATTTCATTTTTAACTGTGTATTTTATTACTAAGATATTATAAGCTAATAAATCTATGGAAAATGAATATATACCTATTTGCATTCATTTGAAAATTTTAAATTATATCAGAGATCAAATTTCTAGCCACTTTACTATATGTAAGATGGTTATTGTTTAATGGATTTATTTTCAAGCTGAATCAAATTTAATAGTACTTTAATATATAATGTATAGATCCCATACCAAATCATCTCAACATTAGTGTATGTTTCTTCTTTTGATGTCACTTGCACACAAATTATATTCATCACAATACCATTATAGTATAACAAGATGAATATGAAATCCTAATAATTACTGACATAAGAAAATAAAACCATAATTAATATTAGAATAATCATTTCAATTAATAATGTAAATATCACATCATCATGTAGAAGATAAATATAAGATCACATAAAATGGTAAAATAATAATTCACAATTAAAATCTTGTAATCATATTAAAACATATATGTATCTACATATGCATATCAATGTATATTATTTAGTTGAATTTTATTATTTAAGATTGCATTAAATAAAATATAATAAAATACATAAATATATGATATAATAATAATTATGAAGGTGACTTCTATAATTACATAAAAAGTCTCACAGTGATACATTACAACTTTCACCAATATATCCTCTAATTATTTTAACCTTTTTTAATAAATTTCCTTAAAAAAACATAATATCCTGGATGACATGATATTTTTATCCGAGATAAATTAATTTAAACCTTCATCATTCTAAAGATATAGATTCAATTTTTATAATAGTATTATCTTTGGTATTTATGTTTTTGTCTATATTTGCTTTAGATAAAGCCAGCTTAAATGGATTAATATTCTCTTTTTATGAAGCTAGTTCTTTAAACAAAAATATTCTTAATTAAAATTAATTATTTTTGTCAAAAGTTCACAAACATTGAATTTATTGAAAAAACATATGTTTACTATAGGTACATAAATCATGCATGATAGTTTACAATATTATGAATGATTATACTCCCACACATTGATGATAAAACATGGAAGAGTTGGATTCAATTATAATAGTTCTAATATAGTTTCATAAAGATAAAATATTTTTCAAGGTTGATTGACAACATATAGTACATATTCTAATGAAATAAGATCAACATGCAGAACTAAATTTCATAAACCAAAATTACTATTGACCACAAATTTGGAAGTGTATATATGTATTAAATTACATTAGATACATCAAGTAAAGATGGATCTAGTGGTAGTAATCATATTTACTTGTATTCAATAATGTATACTAGCAGTTACCCTTGTGGTGTAAAAAAATCCATAGGTTAGATAGAAATAGTTCACAAACACCTCCCTTAGACTAAATTTCAGAATAGTGCATGGAGTAATACATCAAGTTTCAAATTCAAATTGTATTTTACTAATCATAATAAAGATCCCATTTAAATGTCAATCCATTATTTGTTTTAGGTACCAGTTGATTTAATTTCATTCCCTTGTATGCATATTAAAGTAAGGAAGCTATACAACTTACCATGAGATAGTTAAAAGTGGAAACATCAAAACATACCATGGTGTGATGATCATATTTTCACCACCTTTTTTCCAAAATTAATTTATTTTTTAGTGTATATGATTAGTTCTTTGCAATAGCCAAATCTTGGATATTATGGGTAACTTCTAAAATCATGAGCATCTAGTTTACCTCCAGTGCATCCCATAAATCATAAGAATATTATATAAATCACCTTCAAAATGTAAGATAGTAGTGTATCCATCTAACACCAAAAAATAGGCAGACATAAGAGACCTACATAAAAATAAGCTAAACTTAAGTTCTAAAGTTTCAAAATTATGCCTAAGTTTCATTTGTATTTTTAATGCCATTAAGTAGGATTGAATCATATGCCAAAAAATTGCAATCACATATAGGGTCCACCTCATTCAACAATAAAATGCTTATTCATGAATGAATAATGCCTAAGAAGATAACAAAAAGGGACTAACTTTTACCTTAGTTTGAATTAAATTTTTAAGTGTAGTTATAACATTAATAATTTTCTAAAGTGAGTTGAGAAAAGAGAACCAACCATAATATTAAGGTGTTCAAAATAAGTGTAGTACATATAGCTAAGGCTAAAAATCACTAAACTTGTTATCATTGAAATAATTTCTTGTAACCCTTACCATTATCGGTATGAATTCCAATCATATCTTATTTCTTTTATTTTACTTTATAATCACTACTATAAGAAATCACAAACCTCCAACGAACTAAATTTTATAATGGAAAACCCCCTACCTTGATTGTTGACCTTCAAGAAAATTTGTAGAAGGCCTCAAGGTGCCACCTAATGAGCATGCCACTATGATTTATGAAGTAATAAGAATTTTATCATTAATATCCATGTTAAAAAATTTATCAAAATTCAAGAAAGCCAAGAAGCATGAATGGTATAAAAATTACCTACTTGTTTCAATTCTCCATCTTGACTCACATCCAGAATAACATATCTATTTTATTTCTAAATTATGAGTGCTTAATTGACCTTTAAAGTATGACATTTAATAGATTTGAATTTTAATTAAAATTAAAAAATGATTTGTAATGAATCAAAACATTGAAAGAAATGAAAGATTAAATGTCCATTTCTAAGATTCAAATTTATGATGTAAATAAAAAATAACACCAAATATAGGAAAATAATTTAAATTTGATAATAACCATTAAACGAAAGTTGATTGTATAAGTTTCTTACTAGATAATAAAGAGGTAACTTAATCCATCACAAAAAAATATTTTCCCCTTGGATGGGTCATGATTCCATGGAAATTATACCATTTTTAAACATGTTCATCTAATGCATACATCCATAGAATGAAAAAAAAAGTATTAGTCTTTAATATTCAAACTAAAATGCACATACATTAATATTTATTGCCACTTAGGTTACAGTTTTTCAATTCTTTAAAGATCTATAATTTTTTATTAACAACCATTAGCAAGACCCTTGATAGAAGTGCCAAATGACATAGAATCATGCATTCAAATAAATGAATCAAATAATAAATGACAATGGATTAATACAAACCCCTAAATCATCGAATCTTTAACCCTGAAATTGTTACATACATGTCATGTATCCAAAAATACATAATGGTAAAGTCAGTATCATCTCTAATTTTGGCTGAAAATCAAATGGAAATAGAGGAAAATGTAAAAACAAGGGAAAGAAAACCAAATTACAAAATGGCTATAATTAATTTGTTGACATATAAATATGTAAATCTAAATCCTCACAAAGATACCAAACTAGGGAGTTGGCGTTGGGTGAGGAAGTTAAAAATTTGCCTATTTATCATGGAATTTGTACAATAAATCAATTTAATATTACCTATAAATAAAAATACACTCATAAAGACCAAATAGGGTGAGATAATAAATCAACACAAAAAGAAAAAATTGGGTTGTTTGTTGACATGAACATTCTTGAACACACAACAAACACTCAATTCTCAAGCATTGAAAGCATAAAGGATAGAGTATACTGATAGAGATAATTTATAATAAAACACTATTAGGAAAATATTATAAACATAAAGCACAGTAAATATCCATTCCTAGTGTTAACAAAACTAGAGAGGGAGGAGCACATACATTATTTTTTGATGGTAAATCTCACAACTATCACCTCTATAATATTAATTGTACTTGAAATGATTTTATTTTCTTTTTGATACATATTGAGGGAATAAGGCCTTCAGCCCATAAAGAGAAATGTACAACATATACCAAGGATTGAAAATACATATAACAAGGATGCTACAAAATTAAAAAAAATAAGAAAAGCTCATAACCAGTGGTGAATTAAACCTGCACAATGATGTATATCCCTCTAAAGGAAGAAATAAAGAAGCAAAGGGAAATTGATATTAAGAAAATAGTTGAAATGGTAAACAAAATACTGATGAGATTGCCTATCGAATGCCAACTATCTCACATTAAAGGGATTGGAAGACCATCCAAATGCAACCAAGAAATAATAATTGCATAATAATCCAATGAAATTGATATTAGATCAGACAAGAGTTCACATAATTGTTGGACAAAATGCTCATAGATCCAAGCAAGAAATGCCTAAAGTGTAACTCAGAATCCATTATGAATAAGTGAACTAGAAGGAAGCAAGATGAAATTGAAAGGATTATCTTTTTTTGATACAAAGTGAGGGAAGAAGGTCCTCATCCCATATAAAGAAAAAACCAAAATAGGATGGTTTCCTATGAATAAAAAAGAAGACCAATCTACAACAAATCCAAAGGATTGTAAATAGGTAGAACAAAGATGCTACAAAACAAAAAAATGAGCAAATCCCATAACTAGTAGGTAAGCAAACACACATAGCAAAGAAAATCTCTCCAAAAGAAGAAAGAAAGAAGTGAGTGTGAATAAATCCTAGGAACACAGTTGAAATGGAAAGCAGAATGCTGATGAGAGTCTCCCTGTTGAGTGTCGATGATTTCACATTAAAGGGCCTAGAAGGCCATCAAAATGCAACTAAGAAATAAAAAATGCATATCCAAGTAATAAATTTCTAAATTGTAACTCAGAATCCAACCAACAAATGTATAAAGTGTAGCTCAAAATATGTTGTGAATAAGTGAACGAAAAGGAAGCAAGATGAAATTAAAAAGCTAAAAATGCACCAAGACGCTTTTAGTATTAGGTAGATTATGTTGAAAAGCCAAAACTAGAATATCTACTATAATAACTTTGAGAGGTAAAAGTTGAGGCATGGCATTGTCAAGATAATAGGAAAAGAGAACAAGATTAAGGATCCAAATTTAGGAAAAAGCCAACAAACCAAGAAAGATATCCCCAAACCAACCAAAATGTTATGCCCATAATTAGAAAACCAAACCATAACACCAATATATAGTAAGTTTCTCCACCTCTAAAGCTTTTCTATAAGAACAAACGAGACTAGAAATAAAGACCTCCAGCACTAAAGGAAACCATCGAGCACTAGTGCCCTAATGAAAGTCAAGCACATTGTGCCTATTTGCACTTACCTACCTTAATATACAAAGAAATAAAAATATTAAAAGAAAAACCATTAACAACATTTTAAAAACACCTATAAACTAGGGGTGTCACAAAACTAGGGGCACCAAACTTGTGTCATGAAAGCCACCTCTTAGCTGTCAATCTACCTCAAATTTAGTAGTCTCCTAATCTATTATTTGTGAGATGTATCTACATGCTTCACCCACTGTATAAGCTTCTAGTATAAATATATTTATTCCTTGTCATTAAATCATTTTATAAAATTAGATATGTTAAGTATGGATGGATCAAGTAATAAGAGTCATTTTTATTTGTATTTAGTCATGTATAATATATTTATTTTTTATCATTAAATTTTCTAAATTTTATAGAAATTTTCAATTAATATTTGTAGAAAACTATTTTTTTGATATTATAACTATAACAACAACATTGCCAAACATTGTTGTTAATATTTCATTTGTCATGTCTTTTAAAATTAAATTTAAAGTGTATTTATATTCGTAATCTTGTATGTCAATATTAGATTTTTGACAATGCCAAGATTCATCATCTTTCTTAACCAATTTATTTTTACATTTCTTATTGTTAATTATAGAAATACAAGTAAAACAAAAATTAATCATTGTAATGTATATAACTGTAACATCTAAAGAAAATGAAATTAATTTACCAATAACCCCTGATTTATGGATGTCTACGATTTTTATATGTTCAACAATTCTTATACTCGATGATGATGTTGGTAGATTAGGGCCATTTTCGTTGAACCATCTTCTTATTTAATGTGTCTTAGGTTTATTTGGACTAAGGAAGAATTATATATCTCAGTTTGTTCTTATTGTTTTCATATTATATGTTTGAACTCAACCTTTTCTGATGATAACAATAAAAGGTGGTTGTGTAATTTGATCTCACAAATGTACTAAAATCTTTACCTATTCCTCAAAAACTCCTCCCAAAAGGATTACATTAATATTATTATAATTAAAATTATCTTATAACAACAATGTTTTTCTCATATTTGATGTGTGTTTTTGTTTCTTTATTTTGAATAAATTTTACAAAAAAAATAATTCTTTATCATTTATTAACATTAATTATTCAATATAAACAATAAACATTATGTTAATAGATTATGTTATTAAAAATATATATATATATATATCATATATGTATCTCTAAAATTATATAGCAAGAAATTAAAATTGTGTACAAAAATATTACTTTTTGTTAAATATTTTTTTAATATTTTTTTGGTAGTTATTTATATTTAACATTTTATCAATAAAAATATGATATTTATTTTTTGTTTTTTAAATAATATGTCTAGTAATTGTATTTATATATTAGTTAATTACTATATGTCTATTAATATTATTGTAATAAAATTTGTGTGTCCATTTACAATAAAGGGTTATAATTTTATAATAATAATATATTTAATTTATTTTGATATATTACGAAGCATATTTCATAATCTAATAAATTATAGAAGCAATATGTGACATAGGGAACTTTTAAAGATTGTAAACAATACATATTTAGTAAAAGGATTTATTATAGTAAATTCAGTAAGTGTGCGATAGTTTATTCTTAAAGATCTCATTTATTTACAACTTACTAAAAATGTTTATTATGGCGAAATAAAAATTGATGTAAGCAGTGTATTATTCATTTATAATGTTGACATTTATGTTTTTTTATATATGCTCTGAGATTTCCCAAATGTGAATTAATGTATTTTAAAGGATCACATCTTATGCAATTGCATGTGGCAATGTAATTTATTGTCACGAAATAACAGTGTGTAAGTAGTATATCATTCATGTAGATTTAGTAAATGCGATATGTACATTCTTAAATATCTTATTCCATTTACATTAAAGAACTTTTCAACTATTTTATATAATATTTGTAAATTGTAAGTAACAATTTTGTGTCAAATAACAAGTTCGATTGATAAAATAGTTATTTAAATAAATATTTATATATTAAATATTTGGGTTTATTGTCAAATGAAAAGTTCATAGTACACTTAAAATAATGAATATAAAAGTTAACAACTGAATTATTATATAAAAAAAAATTAAACTAATTTCATATATAATCATTTTGTGAATAAATTGGTTAAAATGTTATATTTAAAATTAAAAAAATTAAAATTAAAAGTAAATATTGAAAATATTTGTTTAAAAAAATATATAAATATTAAATTCAATATCAAACAAAAGATTTATAATATACATAAAAATAAGATTTATAATATACATAAAATTAATTTTTTTTTGTTTTATTATCTTAAAGTAATAAAAAAGAATATATACAAATATCAAGAATGATTTCCAAAATTTATATGTAATATTGAAATTATAAGAAAAAAGAAAAGAGAATGAAGAGAGTTTTATTTTTTAGCTCTATATTGTATCATTTATACAATATATTAGATAATATTATATTAATAAATATATATAATAATATAATATATTATTAAAAATATAAAATTTAATATATATATATATATATATATATATATAGTATTATTTAATATTTTATCCTTTATTTTCAATATTATATAAAACATTATATAATACAGTATATTACTGATAATTTTTGTTTTGATATTTTAATGCGATTTAAATAATGAAATTACATATAAAAGCATAAATACATTCATGCTGACAGTCACAGTAAAGAAGACGTTTTACCCTTATAATAATATCAAATAATATATTCGAAAATATATAAAATTCTTTCTGCTTGCTCTATCTCACTCTACAGAATCCATCCTGACTTGTTTTCTTCACTCACTGGTCCAAGTCGTCAATATTAGTATTTCTTATATCAACTGCAAACCATGGTTTGAATGATATTTTCAACCCATATAAATACTGTTCCAAAAAATATCAGGCTCCATACTGGTTGTAGGAGTCATATCTGCCCTAGCTGCTGGCCTTGAGAGGACGGCCACCGCCTGAATGTGTCTTGTCCGCCATAACTGCTGTTTAAAACCGCCGAGCATGGTCAAAAACAACACTACTCTCTATATTCGTATTTATCCTTATTTATTGTTGCAGCTAACCTATCGTGAAGCCGGGGTTTAAACTCTTTCTATGTTTTGGTTTGCTGTGTTGTTGAATAGTGAGAATACAATATGGTAATTGATGTGTTCATAATTGTCGAAAATCGATTATATACCATGTTTTGCTTAAAATATTTTGAAATATTAAATATTTTTATTGTATTTTTATATAAGGCAGTATTGTTAAATTTATAGTAATATGTTTTAATGTTTATATATGACTCTTTTCCAAAATAGTTCTTTGATGAAGGATCACTGAAGAGGATCCGATAGATTGAATATCAGAATTTTTAATAAAACCAAGGATTTTCCAAATAAAATCGTGTGAATATATAGATTGTAGCAACATAAAATATTTTAAATATATATATATATATATATATATATATATATATATATATATTAATATATATTTTTTATATAATATTTTATATATTATATTTTGATAATATATGATATACTTTTATGTAATATATTGTGACTTTTTATATTATATGTTATATTATAATTTTTTTATATTATATGATATTATATATTTCAAATATATGATATTATTTTTTTATATTATATGATAAATTCTAATTTATATTTTATATTATATTGTAAATTATATATATTATATTATGTATAATTTTGTAATGATTGTTTTCAGGTGTGAATACATTAGCGACATGTTTGAAAGGAATTAACAACATACCTTATATAATTTATATGTTTTGCCTCCAGTATAATGGCATTAAGGTGTCGTCATCCCACATGCATCCACTTTTTATTGCTCAATGAGGTTATCATACTAGCAATCAAGCTTGTTTATTCTTAGAACATCAAGCTTCATTACAATTTTATCTGATGTCGGGTAATAAATCCCAAACCTATTATGATGTTTTACATAAAGGTCTTTGAGATGAAAAGTGTTACTCATAGTCATTGGACTTCCAAGACTGATCTATGCTCATGCTTACTTAGATGGATTGCTATGTCTTTAGCTTGCAAATGCTTCATGTGTTGCTTGTAGGGAATGCCAACTAGCCAAATAAAATTTGCTTTGGAAATTTTTAGGACTTTAGTCCCACATCGACCAAGATAGAGGTTGTTACAATGTTTATATTGAAAAGCCCTCACATTGCAATGTGAAAATAGGTAGTAGGTCCCCCCTCCTCAAAATAAGCAACCTAAATTATGAGAACCCATCGACTTATGAGTGATATGGAGAAAAACCAGATCATCTAGAGAAATAAGGAGAGACAAACCCAACCTTTTATTTCTCTTTGAAGTCTTATTGGGAACTCAATAAAAATGGAAGGGCGATCTCGACCAACAAATGAAGTTGACTTGGATGGAGAACTCAAGTTCATTTAATCGGTCAAGCTCAACCACTTAGTGAAGTTGAATCAGATGGATAACCTGGGGTGATCAAACATGGTGTGATATGGTTGATGGAAAACCATTTCCATACTATACATACTCATTATCTACACCAATAATCATCAACATTCTAATTCCAAACCTTTGAGTGAAATGCGTATCATACATTTTTTAATTGATTATAAATTGTCAAATAACTTTTAAATGATTACATAACTTCTAACTTCTAAGCCATCAAGGAAAAGGTAACTGAGGCACTTAAAAATGAGTGTTGATGAACTAAACTAGATTTAGACAAACATTCACAATACATGTACAATTTACAATGATGATGCCTAGTTAACAAATGGACCAAAAATATAATTATTTATGGAAACTATTGCATTTACATGAATTACATCCATAAGTAATGAGTTTAGAGAATCCAAGGTGCCTAGTTCTTTGATTGGGTGTTTGCTATTGTTAAGGGTCAGTGACGAGAAAATGACCCTAATTTGATTGTGAGATGGATCTATGTTTGATGTGAACCTATTACTAGCACTCTAATTCTAATACAATGAAATTGTGAGCTCACCCATTGAGTGAAGCCAAATCAAATGGACAACTCAGGTTCATTTAATCGATAAAACATGACTGCTTATTTAAAGTCATGATTTAAAAGTTTCCTTTGTTTTGGTTTCTTTTGTTGTTGAATAGCCAAAATACAATATATCAATTGATTTGTTCTTAATTATTAAAAGTTGATTATATATATCATATCTTATAAATAAGTGTTTTCAACTTCATTTAATAAATTTATAAATGATTCCGTATTTCTATTGTGAGCTTCTTAAGGTGGTACTACTAAATTTATGATAATATATTTTAATGTATTATAGTACATTATAATATATATTATAATATGTGATATTACATTCCCATATTTTACTTAGGCATTAAATGTGCCAATAATCATTAGCATTCCAATTCCAAACCCTCATGTGAAATGTATATCATACCCTTTTTTTAATTGATTACAAATGGTTAAATAAATTTTAAATTATTACCTCACTTATAGTTTCTAATCCACCTAGTAAAAGGTAACTAGGGGTGATAGTGAGTGGTGATGAATTAAATTAGATTTAGTCAAACATTGATAATACATGTACAATTTAAAATGATGATGCATATTTAATAAATGGAACAATAATACAATTATTTAAGAAAACTATTGAGTTTACACATGTCTTGCATCCATAATAGATGAGTACATAGATTCAAAGGTGACCAGTTCTTTAATTAAATGTTTACTATTGTGAAGGGTCGATGAGGACAACATGAGATTGATTTAATTGATAAAAGGATCCATGTTTGATGTGCACCTTAAACAAACACTAAATTGCCAATTATATGAGGATAAAATAATGCAAGGATGAGCTTGGACACTAAGTGAAGTTGAGTCAGATGGAGAACTTGGGTTCATTTACTTGGTTGAGCTCAACCATTAGTTAATCTGTAGTTTAAACACTTTCTTTGTTTTGGCTTGATTTGATGTTGAATAGCCACAATACAACGTATTAATTGGTGAGTTCATAATTATTGGACACTAATTACATATAATATGTAATATAAATCTATGTTTTCAACTTCATTTAGTAAATTTTTAAAGTTACAATATTTTTGTTATGTTAATGCATGTGTTAGTACCATTAAATTTATAATAATATATTCTATTGTATTATATTATATTTTAATATATATAATAAAATATAATATTACATCATATTATATGATATAATATTCTAATATATAATTTAATATATTGTGATATTATATTTTAATATATTATATTGTATACTTTCATATATATATATATATATATATATATATATATATATATATGTATATATATGTATGTATGTATGTATGTACGTACGTACACACACACACACACACACACACACACACACACACACACACACACACACACACACACACACACATATACACACAC
The DNA here is from genome assembly GCA_037957365.1 of Torreya grandis. Lineage (NCBI taxonomy): Eukaryota > Viridiplantae > Streptophyta > Pinopsida > Cupressales > Taxaceae > Torreya > Torreya grandis. Next base: position 1,080,845 of record JARHVA010003756.1, read on the forward strand.
ACACACATATATATATATACATACATATATACATACATATATATACATACATATACATACATATATATATATATATATATATATATATATATATATATATATATATATATATATATATATATATATGTATGTATGTATGTATGTATGTATGTATGTATGTATGTATGTATGTATGTATATGTATACATACGTACATACATACATACATACATACATACATACATACATACATACATACATATATATATATACATACATATACATACATATACATACACATACGTATACACATACGTATACATACACATACATATATATATGTACATACATATATACATATATATATGTACATACATATATACATATATATATGTACATACATATATACATATATATATGTACATACATATATATATATATATATATATATGTATATATATATGTATATATATATGTATATATATATGTATATATATATGTATATATATATGTATATGTATATGTATATATATGTATATGTATATATATATATATATATATATATATATATATATATATATATATATATATATATATATATATGTATATATATGTATATATGTGTGTGTATATGTGTGTGTGTGTGTGTCTATATATATATATATATATATATATATATATATATATATACATATATATATACATACATATATATATATACATACATACATATGCATGCATATATATATATATATATACATACATACACACACACACACACACATATATATATATATATATATATCTACACGCATATATATACACATATGTATGTATGTGTGTGTGTGTGTGTGTGTGTGTGTGTATGCATATATATGTGTGTGTGTGTGTGTGTGTGTGTGTGTGTGTGTGTGTGTGTATGTTTGTGTATATATGTGTATGTATGTGTATATATGTGTATATATATATATATATGAATGTTTTTAATATTACCTATTATATTGTAATTTTTTTAATATTATATGATATTATATATTTATCAAATTTATTATATTATATATTTTATTATAATGTTAGTTTTTATTTGTGAATATATTAGTGACGTGTTTGAATGGAAGCAATAACATACCCTATATAACATATATGTTTTTCCTTCACTATAGTGATATTTAATAATTGATTTTAGCCACACATTAGTTTAGGCACTTATATATAACATATATTATAAGTATGTGTTTCAATTTTGCCTTTAAATTTTTCTAAAATTTTGTATTTTATGTTTGTGTTTATATATTAAGTAGTACTTGTAAGTAAGGCATTAGGCTAACTGTTTGTAAATTATTTGTTTAGTCTAGTACTTATTTATGATAAGGTAGCCATTTTATCATTTAACCTCTAAAATAGTTTTGAAATTTTCTTTGAGGCATTTGATTGAATAATTTATGTGAAACTAATCGGTTAAACATAGTTCACATGTAGTTTATTCTAGCAATAAATTACTCAAAATGAAATTGTTTTTCTCATTATGATTTGGGTTTGATGCTCATCTTACCTTTATACCTTAAATTTCAATCAAATTTCTAGCATGAAATAATGGGTATAGCTATTAATAAGTTCCTTGCTGGGATTCAATGAATGGTATGAAGATGATGGTGTGGTTTGATTATTAAACATTGAAAATTTAGTTTCAACATTTTTCTATGGTGAATAAAATATGAAATATGTTTGTTTTTAACAAAATAGGGATTCCCCTAGGATTTTTTCTTATGTCATCATATCTCACAAAATATTGGTCAATTTATGAGCTAAAACTAGTGGACTAGAAATGGGAGCATGTAGACTGCAACAATAACACTTGAGTCAGATTTAAGGTATCTTTATCTCACATGCATGCATAATAAAACAAGATAAAGCTTTAAAGTGAATGCTCCATGCTATTTGTTTCATTTATGTGGCTGCTCATGATTTGACCTTGGTCTTGTGTGGGTGCTTAGAAGGTTACCATGTTGTATTTAGTGTCCTGGTTGAGTTCAATATAATATACATTGTAGCATGATGAACATTGAAAACCGTATAAAATCTTCAGTCTTGAAAACCAAAAAATATCAAAGAATTTCTAATAGCATGAAACGAGTCTCAAATATGTACATGCCAATAAAAATTGCCTTCAATATAAAAAGTATTATATCATATTATATTTATATATTTTTAAATATTAATCTTTTATATGATTAAATATAAATTAAAAAAAAAACTCAAAGTATAAAAACTTATTATATATTAAAATGATAATTGTAAAACATTTCTTAAGAGGTGGTTGTAAATAATAAACCAGTGAAAAGCATTTTAATTTGAGAGGTCTTATTTTTCAAAGCCTAACACTAATACTGTCAACTAACATTATATACAAAATTGTTTTTTTTTACTGGTTCTTATGTTGTTCGTTAAATTTTACATCACTAAAGATTTAACTTACACATTAATGGAACATAAAAAATGTTCAAATGTTAATTTTTTAATGGAATTCCACAATATGTGAAATGCATCAAGTGAATCATACTTTTTCAAAAAGAAAAAATCAGTCTAAGGAATTATTAAGTGAGTGCATGGAACAAGGTTTAGTCCTATCAATAACAAAAGGGCATTTCTAATCATTGAAATTTGAAGAACATTAGCTCATCCTATACACATGGAACGATAGTAGGAAGATGTAGTAGATTCAGATCCATATGAGAGGAATAGGTGTTTCTCAACATTCATTTAGTGTGGGAGATATCTGGCCTTGGTACAATAATTATTAAAATCACCAAGATCCTCTAAACTATCTGGTTGGTAGGGACAGTGGTGAAGGCAAACAAATCAGATAAATAATATCACATATAGCAAAGATAGTGGGAGATTTCAACATGGGTGACTTAATTTCCTATGTAGAGTAGAGTGACTTTAAATACATAAAGTAACAAATGAAAAATGTTATCAAATCATTCAATTAAACTATTGAACAAATAATATATGAACCCCAGCATCGCGCACAGACGTGGAGGATGAAAGTGGTAGACTGACAAACTAATATTGATAAGGACATCATAGACATTCTATTGGAGATGGAGGATACTATCGATGTACTCACAATCATAATAAAAAACAATAAATCCATTGTTATTTTATAGCTTTTACTATTTTCCCATGACACACTAATTAATGTTTTAATTCAATTTGGTAGAATAAATTTGATTGGATTTGTTGATCTCTAGAGCCAAAACAAGGTCTACTACATTAGAGTGGGTGATGAGTGTGGCGCTAAAAAATCCTAGCATGGAGAAAAATTACAAAAAGAAATAGAATCCATAGTAGGCAAGGAGAGGTCGGTAAAAGAGAGTGATCTGGATAGCATGGCTTATCTACAGTGTGTGGTAAAATAAACTATGAGATTATATCTAGTTTTTCCTTTGTTATTACCTCACAAATAAAATCAAGCTTGTGTGGTTAATGAATATTTTATCCCTCAAAAGGTTAGAATTATTATGAACATTTGGATGATAGGAAGAGATCCATGTGTGTGGGAAGATCCATTGGCATTCAATCTAGAGAGAATAATGGGCATAAATGTTGATATTGAGAAAGGAAAAGACAACTTCCAAATGGTGTCATTTGGAGCGGGGTGGAGGGGATGCTCAGGGAGTAACATGGCCATTATGACGATGGAGCTTGCAATGGCTCAATTCATGCACTGCTATAGAAATAATCAGGACCACTATTATTAATGATATAATATTTAAATACTATATATTAGTAAATTAGTAAATTATATACAATAATATATTGATATATTATAATATAATATAGCCATCTCAATTATATTAATTTAATAAAATATAGTCTATTAAATTATATTAATTTTAAATTTATCTGTAAAAAAATATGTAATATTATGTATAAATATTATATATTTAGTATAATATAGACACTTATATTTATTGTAAATTTATATGTTAAATATGTAATATAAGATATAGATTTTATATAATAAATAAAACCAAATAAATTATATTTATTGTATAATACAATATGTAAAATAACATATAATATTTGTTAAAAAAATATTAAAATATATGTTATATAATTTTTTATAATATTAAAGTATATATTACAAAATATAATATAAATATAGAAAACAAACCTTTAGTAACTCCTTAGAACAATTTTATTCACTAAAATGACAACAAATAATATTAACCAAATTATTTATTTACTTGTTTGTTTATATGTTTATGTATGTTCATTTCAGATTTGAAAAATTAAGATAATGAAAGAAATTGATAACTCAATTACACGATTTAAAACTAAAAACATTTATAAAATATTGAAGAACATATATAAATACTTAGTAAAAATAAATAAAAAAAATCGAGTACTTCATCATTGTAGTAAACTAAGTATGAACTACTTTTATCTAACCTCCCACTTTTTTTGTACCATAGAGGCAACTGCTAGTATATAATCCATTAAAATAATAGTGTTAGGTTGATAGGATGATTCCATGAAATTCATCATTGTCTTGTAAATTATGATCTCTTCATTAACCTCACTAAAATATTTAATTTAATGGTAAAGTTTATCTAGTACTTATAAATTTGTAGATTTTAGTTGGACAATAGATTACAATTTTTTTAATATTGAATATTTTCTATGTGAGTTCTATGATTCATGAAGAGTGTGGATCTCATTTATTTGTGTATGTTGATTAAATTCAAGATGATTGGATATAAAATAAAAATGCATTAATACTAAAATCTACTTAAATTTTGACAAGTAAAAGTTTCAAACCAAATAAATAAATTGATGTCCTAACCCTTTTCTTCATCTCCTCCATCGATTTCATTTAATTTTGTATATATTTTTTTCATTAATTTGATAGATTTTTTTTAATTTAATCATATTGATTATTCAACTAAAAAATTAGAATAGAAATTTATTTTGTAATAATATTAAAATATAAGAAAAATATTTGGCATATATTTTTTTCCCAATATTTAAAAAAACATAAATATATTAAAAATGATTTAAAATAATAATAACAATAAATAAATAAATTATAATATTCATTTAGTTCATGTATTATACTAAATAAATTACTCTATATAGTACTTGGTATCTATATAGGTTTAGTTTGTTTTTGTTTTTGTTTTCTTTTTCTTTTTGTTTTGTTTTTTGGGATTCAATGTTGATAGGTCACACTTCCCTCCATCGGTGCCCTCAATAATTAAATTGAAAAGGTGACAAAAATATATATTTGATTTGACTCAAAATCTTTCAAATAGTGGTAAATAGTGGGTAAGTAGTGAATGAGGCATTCATTTCTTGCCACAAAGTGCATGCAACTACTGCATCAATTCTATGCCAATGGAGAACAACAAAGTCATCATCATTATAATTATTTGGGAAATGCACACCCGAATTTTGAGTATGAGTATAATATAATATGACACATTAAGTATTATGATTCATGAAGGTTCATTACATTTCATTATGAATGATACACATGGCACTTGTAGTTTGTAATGCAATTGAATATCATTATATTAAAGATTGTGATAAAAAATAATGTAAAGAGTATATTCAATTTTTGAATATAATATGATATATTATATTTCATGATGGAGTAGAGGGGTTTTTATAATTATCACTTTATTATTTTTATTTTAATTTATAATAATTTAGTTTCATGATAAAATATAGATTTAACTTTTAAATATGAATATACCATAATATGATATATTATAATTCATGATGTTTTATTACATTTCATTATGAGCCACACACACATAAAATTTATAGATGGTAATGAAATTATGAATTTAAAAACAATTGTATGTAATCTTATGATATAAAATAATTTGAATGATTTGAGAATTCTAATCCTTATTATATTCATTAATATTAAACACTCAAATGAGATCAAACTATGTGTCAATGTTATTTTTCTTTACTAAAGCCTCTCTCAACACTTGATTTGAGAACACCATATGCTTGAAAATGATTATAAATTTTGATTTGAGTTATGTTATGTTAATTTTATTTTTGACTGCTTCAAGGAAGGTATGTATCACATCAAATCCATAAAACTACTTAAGCATACAAGATTAAGATAATCATTAATTTTGATAACTAAATATCACATAATCAAACTAGTTAATAATGAAATGTAAACATAGACATTAAATATATTATAATATAGGGAACAAATAATTGAACTAACATAATTATATTAACACTGACCATATCTAGGATATGGTATAACTAGGTCAATGCCCTATTCCCTATTATTGACTATGATAGGGTAATGGCGTATTGACTCCCGTATACATGGAAATGGAACATCATGGGAATGTAACTTATCTAAAGTTTAAATTTGATAGTTAGGGATCAAAATGCATTCAATTGAAGTTAAATTTTAATTACCTCAATCGAGGGTTAACATCCAACGTGTCAGTCCATGCCAAATGTAGCTATTGGTTATGCTTAGTGAGAAGGTTTTATCTTGTAAATAAAGTATAGTATACGAGGATTTAGTTTTTATTGTTTTTATTATAAATATATTAGGTAGATAGAGCATAAATATATTAATTAATTAATGGTGATGTGGACATCAACTGCAAGCATCACCATCCATGATGAATTTTTCAACTGGATATGTTTAATGCTCATAAATTATTTAGGTTGGATCAATTATTAAATTCTACATTATGAGTGTAACCAAATTATAAATTTATTATGGTTTGTCACATTATATATTGAACTGTACATCCCATCTATTTACTTTATCTAACATCTCTACGCCTATTTTATTATCTCGTTAGGTAGTTAAAAACATTATCTTACATGAATGGATGCAATATTTGAAAATGATAATTTAATATTCCATCAATGTCTAGCTTGGTAGTCCTGGATGTAAGAAGTGAAGCTCATAAATAGATGGATAATAGAATTGAATGAGAGAGGGTAAAAAAATTAAATAGAAGGCATGTGGAGGTCAATTTTTACGCTGATTTTATACCTCCATGTGCCTATTGATTGCTTTGTTTATCGTCACTCCATCCATTACACTAGCTAGTTATCCATTTGTAAATGGTACCCACTTATGAAATATTTAATATTTATCTCATGTTGAATGTACCTATTTAGTATGTCCTAAATTAAGGGTGGATGGTTTAGTGTGGGATTTGAGAAACATGTCACTTAAAAGTGTCAGCTAGTGTATAAAATCAAGCCTTTTCAAGATGCAATTCTTTAAGATTTCATGTGATCCTGAGTTTAGTTTGGAAAAGGTTTCCAATTCAAGATGAAACCAATTTTCTCATCGATATCTTTTTGATGTTTTTTGTGGTTTGCAAAATGGACACTGTATAAAAAATTTATAGGCCATGGAAGTTTTCTTGCGACAGGTAAAATGTGGTGTCGCAAGATGACATTGTGCAATGTGGACACGCAAAGTGGACCAATCACATGGTGACACATGGAAATGAATGGGAGTCCATATATTTGAAATTTCAAAGTCCACAAAAAATATTACAATGTATTTACAAGTCCATAAATTTGAAATCGTAAAGTCCATAGAAAATATTGCAATGTATTTACAAGTCTGTAGATTTGAAATTTTAAGTCCGTAGAAATCCCACAAAAAGAGGGGTAATTATTTTTAAAAATTATAAAAATTTAATTATTATCTTTTTACCCAGCCACATGGGATAAACCATTACTTTCCATGCCACATGCGACGCATTGAAAACTATGAGAAATGCATGCCACATCCATCTACCTCGTCGAATGTGAGAAGAGGGCATGGAGATTACGTGCATATGTTAAAGTTTGTATATGAACCGAAATCCTATGTTAAGTTGGTACCAACCAACTAAGATGCTATGTTTGTCATTTAGAGCCCACAAAAAGGGGTGTTGGCAATGTAAAAGGAGCCACCATTCTTTTTTATGTCTTGAAAACTGTTCTCATTTACTAATATGGGACAAATAGATAAGTTCAAAGCGCATAAACGGAAGGGATAAGACTTGAAATCATGACCCACCATGTAAAATTGATAATACTTTAACACTTATGCCATGGATTTCAAAGTGTTTTGAAATGAGTGAACTTGTATTTAAAGGTAAGCTTCTATCTGACTGTGTATTGGAAATTATAGACCCACTTACAGTATTTGGTCATTTTGGACCCCTTAGAGGCTAAACCAAAGCTTACAGTAAACTACAAAGTTGTTTAGAATTATGATACAATCTATTAAGTATATTCATTTTTGCATTTTAGAGAATTGGTCATACCATTTTGAGCTAGATAAGTTGCCAATTTTGATTTGGAGAAGCCTTCGCTTGTGAATCAGGAAGGTGAAGGATGTGCTGAGTCAGCCAAGGTCTTTCAAAGGTTTGATCACTATTATTTCAAAGAGATATGATATTATTTTGTTTGTCAGTACTACTTTGGTTTGAAAATTTAGAAACAATTAATGGATCAGCTCGATACGAACTTGGGACGTAGGAATTTTGAACCCTGTAAACAATTTCTATGTTTTGATCTTTGGATTCATTTTTGCATTTCAATTTCAGTTATTATTCATATTATAAATTCAAATTTTTAATCATGATTCAAAATTTAATGAATTGATCATTTATGGGAAATTGGATAAAATCAAGAATTTGAAAAATCTGACGATTTCAATGGATATTTGATGTGATCTATCAATTCACCTTTATTTTAGTTTTGAAACTTGATTTTGATCAGATTTTAAACAGATTTAATCATTCCAACATCTTAAAACTTGAAAAGTTTTCCACTTCCAATTCAATTTAAATTTTGGAATTGATAATTTAAAAGATCCATTTGAATTATTTAAAAAGTAGTGAAGATCATACTATTGTTTACGGATCAAATTTTAGTATCAGAGCAGTTAGAAAGTTAGGTTAGCTTTTGATTGTGTTTTGACAGTTGATTTTAGTTTATTAGATTTCAATATCACTTGATTAGACTGCAGTGTGCAGTTTTGGAATCAGTGTGTTTGTAGGAAACCATTGTCAGTGAAAGCCAAGATGGAAGAGCTTGAAGCCATCAACACTCAGATTCAGGATGAGAATGCTTTTCTAAGAGCTCAATTATACACCTTGGATGAGGATATTGCAAGTTGAAATTAGAGATTAAATCTAAGGATGAGATCTTGATCAAATTATAGTGTGGTGAACTAAAGAAGGCATTACTTTCTACTTCAGATGTAGAGACTATGATTGAATGCACTATAAGTTATTCACCACATCATTCATCTACTTATTCTTTCCATTCAAATTCATATTCAAGTAATGATGCTTTTGGTAGTTTTGAAAAACATACTAAAGGTATAGGATCCAAATTGTTGATAAAAATGTAATTTAATGGAAGAGATCTTAGTCGAGATGGCAAAGGAATTACTAACACAATATAGGTGGAGTATAGATCTCCTCATGTAGGTTTGGGTTACACTAATGAGCAGGTAGAAATTGGAGAAACTTCCTCCATGGCTAAAGGAAGATAAGCTTCTAATAGCAAAGGACCAAGGCCACTAGTAGAGCATCTATGGTGTAAAAAGGAAGGTAGAAGAGGTATTGAGATTCCACCTCCTAGTTCCTACACTAGAGTTAGCACTAAATCTTTTGATCCAATTGATACTTTTAAGAAGTTTGGATATAATGTACGGAAGATAATGCAATCATTTCCATGCAATTTTTGTGGGATGAATAACCATAGTGATAAGACTTGTTGGAAATGAAAAGCTTTGTTTAGGTAGATTGGATGTTTGAAAGACCATTCTCATGTTAAGTTGGGAATTGGCAAAAGGGAGACCTCACCTAAGAAGGTTGTTTGCACTCATTGCCATAAGAGTGGAAATAAGATTGATAATTGTTTTAAACTTCAATCATCTTCTCATTCTAAACACGGTAAAACTAAGATGATTTATTTACCTATTACTAAGGTCAATGATGTTAAGGAATCCACTAAGGAAATCAAGTTAACTAAGTAGAAAATTTGATTAAGTGGATTAATAATGCACTTGTATCTCAAAGCATTGTTAAGAATTTTGTTAAGGAAAAGAACAAGCTTTGATGATGCATTAGTAGAGTTTGTGAGAACACTTTGAGATAGGTTCATCATTCGAAGTATTTCAATTCTCATGTTGAATAGCTCTATGTTTTAAAACTCCTATTTATGCTATGTGAGTTTTCTATAGGACTTGAATTCATTTGATCAGTTGGAGATAATAGCATAATGCATGTTGTAGGTTGAGTTAATTCCTTACAACACTTATTTGACCGCTATTTTGAATGTATCTATTTTTAGCATGTGGATGTATAGATGCATTGTTAAGACCCTATGGGTATGTTTGGATGTTAGGCAATATACACATTATGTTGTTTGCATTTGCTTAACATATAAGTCCCATACCATAGCATTATAATGTAACATATATACAACATCTCATGTATGTTTTTGACATTAACAAACTTGTGAAATTTATTGTCTTAGTGGATTCCTTGTGATAGGTAAAATGTGGTGTCGCAAGATGATGTGGCGCAATGTGGACAGGCCAGGTGGACCAATCAGGTGGTGACACATGGTAGTGAATTGGAGTCCATAGATTTGAAATTTCAAAGTGTGTAGAATATAATGAAATGTATTTACAAGTTTGTAGATTTGAAATTGCAAAGTCCATAGAAAACATTGCAATGTATTTACTAGTCTATAGATTTGAAATTTCAAGTCCATAGAAATCCCACAAAAAGAGGGATAATTGTTTTCAAAAATAAAAAAATGTAATTATTATCTTTTTACCCAGCAACATGGGATAAACCATTACTTGCCACACCACATGCCATGCATAGAAAACTATGAGTAATACACGCCACATTCATCTACCTCATGCAACGTGAGAAGAGGGCATGGAGATTAAGCGCATATGTTAAAGTTGGTATTTGAACCAATGTCCCATGCTATGTTGGTGCCAACCAACTACCATGCTATGTTTTGCATTGAGATCCCACAAAAAGGGGCGTTGGAAATGTAAAAGGAGCCACCATTCTTTTTTAAATCTTGAAAACTGTTCTCATTTACTAATGTGGGACAAATAGATAAGTTAAAAGCGCATAACTGGAAGGGATAAGACTTGAAATCATGACCCACCATGTAAAAGTGATAATACTTGACCAACTATGCCATGGATTTCTAAGTGTTTTGAAATGAGTGAACTTGTATTTAAAGGTAAGCTTCTAGCCGACTATGTATTGGAAATTATAGACCTGCTTACAGTATTTGGTCATTTTGGAGCCCTTAGAGGCCGAACCAAAGCTTGGAGTAAACTAAAAATTTGTTTATAATTTGATACACTTTATGAATTATATTCATTTATGCATTTTAGAGAATTGGTCATACCATATTGAGCTAGATAAGTTGCCAATTTTGATTTGGAGAAGCCTTTGCTTGTGAATCAGGAAGGTGAAGGATGTGCTGAGTCAGCAAAAGTCTTTCAAAGGTATGATCACTATTATTTTAGAGAGATATGATCTTTTTTTTGTTTCTAAGTATTACTTTGGCTTGAAAATTTAGCAAAAATTAATGGATAGATTCAATACGAACTTGGGGACGTAGGAATTTTGAACCCTGTAAACAATTTCTATGTTTTGATCTTTGGATTCATTTTTGCATTTTAATTTCAGTTATTATTCATATTATAAATTCAAATTTTTAATCATAATGCAAAATTTAATGAATTGATCATTTACAGGAAATTGGATAAAATCAATAATTTGAAAAATCTGATGGTTTCAATGGATATTTGATGTGATCTATCAATTCACCTTTATTTCAATTTTAAAACTTGATTTTGATCGAATTTTAATCATATTTAATCATTCCAACATCTTAAAACTTGAAAAAAATTTGCTTCCAATTCAATTTTAATTTTGGAATTAAGAATTTAAAAGATCCATTTGAATGATTTAAAAAGTAGTGAAGATCCTACTGGTGTTTACGGATCAAATTTTGGTATCAGAGTAGTTAGAAAGTTAGGTTAGCTTTTGATTGTGTTTTGACAGTTGCTTTTAGTTTATTAGATTTCAATATCACTTGATTAGATTGCAGTGTACAGTTATGGAATCAGTGTGTTTTTAGGAAACCATTGTCGTACAAATCCAAGATGGAAGAGCTTGAAGCCATCAACACTCAGATTTAGGATGAGAATGTTTTTATAAGAACTCAATTGTACTCCTTGGAAGAGGATATTGCAAGTTTGAAATTAGAGATTAAATCTAAGGATGAGATCTTGATCAAATTATAGTGTGGTGAACTAAAGAAGGCCATACCTTCTACTTCAAATGCAGAGATTATGACTGAATGCACTGTAAGTTATTCACCACATCATTCATCTACTTCTTTCCATTGAGATTCAAATTTAAGTAATGATACTTTTTGTAGTTTTGAACAACATACTAAGGGTATAACATCCAAATTCTTGATGAAAATGGGCTTTAATGGAAGAGATCTTTGTCGAGATAGCCAAGGAATTACTAACACAATATAGGTGGAGTATAGATCTCCTCATGTAGGTTTGGGTTACACTAGTGAGCAGGTAGAAATTGGAGAAACTTCCTCCATGGCTAAAGGAAGATAAGCTTCTAATAACAAAGGACCAAGGCCACTAGTAGAGCATGTATGGTGTAAAAAGGAAGGTAGAAGAGGTATTGAGATTCCACCTCCTAGTTCCTACACTAGAGTTAGCACTAAATCTTCTAATCCAATTGATACTTTTAAGAAGTTTGGATATAATGTATAGAAGATAATGCAATCATTTTCATGCAATTTTTGTGGGATGAATAACGATAGTGATAAGACTTGTTGGAAATGAAAAGCTTTGTTTAAGTAGATTAGATGTTTGAAAGACCATTCTCATGTTAAGTTGGGAATTGGCAAAAGGGAGACCTCACCTAAGAAAGTTGTTTGCACTCATTGCCATAAGAGTGGACATCAAATTGATAATTGTTTTAAATTTCAATCATCTTCTTATTCTAAACACAGTAAAACAAAGGATATTTATCAACCTATTACTAAGGTCAATGAAGTTAAATCAATCCATAATGATGCTAAGGAATCCACTAAGACAATCAATTTCACTAGGAAGAAAGATGATTTATCAATCTATTACTAAGGTCAATGATGTTAAGGAATCCACTAAGGAAATCAAGCTAACTAAGCAAAAATTTTGATTAAGTGGATTAATAATGCACTTGTTTTTCAAAGCATTGTTAAAATTTTTTTAGGGAAAAGAACAAGCTTTGATGATGCATTAGTAGAGTTTGTGAGAACACTTTGAGATAGGTTCATCATTCGAAGTATTTCAATTCTCATGTTGAATAGCTCTATGTTTTTAAACTCCTATTTATCCTATGTGAGTTGTCTTGAGGACTTAAACTCATTTGATCAATTGGAGATAATAGCATAATGCATGTTGTAGGTTGAGTTAATTCCTCACAACACTTATTTTAATGCTATTTTGAATGTATCTATTTTTAACACATGGATGTATAGATGTATTGTTAAGACCCTATGGGTATATTTGGATGTTAGGCAATATAGGCATTGTGTTGTTTGCATTTTCTTAGCATATAAGTCCCATACCAGGGCATTATATTGCAACATGTATACAAAATTTCATGTATGTTTTTGACATTAACAAACTTGTTTTTTTGTTACATTGGGAATTGTTTCAGTTTATTGACAGTTCACTACTTTACAGGATGTGACATGGGCAGATAGTTTTGGTATGTTATGATCAAGTTATTGGTAGTTGTAGATTCCTTTACTCTTGCCATGTATAGGCATTTTATGTTGAGTTGTGAATCATTTATTTTTCCAATATTTATCTATTTGCTATGATTGGGTTCTCTGTGATGTGATGCAGTAGACCAATTATAAGATTTTAGGTGATAGTAAAATTTTGAAGACCAAAAGCCTCTTTTATAGGGAGGTGTGATCCATATTTTAGTTTTCAAAAATTTCCAAGTCATGATGAAAACAATTTCATGGCATAGATCTTGTTGAGATCTTTTCGGTCCTTTTCACAGTTTGTAAAACAGACACCGTATGCAAAAGTTATACGTTGTTGAAGTTTTTGAGCGACAGGGGAAATGTGGTGTCGCAAGATGACATCACATAATGTGGACACGCCAAGTGGACAAATCATGTGGCAACATGTGGTAGTTAATGGGAGTCTATAGATTTAAAATTTCAAAGTCCATAGAAAATATTTTAATGTATTTACAAGTTCATAGATTTCAAATTGCAAAGTCCATAGAAAATATTGCAATATATTTACAAGTCCGTAGATTTTAAATTGTAAGTCTGTATAAATCCCAAAAAAGAGGGATGATTGTTTTTAAAAATAAAAAAATTGTAATTATTTCCTTTTTACCAAGCCACAGGGGAGAAACTAGTACTTGCCATGCCACATCCATCTACCTCGTGGAATGTGAGAAGAGGGCATGGAGATTAAGCGCATATGTTAAAGTTGGTTTTTGAATGAACGTCCCATGATAAGTTGGGGCCAACCAACTACCATGCTATTTTTTCCATTGAGAACCCATAAAAAGGGGCGTTGGGAATGTAAAAGGAGCCACCATTCTTTTTTAAGTCTTGAAAACCGTTCTCATTTACTAATGTGGGACAAATAGATAAGTTCAAAGTGCCTAAATGGAAGGGATAAGACATGAAATCATGACCCACCATGTAAAATTGATAAGCCTTGATAGCTTATTCCATGGATTTTTAAGTGTTTTGAAAGGAGCAAACTTATATTTAATGGTAAGCTTCTGGCCGATTGTGTATTGAAAATTATAGACCCACTTACAATATTTAATCATTTTGGAGCCCTTAGAGGATGAACAAGAGATCAGATTAAATTACGAAATTGTTTATAATTCTGATATGCTCTATGTAGTATATTCATTTGCCCATTTTGGATAATCTGTGATGCTATTTTGATCTATAGAATTTCCCAATTTCAATTTGGAGAAGCCTTTGCTTGTGAATCAAGAAGGTGAAGGACGTGTTGAGTCAGCCAAAGTATTTCAAAGGTCTAATCACTATTATTTTAGAGAGATATGATCTTTTGTTATTTTTAATTATTACTTTGGCTTGCAAATTTAGCAACAATTAATGGATCGATTCGATACAAACCCAGGGATGTAGGAATTCTGAACCCCGTAAACAATTTTTGTGTTTTGATCTTTGGATTCATTTTTGCATTTTAGTTTTAGTTATTATTTAGATTATAAATTCAAAATTTTAATCATAATGCAAAATTTAATGAATTGATCATTTACGGGAAATTGGATAAAATTGATAATTTGAAAAATCTGATGGTTTCAATGGATATTTGATGTGATCTATCAATTCACCTTTATTTCAATTTTGAAATTCGATTTGGATCAAATTTTTATCAGATTTAATCATTTCAACATCTTAAAAGTTGAGAAATTTCTGCTTCCAATTCAATTTAAATTTTGGAATTGAGAATTTAAAAGATCCATTTGAATGATTTAAAAAGTAGTGAAGTTCCTACTGGTGTTTACGGATCATCATGCCATTAAATGTATATAATGTTATAATTGGGAAACCTTATGTTTACCATCAAGAAACATATTAATAAAATCATAAAAAGCCTATCATGTGTGTTGGTGATATGAAATACTATATACCGTAGGTAATTCCTACGTTGTCACTCATTACCACTGAATAGTATAATGATTTAGTCATATTTCCTAACAAGTTTGTATTATTTATAGTGATATTTAAATGTTAAATATTTCTATAGCACCAATTATTACTAAAATTCTTATAATAGAAACAAAGACAAGACCATTAAAATGCAAGTTGGAAGAATACAAGTATATTTTTTAATTGCGTATGGAAGTGATTACACACTGTATGATCAAACATATTTTTTATTTAATTCTTGAAATACCTATACCTAATACATATTTATATTATAGTCCATATTTAAATAATGAATATATCAAGTAGTAATATCATTAGCATATTAGAGAGGATAACAAGGTGGTAAAATTAGTCTGTCTACATTTTTCCCTCTGTGAAAGGGCCTTATGATAAGAAGTAGAGGTGTATAAAATACTATGTAAGAAAAAAGAATGGACACAAAAAGATATCTCGAATGACATGATTAGTTATTGGATAAGGTATAAAGGCTCCTAAAATAATAATAATCATGAAAATCAATGAAATAGGGCTAAAAAAGCAAATGTTTTTGCATTTGATGACTAAGTATGATGATTATGAATATAGATGTTTTGGTGGATGTTATAGTTGAATGTGATTAAAAAAAACTTGATCAAAGGCTTACATTCTTTGATTTGTTTGTATTTTACCAAATAAGTAATATTTATGATTGGGGTTGGCTTGGGAATGATATATTCTAATAAACTTATGATCTTTGATATGCACACAGAAATGATATATACGAGTTGGTTGGATTAGGAGCAATATTGTAGAGGTATATTATTCGCATTATTTATGTAATGATGTAAATATTACTTTTATAAGAATATTTTTTTAATAATTCATAGGTTAGATTTATTACTGTGAGTTAGTTAATTTAATATATTGTTAATGAAAATATATTCATATTTAGTGGGTTGGTTAGTCAAAGTTTGTTTGAATGGTATTTATGGAGATTATATCTCCCCAATTATAGTAAATATATTTCTTATATATTTTTAATTATTCGTATGATTTTGTGTAATAGAATAAATAATATATTATTGTGTGATAATTCTATATGTTTAGCTTCATTATTTTTCATATTTTAGTTATGTAGTGTTGAACTAGCTCGATTACATATATCCTAGTAAATGAGAGCTTGGATGTGATTGATTATTTAGATGTGCAGGTATAAATAAAGGTGATAGATTATTAATTATATTTATGATGTGATGATCAATTGTAATATTGTATGGATATCATTGATTTTATATGTTTTTGTAGACATGTATGTGATAATATGATGAATGGTTGGTTTAGTATTATTGCTATTATTATTGATTATGCATACTTACATAATGACAATTATTTTTAACCTAAAATGAATGTTAATTTTGGATAGTTAGTAATTTTTATGAGTTAGTAATTAATGTATTTATGTTGTATGAATGAATGTGTATAGATGTTGGTCATGTGAAGATATATACTTGTATCGATGAATTCTTATTTTTATTGTATAGATTTATGAATGTTATAATAATTATTTTTTTATATATAACATATGAAAGGATGCACCATGATATGGAAAACCATGAAAAAATTATTTACAAATGTAGTAAGACTGACATGAATGTAACAAAGAATAAAATACATAAATAATGAAGAAAAAGAGCTAACAATGAGCAAGTAAAAAAAAAAACATAGAAACAAGTTATGTTTTGTCCTTTATCGAGTTAAAACCATTAAGATATGTGGATTCATGATATTGTTAAAATTAAAATCTCTAAAAATAAATTTGGCACTAAAATTAACAATTCAAATGAATATCAACTAAAGTTCATATCTGTCTACAAAATATATCATTTTTCAAATTAGAAAATACCAAAAATAATAATAATAATCTAAAATTTTAGACTCTTAAATGGTTAGGTATGGCCTCTAAAAAGTAAAAAAAATGTCCATAACTAGACATGATGGTAATGTCCATACCCAAACATGATGGTAATTTTTATATTAAACTTTTTAATACAATTGTTTTGGCATGAACATGCACTCAAGCAAAGATACAAATGAAAATTTAATGGCCTCTAGACATTTGGCATCTTTTTCTACATCACAAAACTCTTGAACTTGTCTCTACAAGTTTGCATTCTCTTTCAGAATCAGTTTATGCATTATTTTATTTGGTCAGATCAATCCTTGTATAAAATCCATGTCATGACTTATTATTTTCATCAACAGTTATCCATATGCAATGAAATATCCTTAAATTAATTTACTATCTCTTTTACCTCAAGTGGTTGTGTTTTATTCTGATCCATCTATGAGTTCTTTCTCTAGGTTTGTGATCAACACATAACATTCACGCTAATTCATTTCCTTTTGAAATTATTTTCTATAAACTATCAACACTTTCAGATTTTGTTCCACTTTTTCACTTTTATCCTTCCCCTACATATGTTATCCTAAGCATCATGTTGTTCCATGTAGTCAATCTTTCAATGTCTTCCAAGACAAATATGACATGCACATCCATAGGAATTATGTCACACTAAACCTCGTCGAGCTATATGTATTGATCACAAACATACTATAATTTTTTGTTTACTATACCTTGATGTTTATTCAACAACCAAGAAACATTATACAAATTCAAAAATAAAGATCTATTAAACTATTAATTTATCTATCATTTCTTGGTAAATAATATTAGCTATGTTACCACTATAAAAAATTAATTTAGAAAATTTACCTTTAGATTTATAAATTTTTATAAAAACCCTCTTTATCTAAATAGGACTATTATCTGCTTTCATGTGATTCAATAATACCCTCTTCATTATGACATATTTTATTATATATGGTTCATCTATGTTATAAATACACACAACCATTTCCTCATCCACTTGTGTGATATATGTACTTACATCATTTATTTTATCTCTTTCAGTATGTATATGAGAACAATCCAATGCTATGTGGCTAATCTTACCACATATATAAAATGTCCCATTAAATCTATGACATCTACCTCATCTATAGGATTGTATACCTCTAAAATTATCTCTAACTCATTAGGTATCACAATAATTATGATACGAATTACTTTCCTCATTTTATTGTATTTATGTTAAATAACCCTCATTAGTTACATGTCCACATGTGAATATTCATCTTCCTCTTTCTCTTTATGTTTTTCTTTATTGTTTTCATTGCAAAATTTCTAATCATTTATTTTCACATTGATAGGATTATTCAATAGATCATAGTCTAATCATATCCAATTCATTTTGGTTTGGCATGTAAAATCCATTTACATGACTAGAGATCTTCTCAACATCATCTTCCACATGACCTAGTCTAATAGTATGTCCAT
>JARHVA010003756.1:1105000-1207500 GCA_037957365.1 Torreya grandis
TGACCCATCTCACTTTTTGTGCACAAAGCTTTAAATAATTATTATAATTCTTATGGATGCGAGAATGGAAAATGATGTTGTGTGTTCCTTAATATGACATGTAAATAAATATAATCTAATCAACCAATGTAGGTTACCATATATAAATAAATATGCATCTTATATAATATAATTGACCTAGGTAGGTTACCATATACAAATAAATATGGATACAAATATTTCTAAGATTTTTCCTTCTCATTCTCAATAACTCTAATAAAAAGCATTGTATTCTAATAGTAGTGCTCATTTCTCTTATTTTTTTAAATGATTGGAGGAAATTTAAAATTGCTACCAATATAACAATCACTACTAGTTTTTGGTTTCTATTTGACTTGTGTTTTAACTCAAAACCAATCTATGAATACTCTCTCTAAGTGGTATCATAGTATCTATGATAGAATTATCTTGATTATATAAATAGTGAATTATCTTGAGTTTTTGAGTTGTAGTGGATCAGATCAGATGCATTTGAGATGGTGTTAGTTAGCAATTGAAGATAGGGAAATTTTGTCTACGTCTAGGCCCAAGAAATCGATGACTACCTAGGTGTTGGTGATGTGACCCAAGGGTTGTGTCAAAGGGATCTAAAATTAATTAAAAAATCACCTCCATTTTATTTCATATTTTCCTTATGATCTTTTTTTTTCTTACTAGGTGATACAATGATGAATTACATGTTTTCATTGACAAATTTACTGAAGTCTAATTGGGTTTGAGTATTTCACAGAACCCCACCTATTTTTCATGATTTTTCAAAATATATTTGAATTCACCAAATATATATATATATATATATATATATATATATATATATAGACACACACACACACACACACATAGACACACAGATATATTTATATATATATATATATTAAAAAGAGTTCAAACCCTTTGATATTTCCTTCTAAAAAAATTATTTAGCAATAAGGCTTGAAGGAGCATACACATTGAAGATGAAAAAGACATATTTTCCTTGAACCTTGAGATCTTTATGCAAATCTAATTTTTCCTAGATTCCAATATTGAGAAAGTAACTAAATTTTTATTTAAGAGGAGACAAATGCCACTTGACTGACCTTAAGGTCCAAAAGAAAAGGAGGCAAAGAGTTTAAATAATTTGGAACACTTCACTAAACACATTACTTCTAGTAGCTTAGTTTCTTTGATAAAAACTAAATATGGGATTTGAATATGAAGTTAATTTTCAAGTAACATCCATTTATTAGGGGATGTTATCCCCATAACATTACATGATAATATCTTCATTGGTCTTTAGAAGGGCTTTTCCCCTTCCTTGTTTTAGGCTTTTGTCTCTTTTAGATTTAGAGGTTGTGAATAGGACTTTACAAACTTGTTGTTTTGAACTCTTGAGAGTTGAAGTAGAACCTTTTCATCTTCATTTGCCTAGGTTTGGAGATTGTCTAGAGATAGGTGACAAATGAGTTTGATTCCCTTGAATTTTAGGACTTCAAATCTCTTTATCCACCCATCTTTTAGTTTCCTCTACAAAAGATTATGTAATGAAGTCAAAATCAAAAGTTGAACTAGAGGGCTCAAGGAGTTTACCATAAACCTAGGGGGATCAAAAGAAGGATGAGAGAGGGGGAGGGGAGTATAATTGACCATGAAAAGAGGAGGGGAATTGGTGGAATTCAATACTATTTTTAAAACATTCAAAGGGGAAATATGATTATATTTGCTACAAGGTTAGGGTCTAAAATATCATCCTCAGTGTGATCCTTGATGAGAGAAGGGGGATTAGATTGGTATTTATGAATATAATTGAATCAGTGATGTCAGGGGACTATAGGCTTTGTGGAAGGGAAAAGTAGAAGGAAAATGGGGCTTTATCGGGAGGAGGAAATTTGATCATTAATGACCATGGTCATATCAACCATTGAATATAAATGGTAACTTCTCATAATCAACTTGTTTGACCCGAGTTTGATCTGCAACCATTAGTTTAAATTATTTAACCAAATGAAAGCTCAAGTGAAGACTGATGCACATTCTAGAACAAGGTCCACCCAATTTATTTAGTTTTATATGATCAATGTGAAGCAGAGGCACAATTTTAGATCCAATACAATGCAAGGCATAGCCATTCTAAAATTATAAAGGTAGACCAAAAAGTATGATCTAGAGTGGGGTGCTTTGAAGATCCAATTTTGAAAAATCATGACCCTTTTTCCAATTAAAATACCTGCAATTTTTCAAGAACCAAAGGCCTTCCCAAAATATTTTGTCGCTATCTTCTTTGTTAGACAACCTAAAAACAAGGAAACCTTCAAGAAAGTATGAGAAGGAAAAGGGAAGATTTGCTTTCCAGGGTGTGGAAGTCCAATTAATCAGTTCCTTGAGAGATAACAAAATTCCATTGAATTTCCCCCAAAAAGAACTTGATTCTAAGATTGAAGCTTCTTTGGCCACGATTTGTGTATCCAAAATAATGGAAGGTCTATTCAGATTTGGCTTCAAATAAGTATTTGGTTTTGTCCTATCAACTAAGCAATTGACTAATTTGTTTCCCTGAATTTGAAGGGGTTGGCAAATCCTCTAAGATTCTAGTTTGGAATGAGAAGATAAATTCTATTTCAGCATGGACTCCATTTGAATTTTCTTAGTTTGATCTTGGATAAATTTTTCCATCAAAGTCTAGATCATTTCCTAAATATCTTTACTCTCACAAATCTACTACATCATGTTTATTGAGAAATAAATAAATAAATAACTATGACCACTTTCTCCATAGCTGAAACTACTTTCTGCATAACTAAAACTATTTTATTCATCCCCTAGGAGCTAGACATTCAACCTGCTAATATGTAATGTCACTGTAGGCTAACCATTAATAAAAGCATAAACAATGAAACAAATCAAAACCTTCGTACATGCATGCACATTGCATATAAACAAACTATAACATTAGACACCATCAAAGATGAGGACACAAAACACAACAAAGATAACTTGGAGGCTGAAGAGTCGAAAATAAATACCTTCAAAAACTTTAGGCTTGATATCTTAAAATTATTGGAAGGTTCTATTCTAAACAGAAAACACCAAACTAACGCATACATAAATTATAGTTATAATTATTATGAAAATATAATTATAATATATAACATATAATATTGTTCCAGGGTTCTAGTATATCTGTGTGTCTGCCCAAAATTTTACAAAAGCATACGACATAATCTCACCCGATTTAATTACTTATTTATTTTTATTAAATGAAAGTTATATATATTTATATAAATACATACATTCGTATCAACGTAGTTTCCGCCTCCCCAACTTTAAACTTTGTCGACGCCATTGTAATCTCAGAAAAAAACAAATTAAAAGCTTTGTTTTAATTTTTTGTTATGTCTCCGCGAGTCGGCCTATTCGGAATTTCAAAGAGTAAAATAATTGTTTTGAGTTATCTACCTATTACTATGCTGAAAATCTGTACCACCCAATTCTAAACAGCTTCTGCCATTGACGCACTCCTTTTTTAAAGCATAAATGCCGATTTAGTCTTTCATTTTAATAGATAAAATACGTATTTATTTACGGGGTCAGTGCATACAGACCGGTCAAAGACAAAGGTCACTACCACTATGCTCTTAATCGATTCCATTTATTTTGAGTTATGTCTTTTAATCTTAATCTACTAGGGTTTCAAAATGGGTTTCAACGCATATATTTTTGGAGCTTTACTGCTGCTCTTCTTCTTCTCCGATGGCGGACACCTGGCAGCGGAGCAGAACGTTCCCTTTTCCTATGCTTATCGAGGTTTTCGTAACTAATATTACTTGTCAAATTTGTATTTGAAAAAATAAATAAATTAATAAAAATAGGTAGTTTTGTTTTACTTTTCTCAACGGAATTGATTGAAATTGAGGAATTTATTATGTTTACAGCTTCAAAAGGCTATGGATCTGTAAAACTCTCAGTGCCGGTGCGTTCACCTGCAGGGACAGGTATATATTTCTGGTAGACCTGTTTTCCGTTATCGTTTTATATGGTAGTCCAAGTTTGGATTTCTTTAACCTTGAAGCGAAACCCCTCCACAACCCCACGTTTGCGATATTGGATATCATATTTGTGAAATTTGTATGTAAAGAAGAAATAAAATTTACGTAGTTTTGTTTTCTGTTATCGTTTTATATTGTACTCTAAGTTCAGATTTCTCCAACCTTGCAGCGAAACCCCCACAGGGAAACAATGGATGCTGTCAAAATAGTTGCTGCGCATTGAATGGCGTATCCTTCTGTTGTGCAGGGCAAAGATAGTCATTGGAAAATGGACTAGTTTACCTATAATAAAATTTCAAATTTTATTTTAATAATGATCTTTACCATGTATATCTCTTTATCATGTTTACGTTTGGCCAATTTTGGAGTTGTTAATAATCGACTATTTTATCAACACTGAAATGGATTCAGATTCACCTAGATCAATCATCCCATTCTTTCTATTTTTTGGAATGGCAATGGTTTCCATTACATGTAGTTCAAAAATAATTTATACGAATAAATTGTTTGTTTGATAATGTTAATGTGGGATTGCTACCCATATGTAATATGGATCATAAGTTAAGGTTCGAGTCCTCGTACCTCCTATAAATCATTTAAAGGATTTAATGTTTCTTGATGTGAATTGTCTAATCATTAGTAGGATTTGAACAAAGCCACTCTAACACAACCCAAGAGACAAATTACTAACCAAAACTTTCGTTATCCATTTTTTAAAGTAGTTTTCTTTATTTGACCATCTAAAAGATATGGATAACTTGACGGTTTTTTTTTTTTTTTAAAAGACCTTGGAGACAATTTCTTATTTAATTATACTTGTGTGTTGTAATATTAATATCTATTTTTTTTTATGATTTTTTTTAAAAAAATATAACATTTCTACTAAATTATAAATCAGTGGCACAATAATACTACATTAAATATTGTATGCTATCTAAGGTAAAAGGAAGATTAGACATGAAATTGTTATCTCTTATTTTTTTAAGTCATGTTTTAGAGCCGATACTAACTTGGAAATAGTTTATGGTATGTTTTAGGGCCGATACTAACTTGGAAATAGTTTATGGTAGACATATTTGTATCTGATTTTATAATTAAATCTATACTGGATCACCAATTTGAAAGTTTTTTATATTTGATTTTTCTCAAGACATCACTTTTACTTATCATTTGCATGTTACAGAATGGTTGGCACCACTTGTTGCATATGTTGTATTATAATACATGTAGCTGATCCATAGAAACTTATGCACAATTCATAATATTGAAACCATGCATTTTATACAATCGAGGACATGAGTAATAATAGGTTTCCAACATTTACGAGTGTACTTTGTTTCAAATAATCTAAAATCAGCCAAGTTCTATCTCTTCTGGCCTATATTCAAACAAAATCTAGCTATATATATTCAAGAGGGCACAAATTTGTATTTAAGTAACAAAATTCCATTCTTCATTTAAGTGGAAGGATTCCATTAAATCTAGATAGATCTATGGTCCATCCAGATGGGGAATCTATGCTTGAATCTAGGTTAAATGCCAGAAAAATATTCATAACTTTTATTATAGTGGGCTCGATTCTATTCATGAATCATGATATCATCCATTATTATTATTTCAGTCTCGTGTTCATCTCACACATTTTTTGGAATCAAATTAGAATCAATGATATAAGATGTCATGATCATGTTTTTCAAATCCAACCAACTAGCTTCAAATATTTCATTAACAATGCCTTCTACCTCCAATCTCAATCTAAATATGTAAAAAAGCATTAAATAAAACTATTGTAAACTTTACTTTTATTACATAATATTATCAATATGTTGATGTGTTGAAGTTTGATGATGCAAGCATAGGAGTGAAACAAAATGAAACCTAACCAACATATGCTTTTGTTGTGATCATATTAAAAACCTTTATAAACAAAAATAATAATAAATTTTATTCACATTACTCATGAAAAATAAATTTATCATAAGTTCAAGTAATATTACCTGCACTCCTCCTCTACCCTTACCATCCATGGCATCACACTTCCAAAACATAATGGATTTATTCATATAATTTAAACAATTTGAGAAATAGTATTGCCAAAAAAATAAAACATTTTCTTACAATATCTTTTTCTTACAAGAAATTTTCACTATTTAACCATATCAATGGGAAACTAATCATTTTAATTTTACTAGTATACTTTTAGCATATTCCAAAATTACTAATTGGTTAAAATCCTTGTTTCTCATATTCCTAATTACATTTTAAATCACTAAAATTCAATAGAAATACACTTAATATTTGTATTTTATATTGATAGACAATTAAAATTAAAATATATATTACTTAGTATACATATAATTACACTAATTTTATTATAGTAATTTATTTTTATAACATATGGTAGGAATGATGCAATTGTTTTAGAAAATTTAATTTTAATTTTTCAAGGGAGTTATTAACAAAAAATTCTAGAACATTTTTGAGTGAGAGTTTACATCAAATTTTATATCAAGCCTCATTTGCTTTGGACACCAACATAATCATTGCCTCAGTAAAATCATAAGTGTAATTCATGCCAAACATTACATTATTTTATAAAATTTTAAAAAACCTATAAATTAAGAGTATTGATATCATTTTGGAGGTGTTTTATCTTTTCTAATATAATTTTTCTATTGAAAATTTTCCTTATTGCTCATTAGTAGTTGTAAAATTGGTCATTCAAATGTTACATTAATAATATTGAAAAACTAAAATTTAAAACAAAAATTATTAGAAATGCATGAAATATAATAGTTTTGGTTTATAGGTAATGTTGCATGATAGAAAAAAAGTAAAACTATCTTGGAAATGTTCTCTAATCACAATAACCTATGAATCTCTAGGATTTTTTTTTGTGTTGGGAATTCCTAGATGAGTCGAATGTTGGCCATGAACCCATGAACTACTTGTGCATAAAAAATGTTCCCTAGACGCATCATTTCCTACATTTCCATATTATCATACAATTTTTTTTTCTACCAAGTATGAAAAGATTGTTCAATATGACATAAATGTGCATTCCATGTTTCACTAAAGATTAGGATGTCATTAAGATAGATTAGAGAAGGCATTAATAATGGCTTTCATCATCATCATGAATGTATCAAGACAATTAGGTAAACCAATGAGTGCAAACGATTACTTTAAAAAACCCTCATTTTCTTTAAATATATTTTTCTAGATATTTATAAGTTCAATAAGAAATTGATGATACCCAGTTTTAAGATTGATATTAGTGATAAATTTCACACCAAAATTATGGTATAGTATATCCTAAATCCTTAGAATAAGTTATGCATTCTTCACTTTGATATTTTTTTATAGATTTAAAATTAATGAAAAATCTGCATATGGTTTTTTTTTCTTTAGTGCAAGTATAATAGGTTTGTCAAAACAGGATAAGCTAGGTATAATGTATCCTTTATCCAAAAGTACATGGATCTAATCCATGATATATTATTTATCTATAAATTATCTATAGTAAAAATAGGTAATAGGAAGAGGTAGTGAAAAAATCATGTCAGTAGTATGTCTAGTCATATTTTGTGTAGGCACTTCCTTAGGTGACTGACAGATATCCTTGATTATTCCAATTGGGGCTCAATTATTTGTAATATATTTATAATATAAGATATCTGATATGAATATTTTCTATAAATATGTTGTTACATTTTAGTATCATAATAAAATCACAAACATATTAGTAAATCTAACTAACTTCTTCTATTGTTTAGTGGTAATGGGTGACAACTTAGGAGCTACTTGCAGTATGTAATATCTCATATCACCAACATCTATGACAATCATTCTAATATTTTTTAGCATACATTAGATGATAGTAAAGATATGGTTTCCCATGTATAACATTTCAATCCTCTAATGGCATGACATATCAAATGATTGTATCTTGAAAAGGATTGATTTTATACACTAGGCGACATTTCATAAATAGTGATATGTTTATAAAAACCTAT
Organism: Torreya grandis; assembly: GCA_037957365.1. Classification (NCBI taxonomy): domain Eukaryota; kingdom Viridiplantae; phylum Streptophyta; class Pinopsida; order Cupressales; family Taxaceae; genus Torreya; species Torreya grandis. Next base: position 1,113,081 of record JARHVA010003756.1, read on the forward strand.
ATTATACTATCTAATAGAGTATGGTTGTAGATGAGATGTTAATGAAAATATCACTCTTTAAACTTATTAATTAGAAATTAGATTATTCTGACTACCATATTATATAAACCAAGTGTTTCACTACTACAACATTATTCCTTTTGTTGATGGAAATCTAATGAAAATTTTAATTATCTATATATAAATGTGTTATGCATGTTAATTAAATTAAATTTTTACATGGGATTGACAATCCAAAAACCATAAGGAATGATACTTAAGAAAGCCATAATTGATAAAGGTGTTATAGAAATACAAGGTTTGATCATTATTACTATATCATATGTCAATTTATTACATATTTTGAGGATCACACTTCTTTTCACACATGACTATTTTTAGATAATAAATAGTGTAAAATAAGTAGATAAAATAAATAAGGAATTAAAAAGACTATAATAATTGGAGAAACAAATGTATACATAAGGAAGGATACCCTTAGCTTCATTCTAATAAAATATATCATATATGAATATTCATTTATTAATAATATTGGGTTACTCTCTATTTCCTATTTAAATATTTCTTTAAATTAAATTAATATAAAAAAAGTAAATTTAATTTTGATTATATATTTCCATCTAAATAATACTCATTATATAAATGTGTATTGATGAAGAATAAATATTGATTTATTATTTTCATCTTATGTGTCCATAAATGTTAATTTCTCATATATATTAAAACACACACACACACACACACACACACACACACACACACACACACACACACACACACACACACACACACACACACACACACACACACACACACACACACACACACACACACACACACACACACACACACACACACACACACACATTCCTGAAAAAATCAAGTTTAAAGTGGTTATATCAAATTTCATATTTTTGTATTATATAGGCTCCTTGAAATTGATATCCCTTAACATTTAACATATATGTATTTAAGATATCATGAACTATTTGTAGATATAATTTGAAATTAGATAAAAATAATATAAATATTTAAGTCAACCACTAAAGGTGATAAGTTAAAAATGGAAAAGGGGAAGGACACACATAGCTAATTAAAATGGGATTTAAACACAAGTTGAAATAAAAGTGAGTTAAATATTGCTAAAGATAACCTAGAGATAAACATCTAGGAAATGTAAAAAAGGACTATCATTATGTAAATCAACAACGTGACCTATATTAGCTAATTTAAACTTTAATTCATGTGATATAATATATATATTAAACTATAAAAGAACCTAAATTTTTTTTAAATACATGTGATTTATCCTACATTATTTTATCACCCTCATATGCTATTCTAAAACCAACTATAATTTTTTTATTTTTGAAATAATAAAATATGATAACAATATTATATTAAGTTATGAACACTCAAAAAAAATATGGTTTTTAAAAAATGGATGTTGAAAAACCACATGATTAATCTTATTTCATTGATATATGTACGATATATGTGTTACAATAACAATATCATGTAATACATTATGATCTAGGTCAAAAAAATATGTCCTCAAGATAATAATCCATCTAGATTGTCCTAGTGCTAAAATTGATCTTGTCGTTAGATTCATAATATCCAAAATCATATAATATTCCTATAATATTACTCAGGTGTGACATGTGATGAAAACTCACAACTAGCTAAAAGGGTTATTTTAATTTCATGGAACATTAATTAGAACATTAATAAGTTTATTTAATCAAATAATTTGCATGAAAATATGCTTTAATCATGACATTGTCTGTCTATTTAAATTTATTTTATTTAACACTTAATTTTTAGTCACTCATCTTTTATCATGGATTGAGCAAGGACTAGATTAGTTCCATGAATGATTCCTTGTTTATTAAACACCACTATTCATGGCATGCGGTTTAAACTAAAGGTCTAAAACTTAGTTATATTATTTACCAATAAGTTTCCTAAGTTGGCATCCATTAGATAATAAATACTTAATGAAACATGATCCTCATTCTACTCATAGGGGAACATTTATCTTCAAATTTACAAACTCTCCTAAAAAAATATTTATCTACGTAGGATTATTATCCTCTTTCAAATGATTCAAGAATACTCTCTTCATCATGAGAGATCTTACTATCTCTAGCTCATCTATGTTATGAATAGACATAATAATTTCTTTATTCACTTGTGTGATATGTTCACTTACATCATTTCTTTGATTTTATTCAGTATGCATATGATGACAATCAAATTCTCTCTATAAAATATTACCACATATATAAAATATCCCAATAAATCCATGACATATACCTCATCTCTAGGATTATCTACCTTTGAAATTATCTCTAACTCATTGGGTATTACAATTATTACGTTATGAATTGCTTGTCTCATGTTCTTACATTTGTGATAAATAAACTCCATTAATTTTGTTCCATGTGAATATTCATATACCTCTTCCTCTTTATGATTTCATTGTAAAATTTCTACTCATTTCATTGCACATTGATAGGATTGTTCAATAGATCACGATATAATCATACCCATTTCATTTTGAATTAACATGTGAAATCCATTTACATGTGTTGATATATTCTCAGCAACATCTTCCACATGACCCAATCTGATAGTATGTCTATAATAGTAGATAGTTTAGTCTTTGAAAATAATCTCTATTTATCATAAGTTTTGTATTTTCTTTAAAAATACACATGTTATTGTCCACATGAAATAACATAGATTTCAGTGTCACAAAAAATATATTCCTTGTCTTATTATTCTCTTTTCTTTTGTGCAATATCTTATCTTGTACATGTTCCCACCATAAGGATGCATGATCTTTAAAATTTGTGTGAAGAAACCTAACTTACATGAGATCTTCTCTACTTTCATACTCAAATTATTTCCCTAACTCAGGGGTCCTCTGAATGAGCTATTCAGGGCTCAAAATTATGGAGTAACTTCTAAGGTTTAATTTTGTCTTACATATCATTCTTTCAAAAACTTTAAATAATATGCATTCATGTACTTCAACCTCTTCTTACGCATACTAATATTTAGGTAATTCTTACACAACCTCAATATGACTTTTGTCATCTAATAATTTTATTCCATGGTTTTTTATGATTTCTAGTTTTCCCATTTTGGTTTCCATTTATATTTTCATTTTAACTAGATCTTAAATAATAGGAACTCTAACCACCTGGGATCTCATGCCATCTAAGCCTCCTTTATGTGTTATTTCCTTAGAAATCAAAGATACATATACTTTTTTTTCTTTTAGATAAATAACACCTTACACATTATACCAAATGCTCTTAATGGAAGATGTATACACCTATTTCTTCCTCTACTTGTAATTAAGGAAAGTAACAATTAATAGTAACCACTAACACCTTGATCTGATACTACTTAAAGTAGTCATAGTTATTGGTGTCACTTAAGAAATACATTATACCATGAAATAATCATAAAAATTAATGAAATTTGCATTCAAATATAACAATAAAAATACATATATTCATTTGATTTCAATAGATAAAAAAAAACATCAAAAATTATATGACCAAATCAAATTCTCATAATAAGGTGCATTACAACATCTGATTCATAGACTTTGGTTTTGTTGAATTAGATTACAAAACCAATGCTATTCCTCTCATCTCATAGAAGAGGTGTATGGGCATGCTTATATATAAGAAAGATTGACTACTTACATTAATTATATTTATTTTACCAAAAACATTAGCATAGCTTATTACATCTCAAATATTATATGTCATAACAATTATTCTATTCCAATTTCCAAACAATAATAACATGTTACAATAGAACATGTATCCTAGACAAAAAAACATGAACTACTAAATGAATCCTTATCAACTTCCATATATTATAAAATTAAATTAATGGGAAAAAATAATGATTTCCTCCGTAAAAAATCACAAGCAAATGAGATCACATGACTTCACAATAAGTAATCTTCATGAAAATCTCATCACCATGAACCTCCCATCATTTCCATAATGATGTTATGCTTTATCAGAGGCTTTTGAAATTATCTATAACTCAAAATAGACATGATACATAATGAAGTTTAATTTACCTCAAAAATTATCACCTAATATTTCTTCATTTTGATGAATAACCAATTCACTAAAGACACTACTGCACAAGTAATATCGTAGTCTCATAAAAATATATATAGAATCATCTCAAGGGTACATTGTGATAAAATATTATAATTATTTTTTTGTAGAACTTGGTAGACTTATTTATACAAAGCAACAAATACAAGTGCATGTAACAAATAAATCCATTAAATAAATAAAAATTGTCCTCATAGGCAACACAGAACTTCACTAGACATAAGCATACTAAAGATAACACAAAACAATAAAGAGAACATATTCATTACAAGTAATATTTACGTAAACTTACAATGACATATATGCATAATTTTAAACCTGTCACACTATAATACTAAGATAAATAATAATCTATTATTGTTGGATGCAATATTACTTTTGAACTTGAATGATCATTAACAAAGTATTTTATATTATATTTTTTAATACAAAAAAGCTATTTTATTTTTGATAACTCTTTTTCAATTTAGAATCTCTCATACATTATTATAAAAATCTGGAGTAGAAACACATAATTTGGAACAACTCCTTTAACTGACCATCTCCACATAATTTTATCAATGATAGACACCATAATAAGTTAATCACTGAAATAATTGCTTTCGATGCTAGTCATCTAATGATAGGATTCATGATTTTCCTCTTAGAGGTTGGTCAAAGTTATCTACCATATGAAAAATAAAAAGGTGGAAAATAAAACTAATGGGTGGACAATGGTTGTTAACAAAAAATCTACCACCAAAAACATGATTTCAATACAAACCAAAATCTTCCTTGTTTTTACATGCTCCTCTGAGGAACAAAGATATCATATTGCCCCCTGTTAAGCCTCCCAACTACCCTATCTATTTGGTGTTCTATAGGAGCTAATTTACTTAAGCTATTCAACATCAATTAAGTTATTCCTATCTTGGGATACCCTTTACAATAAGTACTTCCATTTGGCTATCGCACAATCCACTACACATTAACATTGACCCTCCTTTTGAGAAAAATGTGGCTATAAACTACTACATTTTTCTTGAGGATTATTTTTTGAATAAGTAATCTCTATTTTGTAACTAGTTTGCATCACCTATAATACAAGAAGATAAAGGATTGCCAAGGAGAACTACTCATGAAATAATCCTCCTAATGAGTTTAATATCATGAAACATATGAGGTCTCAAAATGTCCTATTGAAAACTATTTTTGAATGTTACTTTTTAGTAATTAGGGTTTTTAATTTTATTTGTGTATGGGAATTTAGTATTTTAGGGTTATTCATGCATAATACTCTTAAATGTATTTGTCTTAGCATATCTCACTTTTCCACTTCACATAAGGTAGTGGTGCCACTATTTTGATTTCTAATACAATTTACCCCTTGGTTGTTTCCTTGGTTGAAGATCCATCAAACTAATTTAGGTGGGTATTTATTGACATTAATGGCCACTCCATTTGGATTCTCGATATTTACTCCCTAAATGATGGCCCTCAACATTTACACTATAAATAATGGCCTTGATAGAATGACATTATTGTGATTTCTCATTAATAATATGCATTTAAACAACTAGCTAATTTGTGGGGATTTCAATATGATCAAGAATCATAATGAAAAACATGGTGCCCTTTTGATATGATGGTGTGTGGGAGAATATAAAGCATGGTATTATTTTATAAATCATTTGTGTTTGGTGGACCCACTTCTTCGGTGGTGCACATTAAATAATTAATCTTACTTTACATTTTCAAACTATCATGTTGAAACTTATAAGGTCCTTATATGGTTGGACCATTTCATTTTTTTCAAGCAAAAGATTTTCACATTTTTTGTCTCTTATGGGAAATCTATCACCATCCATACAAAAATTGTATTTGATATAAATAGTCTCATCACTTGTAGAGTAGAGTGTGTGGTGGTCATTTCAAGATGCCACGTAATAATTTTTTAATGCATCCCTCCTATGTTAAGAGGGAACCATCCATCTCATCTCAAAATTTTGAAACATTGTGGTATGTCTATCTTATCTACCAACTATATCTATTATTTGAATGAGGTGATCACTCACATTTCCACCTTCCTTTACCTCTATAAATAATAAGTTGCATGATTATAGAGGTGGGATGATAGTTTTAGGCTCAAATAATACCAAATAAACTCTTATATTCTTAAACGCAATCCTTATGATCTATTATTATAATTAATTACTTCTCTCAAGAATAATATCAAAATTTTAGATAGTCATTTGGTTGAGCTCAATTGTATTGTTTCAAAATCAAAGAACAGGCCTCAAAATAATTTTTTAAATCCTTCCAGGTCAAACAATCAATGGATCAAATCAAAGCTATAAATATTTCTCATCAATTTATCCCTGATCTACCTAAAATATCCTTTGTTTATATTTACCATCTCAAGTTCATGTTTGAATCCCAAGGAGATATATCAAAATGTATGCATACACCACAATAATTTTGGGATGTGGTACCTTGAAAACATAGTATTGCAAACTAGAAATTAGATGATTACACTCTAACTCTTGAAGAATAGTTTAATGTAGTGAAATTCATGTCCAATGTTAAAACCTTTCATATTGATGGTTTCCTTTGTGAACTTTACAAATCTACTTAGTATTTTTTAGGGCCTAACATGTTTCAAGTTTATAAATAAACCCTATAAAATAAATATTTAAGCTATCTTACTAACAAAGGAAATATCATGTTCATTCCCAAGGCTAGTGGCCCATATCTCATTACTAGATGGCACCCCATCCCCTTTTTCAACATGTCCTATAAAATCCTTTTTAATCCCCTTGTGAATCATCTTCATTTCATCTTGCCTATTATTATTAGACTAAAGCAAACCAAATTCATTAAAAATAAATGAATTTTGGATAATTTTATTATCATGTGTGAATGAGTAGAATAGGAACAAGGTTCTTATTAGTTAACTATATTAATCAAACCTGATTATGAGAAGTCTTATCAAAGGACAGAGTGGCTATTTATTATTGTTATGCTTCATGCTCTATGTTCTAGTTAGTTTTTATATCAGTTGTTCTAATTTTTCCTATTGAATCTTTGGCTTGCCTCAGTTTTAGTAGGTATAAATCCAACAACTATCATTGATTATGTATCATATGTCAAGTTTTTCCTTTAAGACCATATTTGTATATTTTATTCATAGAGGTATTTTGATATCTTCATTAGCATAGAGTGGAGTGAACACTCATCAGGGGAATTATAATTCATTATCACTCTTATCAACTCATTAATATAGTGTGATTAGAGTATCATAGGTCACATCGATGACTTACACATATCAGATGACAACTTTATGTTAATTTCAGTAATTCATCATCCTTGTCTCATCCTTGATCACTTATTACTCATCCTTCATGACCCATAATCACTCTCTCCTCATTTATCATTATTCCTAATCACTCCCTGATTGAACCTCATTATCCCTTGTCATCTCTAATCACTCCCTCATCATCCCTAATTAGTCCATCATTAACCCTCACTATCCCTTATCATCCCTAATCACTCACACCTCAACCCTCATCATCCCTAATCACTCCCTTATTGATCCTCACAATCCCTCATCATATTTAATTACTCATTCATCATCCATAATCACTCCCTAATTCGATCTCACCATCCCTTATAATCCTTAATCACTCTCTCATCATCCCTAATCAATCCCTCATTATCCCTCATCATCATTAACTACTCCCTTATTAACTTTCACCATTCCTCATTTATAATCACTCCCTCATTATCCCTAATTAATCCCTTATTGACCCTTACCATCCCTCATCATCTCTAGTTACTCCTTCCTCATCCCTCATCTGCCCTAATCACTCCCTCATTAACCCTTACCATTGCTCACCATACCTGATCACTCCCTCATTGAACCTCACCATCCCTCATCAACCCTAATGATTCACTCGTCATGTCTACTCAATTATTCATCATTGTTCCTCATTTTTAATCAATCCATCAAATACTTTGATGGTGGTATTTTGTTGGGGTTTTAAAATGCTAGGAGATACAAGTGGAGAGTTGAGTGTTAGCCTAAAATATAAGACATAGTGATCAAAATGATGTGGATATAAATTTTAAACATAAATGTTTATAACCTATGAAAAAATATGGGCCTATTAGAAATGATGTAATTCTCAATTAAATATCTACGAAAAAAAGAAGCAAGTAAAACCCACATAGCAACAAAAATGGGTAGTAAATGTGAGGATCACCAAGTTATGTGATTTATTGAAACCAATAAATTTCTTTCCATATGAGGAAAATTTATGATCCAAATAATTACATTGAAGGCCTTCTATTTTTATGTCTATTGATTGATTAATTATACTAGAGAGTGGAAAATAATTTGTATATGATTAGAATAAGTAGTCCAAGAATAGAAAGTGGTGCTTAATTGATAACTTAAATATTCAATCCAATGAAGAGTCTCACACTATGGGATCTCTACTTTCAAAGCTTGAGAAGTGGGTACAAGCTATCTAGCACTATAAAAAAGTTTGTATATAATATATTATGAACCTAATGATATATTCGGTACTCAAAATATCTCTACATCCTCAAACAAAAAATTATATGAATTAAAAATATTATTTCACTAACAAATGTAGATGAATGGTGAACCAATACACTTGATCATTTATAATGGATGTCATAAGAATTTAATTTATTCCAAATCATATTTACAAAAATTAAACTTGAGATTGATACATCATCTATAACCATATGCCAGTGTATGGTCTAGTTTAGGCCTTGAGAAATGGATCACCTAGTAGTGTCATTTGGTGTACAAAATCAATCTTTTTAAATATGAATTTCTTTGTGACATCTCACCATTAGAGGTATGCAATGTTTTACATGTAATCAACCCTATATTTACCATTAACATGTAGTCTATGAGGTAAATCCTTGAAATGTTGTGATAGATTGTCATGATATAAAATACCATGTATCATAGTTAGATCGTAATATTTTAGTCATTAATGCTAGGATGTGAAATAATATTACAAGTTCTAATAATAAGTATACTCTATTTTTTATTAAGGGTAAAGAGTGGTTCTTTTATAACTAGGTACTCATACCCTAGGAACAAAACAATCAACCAAGGCCTAAACAACCAAATATTATAATACACTTGGCCAAAAGTATACTCTTGATGGAAAAAAAATTAAATGAAATAACATCCTTATGGCACCATATCATAGTGTGGTCTTCCCAACAATAACAAAGACATAATAATTAAACCATAAAATAGATGAATTCAAGGATATCTTTTAGTCATTTTAATAAGTTCCAACATATTGTACACTAAACAATACTATTGATTTGATCCATAAAGTACCTCTGCCTCAAACCTCTTTATACAACATATCATTTCTAGAGAATGGATAGATCAAGTTGTAGATCCCATAAATCATTGATAATGGAGACATCATGCCAAAATCATTGCCATGTTTAAGCTTGATTGTGCTTCATCCAAATAAGGATGGGATATGAGGTTGTGAAGTGAATAAAAAAATATTTTCAAGATTAAAGTGAAGAACTATTATCCTCATCTAAATATTAAGGAATTTTTATGACATATCCATGGTGTAGAATCATTTTCAAAAATTGATCTTAAGTTTGGGTACATCATCCTATTCATGTTTAACCTTTATAAATTTGTAATATAGTCTTAAAAATTAATGATTGATTTACCAGTTGGTTATGCCTTTCAGGTTAACTTACGTAGTCATTCATTGAGATGTCGAATGACATCTTTAGGTCCTTTAACTATGTAATTTTTTAAATCTACCTTGATGATAACCTAATTTTTACAAAACATGGGATGAAAATCTACACCATGTTGAACTAGTATTTCACATTTTGTATAGATACAATTTTTCGATAAAATGAATCATTTTTCTTTTTTCATGCAAGAGATAAAATATTTGGGATACATTATGCACACAAGTAGTACATGTGTGAACTTGATCAAGATTAAAGTCATACAAGAATGGGAAACAATAAATAAATTTACATATATTCAAATCTTTTTTAGAATTAGAAAATTTTATAAGACATTTTTGTTTAATTTTTATCCTTTGAACCAAGCTCTAATACCAAAGGTGTGATTGAATAAATTTTCATATAGTTGTACACTACAGATAATTTGATAAACTAATTGGGTTTGAGTATTTCACAGAACCGCACCTATTTTTCATGATTTTTCAAAATATATTTGAATTCACCATATATATATATATATATATATATATATATATATATATATATATATATATATATATATATATATATATATATATATATATATATATTAAAAAGAGTTCAAACCCTTTGATATTTCCTTCTAAAATTTTTATTTAGCAATAAGGCTTGAAGGAGCATACACATACACACACGGATAATACGCCGACTCGCGGAGACATAACAAAAAATGAAAACAAAGCTTTTAATTTGTTTTTTTTCTGAGATTGCAATGGCGTCGACAAAGTTTACAGTTGGGGAGGTAGAAAATACGTTGATACGAATGTATGTATATATATAAATATATATAACTTTCATTTAATAAAAATAAATAAGTAATTAAATCGGGTGAGATTATGTCATATGCTTTTGTAAAATTTTGGGCAAACACACAGATATACTAGAACCCTGGAACAATATTATATGTTATATATTATAATTATATTTTCATAATAATTATAATTATAATTTATGTATGCATTATTTTGGTGTTTTCTATTTAGAATAGAACCTTCCAATAATTTTTTTAAGATATCAAGTCTAAAGTTTTTCAAGGTATTTATTTTCGACTCTTTGGCCTCCAAGTTATCTTTGTTGTGTTTTGTGTCCTCATCTTTGATGGTGTCTAATGTTATAGTTTGTTTATATGCAATGTGCGTGCATGTACGAAGGTTTTGATTTGTTTCATTGTTTATGATTTTATTAATGGTTAGCCTACAGTGACTTTACATCTTAGCAGGTTGAACATCTAGCTCCTAGGGGATGAATAAAATAGTTTTAGTTATGCAGAAAGTAGTTTTGGCTATGGAGAAAGTGGTCATAGTTATTTATTTATTTATTTATTTTTTTCTCAATAAACATGATGTAGTAGATTTGTGAGAATAAAGATATTTAGGAAATGATCTAGACTTTGATAGAAAAATTTATCCAAGATCAAACTAAGAAAATTCAGATGGAGTCCATCCTGAAATAAAATTTATCTTCTCATTCCAAACTAGAATCTTAGAGGATTTCCCAACCCCTTCAAATTCAGGGAAACAAATTAGTCAATTGCTTAGTTGATAGGACAAAACCAAATACTTATTTGAAGCCAAATCTGACTAGACCTTCCATTATTTTGGATACACAAATCATGGCCAAAGAAGCTTCAATCTTAGAATCAAGTTCTTTTTGGGGAAAATTTAATGGAATTTTGTTATCTCTCGAGGAACTGATTAATTGGACTTCCACAGCCTAGAAAGTGAATCTTCCCTTTTCCTTCTCATACTTTCTTGAAGGTTTCCTTATTTTTAAGTTGTCTAACAAAGATGATAGCGATAAAATATTTTGGGAAGGCCTTTGGTTCTTGAAAAATTGCAGGTATTTTAATTGGAAAAAGGGTCATGATGTTTAAAAATTGGATCTTCAAAGCACCCCACTCTAGATCATACTTTTTGGTCTACCTTTATAATTTTAGAATGGCTATGCCTTGCATTGTATTGGATCTAAAATTGTGCCTCTGCTTCACATTGATCATATAAAACTAAATAGATTGGGTGGACCTTGTTCTAAAATGTGCATCAGTCTTCACTTGAGCTTTCATTTAGTTAAATAATTTAAACTAATGGTTGCAGATCAAACTTGGGTCAAATAAGTTTATTATGAGAAGTTACCCTTTATATTCAATGGTTGATATGACCATGGTCATTAATGAGCAAATTTCCTCCTCCCGATAAAGCCCCATTTTCCTTCTACTTTTCCCTTCCACAAAGCCTATAGTCCCTTGACATCACTGATTCAAGTATATTCATAAATCCCAATCTAATCCCCCTTCTCTCATCAAGGATCACACTGACGATGATATTTTAGACCCTAACCTTGTAGCAAATATAATCATATTTCCCTAGTGAATGTTTTAAACATAGTATTGAATTCCACCACTTCCCCTCCTCTTTTCATGGTCAATTATACTCCCCTCCCCCTCTCTCATCCTTCTTTTGATCCCCCTAGGTTTATGGTAAACTCCTTGAGCCCTCTAGTTCAACTTTTGATTTTGACTTCATTACATAATCTTTTGTAGAGGAAACTAAAAGATGGGTGGATAAAGAGATTTGAAGTCCTAAAATTCAAGGGAATCAAACTCATTTGTCACCTATCTCTAGACAATCTCCAAACCTAGGCAAATGAAGATGAAAAGGTTCTACTTCAACTCTCAAGAGTTCAAAACAACAAGTTTGTAAAGTCCTATTCACAACCTCTAAATCTAAAAGAGACAAAAGCCTAAAACAAGGAAGGGGAAAATCCCTTCTAAAGACCAATGAAGATATTATCATGTAATGTTATGGGGATAACATCCCCTAATAAATAGATGTTACTCAAACATTAACTTCAAATTCAAATCCCATATTTAGTTTTTATCAAAGAAACTAAGCTACTAGAAGTAATGTGTTTAGTGAAGTGTTCCAAATTACTTAAACTCTTTACCTCCTTTCCTTTTGGATCTTAAGGTCAGTCAAGTGGCATTTGTCTCCTCTTAAACAAAACTTTAGTTACTTTCTCAATATTGGAATCTAGGAAAAATTAGATATGCATAAAGATCTCAAGGTTCAAGGAAAATATGTCTTTTTCATCTTCAATGTCTATGCTCCTTCAAGCCTTATTGCTAAATAATTTTTTTAGAAGGAAATATCAAAGGGTTTGAACTCTTTTTAATATATATATATATATATATATATATATATATATATATATATATATATATATATATATATATATATATATATATATATATATATATATATATATATATATATATTTGGGGAATTCAAATATATTTTAAAAAATCATAAAAAATAGGTGGGGTTCTATGAAATACTCAAACCCAATTAGACTTCACTAAATTTGTCAATGAAAACATGTAATTCATCATTGTATCACCCAATAAGAAATAAAATGATCATAAGGAAAATATGAAATAAATTGGAGGTGATTTTTTTAATAATTTTAGATCCCTTTGACACAACCCTTGGGTCACTTCACCAACACCTAGGTAGTCATGGCCTTCTTGGGCCTAGCCGTAGCCAAAATTTCCCTATCTTCAATTGCTTACCAACACCATCTCAAATGCATCTGATCTGATCCACTACAACTCAAAAACTCAAGATAATTCACTATTCATATAATCAAGATAATTCTATCATAAATACTATGATACCACTTAGAGAGAGTATTCATAGATTGGTTTTGAGTTCAAACGCAAGTCAAATAGAAACCAAAAACTGGTAGTGATTGTTATTTTGGTAGCAATTTTAAATTTCCTCCAATCATTAAAAAAAAGAAGAGAAATGAGAACTATTATTATAATACAATGCTTTTTATTAGAGTTATTGAGAATAAGGAAAAATCTTAGAAATATTCGTATCTATATTTATTTGTATATGGTAACCTACCTAGGTCAGTTATATTATATAAGATGCATATTTATTTATTTATGGTAACCTACATTGGTTGATTAGATTATATTTATTTACATGTCATATTAAGGAACACACAACATCATTTTCCATTCTCACATCCATAAGAATTATAATTATTATTTAAAGCTTTGTGCACAAAAAGTGAGATGGGTCAACAAATGTAGGTTTTGATTGAGGTATAACTATCGACATACACTTGTTCACTTAACAAAACTTATATAGAATTAATTAATTAATATATTATATTTTTATAATATTATATATATTAATAGATAAATAATATTTTACGTAAAAATATGCTCAATTTTTTTATATCTGTACCATCATTGATTTTTTAAAAAAATTGATGGGAATCAATTTTTTTTTTTACCATGAAAACAATACAAATAAATAATTTGATATTGAGTGTGTCAAGAACTTATAACACATGTTAATAAAATTATAACACATGTTTTCCTATTTGGATTGACATGTCTTGCAACATGGAAAGGCCAAGTAAGTAACAAAATAAATCTTCAAAGATGTTTCTCATTTAAAAATGATTATTTGTATTTCATTTCTTTGATCTTAATGGTAAGGTTATAATTTTCAATCTAAATTCTTATTTCTACTAGATCTTTGCCATTTCCATTTTATATTAGCTTTGCTCCTCATAATACATTTTCATCTATTTTATTTAAATATTTCATGTTATTTTTTATAGAGCATATTTAGTTAAATTTTTAAAATGATCAAATTTAAGCTTGTATTTTCATTGTGATTTTATAGCGGTGCATATAAATCAAGTCTTAGATATATGTTTTTGTTTGTGAGTTTTATAAATGATTAATATTCCTAGTCATGTTAGAATTTAGTAAAATGTAATAAAACTAACTATCTTTGCATGGTTGCTCTTATTAGAATAATCACTAATTGTGTAGCAATCATGTTTTATATACCTAGACTAAGCCCTTGCACAAACGTAAATTTTTCATTCCAAAGATGTCATGTGAAGATTGAATATGTCATTTTTCATTTTTTTAATCAGGGGAATTTAAAGATAAAGAATATGTGATACTAAGGCCTTCAATCATACAAAATGTCTAGGGAATTATTTAAAATTTTGCAAGCTTTATTAGAATTAACTTCTGAGTGTAATTTCAAATATCTCATGACAAGAAATTTTAAATGTCGAATAACACACTCAAACGCTGTATAACATGCATAATAGGTTTGATATATCAACCAAAAAACTATAAATAGATTTCCCATCATTTTTTTACATCTAAGAAAGAGAAATTTTCCTGATCCAAATCAAAGAGCCAAAACCTAATGCTTAGATGGACTGACAATGTTTTTAAATTATATGTAACAATGAGTCCCATTCTAAAGATAATGAATATTGTAGTATGAAACATTTTGGATATACATGGAATTTTTTAATTTGATTTGTTTTAATTTGAAGGTGTTTAACTACATTTTGGATCTAGCTCCATTAGTATTTTTCATGGTATTTAATTCACACAAACCTTTTAGCTAACCACCTAGCTCATCTTCGCCAATGGTGACTTCCTCTCACCATTCATGCATGTCTAGTTTTATTTTAAATTCATGTGGAAAACCAAATATTCTATTTTTCATCTGATGTCAGATGAATTTAAGGGGTTGCCACCCAAATAAAAAATCCCTATGGTGTAATACAATATTTTATAAAATTTTAATTAATAATGTTACTACTGATGCACTCCAATAATAAAGAAGCAAACTGTGTGTGTGTGTGTGTGTGTGTGTGTGTGTGTGTGTGTGTGTGTGTGTGTGTGTGTGTGTGTGTGTGTGTGTGTGTGTGTGTGTGTGTGTGTGTGTGTGTGTGTGTGTGTGTGTGTGTGTGTGTCTATATATATTGTAAAATGATCCTTTTCCATATTATGATACTGATTTTGTTTCTACAAAGTATGAAAAACATGTTCAATACAACATTAATGTACATCCCATATTTCATTAAATATTAAGACATCATTAAGGTAGATTACAAAAATGAAGTAATGAAAGGCCTAATAATGTCATTCCTTATCATCACGAATGTAGTAGGACACTTAGTTAAACCAAATATCATAAACAACCATTTAAAAATCCTCTCCTTTTCTTTAAAAAATATTTTAAAAAATTTTGTAAGTTCAATAAGAAAATGATGATACCCAATTTTAAAATATATTTTGGTGATAAATTTCACACCACAAATATGGTATTGTAAATCCCATATATATATATATATATATATATATATACATACATACATACATCCACACACACACATCATTATCTTAATTTTTATAGATTTAAAATTGATGCACAAGTTCCATGTGCCTTTTTTCTTTGGTGAAAGTAAAATTGCATTGCCACAAGGGGTTAACCTAGGTAAAATGTATCCTTTATCCAGAAGCACATTGATCTAATACTTGATATATTCATTATTTAGAAATTATCAATGGTAAAGCAAAAGGCATTATGTAGAGGTAGTTCATAAATATATTCAATAATATGTTTAGTCATATATTGCGTAAGCACTTCCTTAACTGATTGAGATATTCTTGATTACTCTAATTTGAAGTTCAATTATTTTTTATATAGTTATAATAAAAGATATGAGATATGAATTTGTGTCACAAAGATGTTTTTACGTTTAAGTATCACCATAAAATCACAAACATGTTAGTAAATATGACTAACTTCTTATAATGTTTGGTAGTAATGGGTGACAACATAAGAACTACTTCTAGTATGCATTATTTCTTATCACCAACATCCATGACAACCATTCTAGGATTTTTAAATTAAATTAGATGATGGTAAACATACGGCTTCCCATGTATAACATCACATTCCATTAATGGCATGTGACATATCAAACAATTGCATCGTAAAAAGGATTTGATTTTATACACTAGGCGACACTTCTTAAGTAGTGACATATTTATCAAAAACCATATTATAGTACATAATAGAGTATGATTGTGGATGATAACTCAGTGAGAAGATCACTTTGAAATTATTAATTAGAAATCATATGCTTTTGACTAGCATATTTCGCAAACTAATAGTTTCCTTACTTGATTCACCTATATTTTTAATGATTCAATTTGATAACTTCAGTAGTATTGATTTTGCTGATGCAAATCTACTAAAAATTACAATTATCCTTATAGAATAGGGTTGTGATTGTTAATTGACTTATAAAATTACGTGGGATTGACAATCCAAAAATCACAAAGAATAATATTTAAGAAAGTTATAATTGAATAAAGATTTATAAAAATATAAGGTTTCACCATTATTACTATATCATATATCAATTCATTACATAGTTTGAGGATCAAACTTCATTTCACATATGATTATTTTGAGAGATTAAATAGTGGAAAAAAATAGATGAAATAAGAAAAAATAAATAATAATTGGAGGAAGAAATATAAACATAAGGAAGGATACTTTAGGTTTCATTCTTATAAAATATATTATATATAAATATTTATGTATTAGTATTAGAGTGTTCCTCTCTATTTATATTTCAAATATTGCACTAAATGAAATGAAATTAAAATGAATATGAAAAATATTAATTTAATTTCAATAATATATCTTAATTTAAATAAGCTTTATTATATAAATATGTATGGATGAAGAATAAAAATTTATTATTATATTTATCTTATGTGTCGATAAACCTTACCAACTCACACACACACAATACATATAATCTCAAAAAATATCAAGTTTGAATATCAAATTTTGGATTTTTGTCTTATATAGTTTTTTCAAAATTGATACCCCTAAACATTTAGCATATTGTATTTAGGATATTATGAACTATTTTTAAATACCATTTGAATTTAAATTAAAACAATATAAACACTTAAGTTGACTATCAAAGGTTGGAAACAAAGAATAGAAAAAGAGAGGGACATACGTAACTGATTAAAATGGGATTTAAACACAATTTAAAATACAAATAACTAAAATATTGTTCAAGATTAGCTAGAGATAAACATCTAAAAGATACATAAAAAGAGGATTAATACTATTTAAATCAACAACATGACTTATATTGTCTAATTTAAATATAATTAATATGATATAATAAATATATTAAATTATAAAGTAACCTTAATAATTTTATAATATATATAATTTATTTTACATTATTGTAGCACTCTTATATGTCACTCCAAAATCAATTATAATTTTTTAAATACTAAAACAATAAAATATGATAATAATATTATATTAATTTATACATGTTCACATAAAAATATATATTTTCAAAAATATTTTATAAAAAAAAAAAAATCAAAATCTTATTAATTTAATATGTGTGTGTGTGCGCGCGCACGATATATGCATGTGTGTGTTTTATGACAATACTATCACGTACTAACTTGCGATATTAGTTCTAAAAATAGTGTCTTGAAATAGTAATTCATCTTTATTGTTCTAGGGCTAAAAAAAAACATTCCATTAAATTCAGAATATCTAAAATTATATAATATTCATAGAATTACTTTATTGTTCTAGGGCTAAAAAAAAACATTCCATTAAATTCAGAATATCTAAAATTATATAATATTCATATAAAATTACTTGAATATAACATGCAATAAAATCTCTTAACTGACTAAAAAGATTATTTCAATTTCATGAAACATTAATTTGAACGTTAATAAATTTCATTAATCAAATAATATGCATGAAAATATGTTTTACTCATGACATGATGATAGGGTGCGTGAGTTGCAATCCATTTGAGAATAAATAGTTATTGTCATCACTCACGCTCAAGCTTATGAAAATGTGAGTTTTGAAGGTGTGAGCTAGTAATTTATTGCCACTATTTGTGAGTTAGTGTACTCAAAATGCGAGAGCTTGGTTGTAAATGGCCAAATTCCACACATCATGCGTCATGGTTTGTCACGACCTCTGAAAACAAATATGACTCCAGGTTGCACATTTTCGTGCCTTCGTAATGTTCTCCATCGAAGATTATAATTATGAAACGGTACGAGTCACTCCTGTTTGTGATCTACGCGACAATTGTGTCTATCAATATTTTTTCGTCGATACATAGCAGTTGCTCACAAAGAATAAAGGGAGCAAAAGTTGTGAGGATATGAGGGAATCGCATCTCACAATGTATCTCCATCTCGCGAGTCGTCAAGGGAATTTACGTAGAACCCAAGAACTATGGGGCTTCATGTCAAGTAGAAGGTCTGATCATATTTCACATCTCATTTCTGTGGGGATTTCATGAGGGTAAAATGATCATGCAATGTAACTAAGTGCAGATTTCACTTGTTGACATTTTAAGCATCATGCAACATACCTGGCCACTTCCCATTTCATTCCCAGTCAATAACAAAAGGTTCGTAGACTTGTACACATTATCTTTCCCCGTTATGGCTTGAATATAAGGCCTTATGTGATTCAAACAATATTTGACCCTTTACTTCTCACCACTTAGAATGTATTGTTAGTACCTGCCCGGTACCATATGTTTCGCTTCAGCGTATTGATCGGTATTCCTGCATTTGACTTTCAATCAGCAAATGTTGTTCACCAAAAACAGAATTATTTACCAATATTTGATGGGCGCTGCTAATATTTTATTGTTTTCACTAGTTAAAGTTAACCAGTGATTAAATTTTATGACCAGCTTCGATAACATCATTTCAAACCCACAAATGTTTACCATAGTTATAGTTGCATGTTTGGGATACGGCCACCTATACTCCACTTGCTGGCAAATTACTATCACTGCGATTCCTTCGTAGCTGCAGTCGTGCCATATGTGCCGTTGACAGCATCATGAAATTTCTTTAATGCTTGGAAAGACCTACAAGCAAAAGCCACC
The DNA here is from genome assembly GCA_037957365.1 of Torreya grandis. Classification (NCBI taxonomy): domain Eukaryota; kingdom Viridiplantae; phylum Streptophyta; class Pinopsida; order Cupressales; family Taxaceae; genus Torreya; species Torreya grandis. The sequence continues at coordinate 1,132,847 of JARHVA010003756.1, forward strand.
TGTGCCGTTGACAGCATCGTGGCAACTATCGTGTCTGTGAACAAATTCACTAAAGTTTTAGCAGCGCAGAGGAGAGAGAAGAAAGGGCCAAATTTTTGAACAGCAGCGATTCAAACAAAGGGACATTAAAAAAAACAACATCTAAGTTCAAGATTTGAAAGTGTTTTCGTTTAATTCTTTGGCAGGTAGGGTTTATTACATTATCATGCTGTTTTTGGAGGCACCCAAGGACAGAGTACTCAACACTTAATTATGCATCTTTAATTTTTTTAATTTTTAATTTTTATTTTATTTTATTTTCAGGTGGTATATTGTCCTTTTATTTGAACTGACAGCTTGACGCTATGTATAGCAACTCATAAATAACAAAATCAAATTTAATATGGTTTTCTAGCAGGGATAAATTTCACTGGTTTGTTTGTCATTTGCTGACTCTACATTGGATTGAATGTTTTTTGTTTTCAAATTCCTCAGGAGGATGAATGTGAATCATTTGACAAAATGGCTCAAACGGGGATCATTGTGATTTATTTGACAAAATGTCTCCATGCGCTGTGACCTTATAACATTATGTGTTTAAGCGAAGAAATTCAATTTATTCCGCTTTTACTGCTGGAACAGGTTTGGCTCAAAAAAAATTCCTCAATCTATGATAGCTTTTTTGAAATTAGAAGAATGAACATACAATACGTAACATTGCGCATAGGATTTGTAAATTTTTTCAATATATGCCTATCTCCCAACTTAATATTTTTAATATAATGCAAGGTTCATGCAACAATTGGACACCTGTTTTGGGATTTTTGCTCGATCTTGCAAATCGAAGGTATTTTCTTTATCTTTTGTTTGCAAAATTTCATAAATATATTCCGTATTCTCTATTTGAAACTTTTACGAATATTTTTTTAGCTATTTAAATTCATGGAGTGCATGGTCATTTCCTTTAATCAATAAGTTTCTCCGGCATTTTCAGTGTGCAGAATCTAGAATTAATATCTTATCTGAATTCGTAGAGTGTGAGGTCTTAGCTCCTTTAACCATGACTTCTTTGAATATTAGGCTTGATTTCTGGTAGACATATGTCTCTAAAAATACATTACTTATGTTATGTCCATTTTCTAGTTTTTTAAAGAATTGAATTTTTTTGTCAGATATATATAATTTTACTTGGTAGACGTCATTTCCGATTTTGTTCAAGACAAAATTTAAAATATTGATTGTTAAGAATGCAAACTTGCTCAAATCTAACATTATCATATATTATAGCAAAATACAGTATCTAATACTCAGTATGGATGTTAATTATTCGCCATTTTTATGAGGCGATTTTTGGTTAGATTTTGTTATCAAAAGACCACACAATATTTAAACTAGAACACTCACTATGAGAAGTCGAGAATGAATTTGGGTTTCTGTAAAAATTTATATTGAAATAGGGTTACTTTGGGCAAACTCTGCGACAACTAAATTAAGATGGAGGAGTTTTCAAAATTTTAGCCTAAAATATGTGCCATTAATTTTTCCAACTGAGTCTGTGGGATGTTTTGAAAACGGGGAAAACTACATATGTAATTTATTTACATATTAGTTTATTTTGGGGATAAAATAGTTCTAGAAATCATAAAATAGTTTATATATGTTCAAAACATTTACCAATTGCAGAAGATCAGATTGAATGAATTATAGATAAATCGTTCGAAAAGTACGTTTTATTTCTCTCTTATGCTACAAAAACTTGGCTCGTGTTTTTACAGCTGGACTTCTTTACAAGCCTGCATTCAATCTGACACTACGATGTGTACAAAGCTTGGAAACTATGATCGACAGTCCAGAGAAAGGTATTTTCTTTAATTACCCTTCTATTTGTTGTTAAAGGTGGAATAATCCCTTTGACATGCATCCAGTGAGAGGGAAACATTTCATTTATTTTCCCAAGAATGGCTTAGCACAACAGCACTTGCTTTTTACTCAGTACACTCGAATAGTGGACATGTCTCACAGGATAGACCAGGTGATCACATATACTATCAGTCTGTGTAGGCAATCTTCTGAAGAAATTGATTAGAACAAAAGGAACCCAATGCCGAAATATTGGGTGGTGAAATATGTACAGACCTGCAAGTAGTGTTACCATTCAGAAAAGGGTGACATACAGAACTATCACAACAACCAGGTAAAAATTGATAAATATGGTAGTAGCTCGCTGGTCTCTCCAGCTCAAGAGAAACAGAAATCTCTCTCCCTGAGTATCTATGTCTCCAACTGCAGCTTGTATCCACCCTACAGCACTCCTTAACCTGTCATATTGCATCATAACAACTTCAGGGTTTCTTGAAGTAGGGAATGTGTCAAATTATTTGTCCAGCTCATTAGGATACACTAGTTCAACATGGGAGAGGCGAATATCCATATGGAGTGGATGCCAGGGGTGGAAAAGGAAATGTCAAATGCCAATCAATAACATGTACAAGAAAATCATGGGCATGATCAACTCTAGATAGCAGATAAAAATAACAAATAGTAGGTGCACCAAGATGCTAGTGATAGGATTCTTTTAGTGATAGATTTCATTGAAGCATTTGATCACTACTATCATCAGAGATAGTACATACATTATGCAAAAAGAATTGGATTAACTCCGCTGCATTTACATCTACATTGTCAGGGACTACACCAATGTAATGATAACTTTTTCAGTTATGTTTCTATTGACTAACTGCACATCAACATGATCCATAACAATCAAAATCCAAACCTCTCACAATCTAATGTGATCTATGTGAATTCCATATATATGCAATTATAGTATTAGCATGCCTGCAGCACATGATGACCTTCATTCATGTAAGTAATGTGATACTTTCTTTTGCCAATAAAGTAAATTATTCAGTTATAAGGAGAATGTTTATTTATGTACATAGACCCTGTCATTGTTTTAGGGATTTTCAGGTTTATCCACCCTCAAATCTGCTTGTGCTCAAATTTATAGTTAGTTTATTTGGGTCTTCTTCACATTATGTAAATGATTGCACTTTCCTTAGTTCCTTTTACCATTATTTATTGTTTTGATCAAACATCTTCTCTATCTCCTACCTCAATACTATAGATACATATTGCACTTCCAATTTAATTATATTAGTTAACAATGCAATTTTCAAAATTCAATGAAGGGGCAGGTATTAAAGTAATCCATGACACTTGTCGCGATATTAAAAGTCCATCATTTACTAATGAATAACTACTATAATTGGGTCGAGAATTAAGCTTGATATCCTAAAGTCTCATTGTGACATTTTTATACCTGGAACGTACATTTGAAGTTATAAAATTTGGAATATTTGGTTGTCCTTCAAAACTAACATTGAATGTAGACATGGCCTTCTATTGAGTGCATCCACAATTTTATTATCCTTCCATTTTATGTAGGCAATTTCAGGATCATACTGATTAAAAAAAATCCATCTAATACTTTTGTTTAACATTCAAATTTGGTTGAATAAACATGTGTGTAAACTTAGATGTTTAATCATTGATTATTTTTTTAGCCAATTAGGTAATGCCTGCACATTTTCAATGCATGAACCATTACAAGGAATCATAAATCATGATTCCTATAGTTAATCCCATGATCGTTGAGCCTTTCTGAGTCAAGATATTACTTGACCTTTTTAAATTAAGACTCCACAATACCTTCAAGAGATGCATCCATGGAAATAATAAAATCCTTATCCATGTCCAACACTGCTGGACTAGGGGTTGTTGTCAACAACTCGATCCTATGAAACATTTCTTGACACTACTCAATCCATACAAAAAAAGTTCTTTTTCTCTGCAAAGATGTGATAGGTGCTCTGATTCATGAGAAGTTCTCAATGGGTCTTGCATACTAACCTACAAGTCCATGAAAAATGTGACATCTAAGATATTTTTCAGCTCTAACCACTACATTATGACACTATTTTTTTGATCAATATAAATACCTATTCCAAAGATGACATGACCTTAGTATTTTACTTCTTCTTGTATGAATGTGCAATTAAATAGTTTAATGTAGAGCGTATTTTCCATTAAACTCTCCAAAACATGTTTTAAATGAATCACATCCTCTTCCTTGACTCAAAATGTATGAAAATATCATTATGAAATATAAGTACAAATATGTCTAACCTTTACATGCAAAAGACATTGTTCATGAGAATCATGAATATTGTTGGTGCATTTGTGAACCCAAATGGAACAACTACAAACTTATATTATCATATTAGGAATGAAATATTGTATTCTATATGTTTGATTCTTGGATCCTTAGTTGGTGATATCTTAACCAAAAATGTGTTTTGGAAAATATTCCAGCTCATTCTATTGGGTTGAATAAATCATTGATCCTTGGTAAGGCGTATCTATGTTTAATGGTTGCTTTGTTCAAATTACCATAATCAATGCATAATCTCAATGACTCATATTTCTTCTTCGCATAAATGAATAATGTTCCTCATGGAGGCATGTTCAATATCACTAATTATTTATTGATCAACTCTTTCAATGTCTACTATAATTCACACTATTCACAGGTTGTCATCCTATATGGAGCTTTTTAAATAGGCTTAGTTCCATGTACCAACTATATGAACAAAGCAATTTATATCTTAAATGGTAGTCCTTGAAACATATCCACAAACCATTCATTAAACCCTAGAATATTGGGAAGTACCTTAAAGTGGGTCCATCCCCATCCTCTAATATGTTGGTGGCATATATTTGACATTCACTTATTTTGATCTTTTGAGCTGCATGGCTATGATAATCTTCAAATACAAGGCTTTTCGAATCCCATAAATATCTACAATCTAACCATCATCATCCAAACACTTCACATAATTTTTATATCATTTCATCACTCCCTTATGGGCCTTTACCTAATCCATTCTGAGTACTACATCATACAATCATAGAGTGGTGTAATAAATTGTCACTTTGTTGATGAAGTATTATAAATTCAAGTGATAGTTCCTTGGCATGAAGGTAATTGATTTCTTCGCACATGGGGCCATATTTTTTTCTAAGCTTTCTATTTTCACATTTTTTCATGCCACACCTTCCATAAATTACTATTGAAATAAAAGAACTAGTTTCACTAAGATCTATTATTATAGACACAACAATAGAACCAATTTTACCTATAGTTTTAACCACAATAGACTAGTTTTTAGCTTTGTGCTTATTAGTTGCTACATGAATCCATTGGTTATGACCATCATAGTTATAATTCCTATATCAATCTTGAGTGAGTGGCATATATGGACATTGTGGACCCTATTTAATATAATGTGTTCCACCATAAATTAATCACCCTATGTTGTTTTGATTGTATAACCCCTTTGTGATCACAATTTTTATCTAACCTTACTTATGTTTCGAAAAAAATTGTATGTTTGCAATAATTCACCATGTCTAGCTCTATGGGGTTAAGTTTTAAGTTTTCTTCTATATAATCCTTCTCTCAAATGATGTTGTCTACCACATTACCTATGTTGCATTTTGTGACACTGAAAACCATTGCATTGATAGGGAGAAAATCCATTCTTTTGAGTGTCCCTTTGATCCTTACTCTGATCTTTGAATTTTATTTTCGTGACTTATAATTCCACCAGTTAGGGTTTTCTCATAACTTATGCAAGTGTAGTGGGTTTAAAAGTTCATAATCTATTTTTGATGGTGGCTAAAAATCCATTGAAATATATATTGATTTTTTTTTTATCATCTTGGATGTACCCCACATGCTTAAGTAAACTTGAGAAACATGCATCATGTTCTTCTACAATATTGTAATTATTATAGAGGTTGTGGAATTCATTGAAGTAGGTGTTTGAAAAATAGTTGCATTGAAATAATTCTTCAAATTTATTAAAAATGATAGTGTACATGTCCAAAATTTTCCATTATTTTATGGAATTCCCACCATAAGGTTGTTTTATCTATCTTGTGAAAAACAACCAATCTAGCCTTATTGTTTTCTATAAAAAAATTCTAAGCCAAAAACACCATTTCATATCAATTAACCAAGCCTTAGCTTCCATTCAAATTATTATTACATTGATATTCTAAGGAACTACTGTCTCTACTTCATCGGTGATTCGATATATGCTCTGATGGGTATCATTGTTACCATGGAGTCACCTAGTGGGTGAGTGACTAGGTTGGGATCTTAGTTTTGGTAAACACTATGCTCACACTCCTACTCGAGGTATGGTTCATGTGTTTCTCTCATCCCTTGATTTTCCTCTGGAGGAATCATATTCCCTTGGTCTGTAAGCACTCTAAGTATTTCAAAGTCAATGGGCCTCATCACAATAACCCACTATCGATATTTAAAATATTCCCTAGGTGGCTCAACTTCTTAAATGAGGTGAATGATATTTTCCCCATTTAGGCCATTCATGATTCATTGTACATACCTATAAGTAAAAGGAAGAAGAAAATTAAATCAATTGTTCAATAAAATTCCTTCTTATAATAAATTCACAATTTTTATTTTTAAACATAACTTGACAAAAAGAATGGTTGGTTCAAAAGGCCAAAAAAGTTGTACCATCTTCTAATACTAATTATAAGAATTTTATTTATGAAATAATAAAACTTGATAACAATATACTACATAGTTATGTCAGTTGACACATTAGCATGCTTTCAAAAAAAAATTCATAAACACAACCAAAATTAATCTTATCAAATTAATATAAATAAAATATTTATGATACGAAAATAATATCATGTATTAAATTATGATGTAAGACTTAAACATAGATTCTCAAGAGAATAGAAAATATAAATTATCTTAGGGTTAAAATAGATTTTACCATTAAATCTATAATATCTGAAATCATATAACAAACTACTATAAGTTTACCCATTTGTAACATCCAATAAAAACTCACACTTATACCAACGAATTATTTCAATTTTATGAATCATTAATTTTGAAAATAATCAATTCCCTTAATCAAATACCTTCTATGAAAATATGTTTTGTCCATGACATCATAGGTGTATTTAATTTAATCCAATTTAATTTTTAATGATTAATCAAACATATTTTATCGCAGCTTGATCACTATCTAGATTAGTACCACACAAGAGGTGTTATTTTTTTTAATTTCGTTATTCATTTCATGGGGTTGAAATTAGAGTCACCCATAATTGTCTTATATACCAATAAGTTGTGCTGGTTGGCTCCACTTAAAGCCAAAAAAAATTAAGAACACAATACCTACACTCTACTCGAAAGGCCACTGATTATCCTCACACAATTTTGTGGGTTATGAACATCTGAGCTGAAAATATCTGTGGTAGTCATTGATTTCCACTTGTCTCATTTTTTCAGAGTCATAATTTATGGGTTTGATTATGGTTGGATGAATTATCCTTGTCTCATTTTTTAAGAGTCATAATTTATGGGTTTGATTATGGTTGGATAAATTATCCGTGTCATGCATCGTGCCCTTTCCTAACCTTTGAAGACAAACTTGACTCTATGTGGTGCATTTTCATGCCTCCGCAATTTTATTAGTCGAAACTTACAACATTCAAATTGTTTTTGCACTCTCACATTTTTAATAATTAAAATAAATCCCGCACAGAGATTGAGGGATATGACATAATCACTATCACCCATGTGTCACATTTTGGTGGCCTCTCCACTTCATCCTTGTTCCCAAATATTAACGTGACCTAACTTTTTGACGATCTCACCTAGTGTTTCCATCTCATGAATGGCCAAGGAAATTTACACATAAGTAAAGCACTTTGTTACGCGTCTAGCTTCGTAAATACTTTAATGGGTGCAATGGTGAGTCAAAATTGTTAGCATATATATATATATATAACACATTAAAAAAAAAAAGTTAACTAAGTCTAAATCTTAAAATCTCATCAATATAATTGGTTCAATTCTATAAGGAGTCGGTAAGACTTTACGAATAGAGTTGAGGAGATCCTCATAAAATGTTAATTTTTTTTTATTATATATAATTAAAAAAATATTTAATATGTTCAATATAAATTTAACATGTTTATTTTAATAATGATTAGTCATTGAGTATATATTTTTGTTTATCAGAGTTTTTATTAGATTTAATTGTAAAAAATATACATAAAAGTCTAATTGTAATAGAGGCCATTCATTTTGGATAAGTGTAAGGTTTCTCAAATATATTGTAAAGCACAAGTGAGGCCAACATGATTTATAAAATGCAATAAAAAACTTCTGTACATTTCCTTTCCCATGCACTTTGATTTATTCATGTATGAGGTTATGACCGTCAAAAAAATATATTAGATTCTTTTGAATGTAAGAATCTCTTACTGGTAAATATGAAACTATTCATTTACTAACATTAAACAACAATTTTTGTGAAAGTGAAATAAAAATAATGTTCTCTCATTAACTTTCATTTTAATGAAATAACTATGTAAGTTTTATTTATCAGATGCATTCAAAAACATTTATATGAAAAATCATGTCAATACATCATAAGATTCATTCTTTATGCAAATTGAAACTAAACAAAATTTGGTCTATTTGTTAAATGCTGTAAAAGTATAAATGAAAGTAAAAATATATACGCCATATTACTTAAGTTTCTTGTTTGTGACTGAATTTCTCCTACACATTTAGATATCTAATGAGGAGATGATTTGGAGCCATGTTTCACCCAACTTCCATCATAACAAGTGCATATTGTTATAAGGGAATAATGAGGAATATTTTGACTCCTTTAACAATTATTCACTACATAACCCATTGTTCCTTAAATGAACATTTTCTCTCAACCAATACAAATATATTATTTATTTCTATTCATAATTCTGATTTACTAAGCCAATGATAAAACATGAATTATTCTAACATATTTTCAACTGTTAACAACAAATAATCAAGATTAATGATCAAATAAAATTCTACAAATCCAACCAATAAACTATAACTAATTATACAAAAGGAAAAATTATAATAACATAAAAACATGATAAAATATGCAAAGACGAAAAATATTGCATCGAATATAGAATCCCTAAAACAAACAAAATCTTTAGATTTAAGTGTTTTCAAGGCATGTGATACATACATATTAATAAATAGACATATGGATGGTGGAAACATTAAACTTCAAAAGAGACAATATCCTTTAAAGACAACAATTTAATACTAAACAACCTTTCCCATACCCTAATGAAGGTTTCTATACTACATAACTAAATAATATCGATGAACCCAATAAAATTATCAAAAATAGATTTATTTTTCTCCATATTGAACCCACTCAAATAAATCACAAAAATGATAAATAAAAAGTAAGAAAAAATATCTCAGAATTTTTAAAAAAATGTCTACCGGTTGTTTTTAAAGATACAAAGGTCCATACAGAAGATTGCCGGTTATCAAAATCAATTTCAAATACTATATATTTAACCTTTCGTTCTAAAATGGAAATCAAATAAAATGTCATCATAAAAAAAGGTCATATCAAATAATCACATGTTGTATGCAGGAAAAAATATTGAGAAAGAGAAATATAAATTTTAGACGTTACTTTTTATAAAATAGTATGTTTTCACATTCTTCCCCACTATGTTATTTCAATTCCATTCTTCTTCTTTCTGCTTCTTCCCTGGAATCGATTTTATATTTCTCCAATATTTTTTTATAATACTTGTGTTCTCTTTTCTAACATTAGACGGCTATTAAGTCATGTTCTTTTTTAATTAAAAATATAATTGCATTTAATAATGTGTGCAACTTTTATTCATAATTTATTTAGGTCAATTGTCTTAAAGTTCTGACTCTACTCGTAACAGTCTCAAGACGAAAATCAGATATGCACTCCATTTTCTTACCCACTCATGTATTTTGATTGTTATTTTCAAATCTTAAAACTCTTATCATTTATTATTTTGAGCTTTTAGCCATGGATTTGTGTCTTCTCAATAATAATTAATATTTTTTAACTAGAATGGAGATATTTTCCAATTTATATTCTATCTTTAATTTTTTTTTTTGTCTTACTAAATTTTCATATTAATGATCATGAAATATATGTTAATTTTTTATATTTCATCTTTATTTTTATTTTTTATTTTTGGTTAGTAATAGATCAACCAACCAATCAATTTATAGAAAATGAAAATATGTTAGAATGTTAAGAATTGTCTAGAAAATGCCAAGAAGATGAAACTTTCTAGAGTCTTCCATAGAACAATCTCGACAAATAGCCGAACAATCCAGATTGAAAGTAGAACATTCCAAAGATGTGGACTATTCTAGAAATTAGGAGTTTCCAGATTTTGTATTGTAACTATAAATATGTGCTGGGCACAAGCAAACAAGGGCATTAGAAAAGCATATGAAAGCATTGGAAAGCTTTAGACTGGATTGAAGTGTTATGATGTTTTAAATTGTTTTTGGGCCTGTTTTAACATGGTATCAAAGCAGAGGTTTGTTATAAGATTGTTTTTTGGATTTAAATAAAAGCTAGAGATTTTTTAACAGGGCTGAGCTGTTGATGAATTAATTTTTTGAAGTAATCTCTGATTTTTTTTAACATGGGTTCTACAAATGAGAGCTTGCCAATCTTTGATGGAAGTGGTTTTCCAGAGTGGAAGATTGCAGCCAAGAATGCTCTAAGAGAGAAGGCTTTATGGAGGATAGTGAATAAAGAAATTGGGGAACCTCAGCAAAATGATGGAGAAAAGGAATTGTAGAAATGCAAATTGGAGCAAGCAAGAGGTATTATTAGTAAGGCTTTGAGTCCCAATCTAAATAGAAGATTTGTTGATGTTGATAATCCAATAGAGTTATGGGAAAAGTTAGAAAATGATTATAAAGATGCAGATATTGCAAGCATATTTAGTATAGAATAAAAATTGGTGAATTTAGATCTGAGTGATTTTGAAAATATGAGTGATTATTTGAATGAGGTTGCTTATTTAAATGCCCAATTGAAGAAAATAGGTGCTGAATATGAAAGAAAATATTTTCAGTTGATTGCTATGGTTGAAAGCAAGCTTCCCCAACCCTATAAAGTATTTAAAGAATCAAGAAAAAGAGTTATTCAATTAAATCCCAATACCCGCCCCCCCCCCCCCCCCCAACAAACATTTGATCAATTTCGTAAATTAGTTTTAGATGAAGAGTTTCAACTTAATAAAAAAGGATATATTAAAGGAATCATGCATTTGTAGCTAAGGGTAAAGGTTATTCTAGAAATTTTGATGGAAAAAATAATTGGAAAAGATATAATAAGTTTAGAAATGATGATGGTTCTAACCACTTATCTAGAAAGGATGGTGTTGAAAAGCAAGTAGGAAGAAAACCCATTGTTTGTAGGCATTGTGGAGGTGAAAACCGCATGGAGAAATTTTGTTTGAAGAAAAGGAACAATGAAAGGCATCAATATAATCCCAAGCAAGAAAGGTTTAAGGATGGCAAGATGGATAGAAATAGCTTTCGAGCTATGACTTTCCAAAAGCAAGGAAAAGGTATGGAGGTAACTTCTAAATCCATTGTTAAAGGGGGTTATTTTGCTTTAGATCTTAATAAAGAATGGATTTTAGATTCAAGAGCATCTTATCACATTACTGGAGATAGATATTTTTTTGTTGATTTTAATGAAGGAAAGAATTCAGATCAAGAAATAACTATTGGCAATAAAATGAAGCTTACAGTTTTAGGAACCGGAACTATTAATGTGACAAATGGGACTTTGAAAAATGTTTTATTGGTTAAAGGGTTAGGGGTAAATCTTATTTCAATATATAAAATTGTTGAAGCTGGTTATGAGTTTGTTGTTATTGCTGATCAAGTGATTGTTAGAGATAAAGGAGACCCAAGAAATATAATTACTATTGGTAGAGTTGATCATAAGGAGAGCCTCTTTAAATTTGTTGTCTTTGTTGATGATGAATACACTTTTTCTCATGCTTTGATTGCTTGAACTGGTTATATATCAAAACTTTGGAATGCAAGACTTGGACATATAAATTATATAACGTTACAAGATATGGTTAGAGGATTAACAAAGATTTCATCCACTAAAGGTGTATGTGAAGGATGTGTATTAGGTAAACACCATCGAGATCCTTTTGATTCAGGAAAATCATGGAGAGCTAACCATCCACTTCAACTCATTCATAGTGATTTATGTGAACTGGGTTATCCTTCTCTTTCAGGTGCCAAGTATCTTATCACCTTTATTGATGATTATAGTAGGAGACTATGGGTTTATTTTCTTGAAAGGAAAAGTGAAGTACTTGAGGTTTTCCAAAAGTTTAAAGCATTAGTTGAAAATCAAACTAGAAAGAGAATTAAATGTTTAAGGACATATAATGGGGGTGAATATTGTAACTATGCATTTGAGTCATTTTTTGGAAGTTGTGGTATTAAAGTACAAAGAACAACTCCATATAAACCTCAACAAAATGGAGTAGTTGAATGGATGAATACAACTCTTCTAGAAATGGCTCGTCATATATTGAATTTTAAAAGCCTACATAATAAATTTTGGGGTTTGGTTGTTTCTTGTGCTACATATGTTGTGAATAGAATTCCTACTAAAGCCTTCAAACATGTTACTCCTGAAGAAGCATGGAGTGGAAGAAAGCCTCATGATGGGTATTTTAAAGTGTTTGGCTATCTTGCTTGGGCACAGATTCCTGATGAAAAGAGAAATAAGTTATAAACAAAGAGTCAAAAGTGTTTATTTATGGGTTATAGTGAAGAATCAAAGGCTTATAGGTTATATGATTTGGCAACAAAGAAGATTTTTGTTAGTAGAGATGTAATGTTTGATGAAGAATCACAACTCATTGCCACTTCTCATTCAAAAAATGCCTCCAATTTTTAAAATATTTTACAAGGAAATTTTGATGAAGATGAGTTTTGCACTTCTACAAATAATAACAATACCATTGAAAATGAAACAACTAATTTTTTTGACCAGCCATTATCTACAGGTAGTGGTGATGAAGAAGAATTTTCAGCTAGACAAAAGATAAGGAGCATTAAAGATATATATGGGCAAGGACTAAAACTCTAAGAAAAAAATGGTAGTGCTCTTATGGACAAAGTGTTACAGATTAATGATCCAATTTCATATGAGCAAGCTAGAGGGAAGAAAGAATGGGAGAAAGCTATGAAAGAAGAATATGATGCTTTGGTGAAGATTAAAACTTGGGAACTTCTACCATTTCCCTAAGGTAAGAATGTGATTGGTTGCAAATGGGTTTAAAAAATAATAATAATTCAGATGGTGCCATAGAAAAATCTAAAGCTAGATTGGTTGCTAAGGGATTCAATCAAGAAGAGGGTGTTGATTATGAATAAACATTTTCTTCTGTTATTAAAATGAATACAGTTAGAATTATTCTTTCTTTGGCTACTAGTCTTGGGTAGCATATTCATCAAATGGATGTTAAAAATGCCTTTTTTAATGGAGATTTATATGAATAAATATACATGGATCAACCACCTAGTTTTATAGATCAAAAACATCCTAACTTTGTTTGTAGATTAAAAAAGTCACTTTATGGACTTAAACAAGCACCAAGAGCTTGGAATGAGAAGATTGATAGGTATTTTCAGCTTTATGGGTTTAAGAAATGTAAATTAGATCCAAATATTTATGTGAAGAGTGAAAAATGACATTATTCTTGTTGCAATTTATGTAGATGATTTACTCATAGCTGGATCAAATATTTGGCTAATTAATGATTTGAAATCAGATCTTAAAAGGGCATTTCATATGAGTGATTTGGGTGAGCTAAATTATTTTCTTGGCTTGCAAATGAGTAGGCTACATGATGGGTTGTTCATCTCTCAAACAAAATATGCTTTGGATCTTTTAGAAAAGTTTAAAATGCTTGAATGCAAGCCAAAACCTACTCCTTTCCAATCTGGAGTTAAGCTTACTAAGGAATGTGCCTCCAAGAAAGTAGATGCTACTTTATATAGACAGCTTATAGGGTAGCTTGGTTTATTTAACCCATTCCACACCATACATTTGTTTTTCATTCAATATGGTATCTAGATTTATGCAGGAATTGAAAGAAAGTCATTAGTTGGCTGCCAAAAGGAGTTTGTGATACATTCATGGAACCATTTACTATGGCATACATTATAGTTACAAGTCTTCAGTTTCTTTGATTGGCTTTACAGATTCAGATTGTGGTGGTGATATAGATGAATGAAAATCTATTGGAGGCTATGTTTTTCAGCTTGGATCAAGCCCTATTACATGGGGTAGCAAAAAACAACCAACTACATCATTGTCTTCTTGCGAAGAATAATATAGAGCAGCAAAATAAGCAGGAAAGGAAGCAATTTGGATTTGAAATCTTTTATTTGAGCTTGGTTTTGCACAAGATTTAGCTACTAATTTGTATTGTGATAATCAAAGTTCCATACAAGTTGCAAACAATCCTATTTTTCATGTTAAAACAAAGCACATTAAGATTGATGTTCACTATATTCAGGATCTTGTTCAAGAAAATTTGTTAATCTTCAATTTTGTCTAAGTGAAGACCAAGTAGTAGATATATTTATTAAGAGTATGCTTGAGGCCAAATTTTTGAAATTACGTGATATGTTGGGCATGATTGAGGTGAACATTAAGGGGTAATAGTTATATAATGTTCCCCTCTCTTTTGTATTTTCTTTGTATTCTTCTAGCCAATCTTAAGGGGGGATGTTAGAATGTTAAGAATTGTTTAGAGGATGCCAAGAAGATGAGACTTTATAGAGTCTTCCATAAAACAATCAAGGTAAATAACAGAACAATCCAGATTGAAAGTAGAACATTCCAAAGATGTGGACTACTCTAGAAATTAGGAGTTTCCAAAGTTTGTATTGCAACTATAAATATGTGCTGGGGACAAGCAAACAAGGGCATTAGAAAAGCATATGAAAGCATTGGAAAGCTTTGGACTGGATTGAAGTGTTATGATGTTGTAAATTATTTTTGGGCCTATTTTAACAAAATATACTTACTTGTTTATAATTGGAAATTGTTCAAAGTTTAATGCATCTTATTAAATGCAATATGAATTTTTTTTAATGGCATTCCCTTTGAGCCACATTGAATCTAATACGACCTTGTTCAATAATGTGCAAATTTCATATTAACTCATTTCAACATCGATATATATTCCTACCCTTCATGTTACTTGCATACAAATCACATTCATTAGGATACCTCTATAATATAATAAGGTGAATATAAAATCCTAATAATTAACGACACAAAAAAATAAAAGCATGATACATCTTACAATACTCATTTTAATGATTAATTTAAATGCTACATTATCACGCAAAAAATAAATATAATATCACATAAAGTAATAAGACATTAATTTGTCATAAATATAAATTAATAAAAAAATAATAAAATCCATAAATTTATAACATAATAATAATTAGAAAAATAAATCTCATAATTTAAAAAAATTCTCAACGTGGGGCATTACAACTTTCACCAATATATCCTCCAAGTTTTTGAGATTTTTTTTTTCTAAGTTTCCTTTCAAAAGCATGATATCCTCCATGATTACAACTTTCACCAATATATTGGAACTAACTTCATGTAAACCTTCATGATTCTAAAGATATGCTTCCCATTTTTATAATACTATTCTCTTCGGTATTAATGTTCTTGTCTATATTTTTTTTAGATAAGGCCATCTTAAATAGATTAATATTCTCAAGTTATGCATCTAGTTCTTTTATACAAACATATTCTTAGTTAAAATTACTTCTCTTTCTAAAAGGTTAATAATTTTACAATTTATTGAAAAAAATATATATGTACTTAAATTATGCATCATAATTTATAATATGATCAATGACAATACTCTCACACGTTGAGGATAAAGATCGGAAGAGTTTTGATATAATTATAATAGTTTTAATATAGTTTCATATAGATAAAATATTTTTCAACACTGATTGACATCATATAGTATGTAATCTAATAAAACTAGATCAACATGCATAAGTAAATTTCATATGAAAAAAACCAAAAATATAATTGACCACATATGTGGAAGTGTATATATGTATTCAATTACATCAAATATATTAAGAAAAGATGGATCTGATGGTATAGAGCCATCTTTTTTTTTTTTCAATAATGTACAATGATGTATTTATTGTACAATGTATTTATTCTTTATAATTGTACAATTTTAATTTTGTATAAATTGTGTTCAGTGATATTTGTAGAAAAGTACTTTTTTAATATGTGTAATTATAAGAGTAATATGAATTGTTCTCTTTGAGCTACATTAATTTATGACTACTTTAATGAATAATGTGCAGATTTCATGTCAACTCATCTCAAACTTAGTGCATGTTCCTACCTTTTATGTCACTTGCATACAAATCGCATTTATCATGATACTTCTATAATATAATATAATAACGTGAACATAAAATACTAATAATTAATGATATGAAAAAGAAAATCATAATCCATCTTGGAATGCTCATTTCAACTAATAATTTAAATATCACATTATCATGTAGAAGATAAATATAAGATCAAATAAGATAATAAGGGGTATATATATATATATATATATATATATATATATATATAGTTTAAGTTAATAAAAAGATAAATTTTTTTAAACAAATAATTTCATGAAATATTATTTAGGTTTAAGAAGTGGTGGTGGTGGTGGTGACGACGACGATGACGATGATGATGATGACGATGACGACGACGACGACGACGACGATGATGATGATGATGATGATGATGATGATGATGATGATGATGATGATGATGATGATGATGATGATGTCTTCAGGGGGGAGGGCATTCTAAGATAGACAAGAAATGATTTAGATTTTGTTGTGGATTTGTGGATGTTGTGCAAAAGTTTAGTGGAAGCAAAAAATTGGTGGAAGATTATCGGTTTCCTATTTAGTTTTTTTAGATAGTACATATTTTCTATTTGCTTTCCAAAGGTTTAATTCTAAAATGCAGTAGGTTTTAGTCTGTGTTGTCTAGAATTTTTTATTGCACATGTTTAATGTTTGGTACCTTAAGGATCTTCTGAGAAGGCTTTTGCATTTCCTTTTTTGTATCAATGTCTCATAGAAATACATGATTGATGAAAAATTCTCTGTTTCATGTTGGTTGTTTTGTTTCTTATGGGTTGCCTATTATGACACCCATTTTAAAATTTATTGTTATATTTTCCAGACTCTTTTTGTGTTGGGCAATGAGACACTTAACCCATATTTTAACCATATCAAATAAAAATAATTATGAAAATGACTCTCATAATTAAAAATAATAATCTCAACATGGGGCATTACAACTTTCACCAATATATCCTCTATTTTTTTAAAAAAAATATGTATAAGTTTCCTTTCAAGAACAAGATATCCTCCATGACATGATCTTTTTATCTGAAATAAATTAATTTAAACCTTAATGATTCTAAAGATATACATCCCATTTTTATAATACTATTCTCTTTGGTGTTTATGTTATTGTCTATATTTGTTTTAGATAAGGCCATCTTAAATAGAAAAATATTCTCTTTTTATCCATCTACTTATTTATACAAGAAAATTCTTTGTTAAAATTACTTTTCTTTGTCAAAGATTGATAATCTTTAAATTTATTGAAAAAAAAATGTGTTATACGTAATTAAATCATGAAAGATAGTTTATAATATCATCCATGACAATACTCCCACATGTTGAGGATAAATACCGGAAGAATTTGATACAATTATAATAGTTTTAACATAGTTTTCTTACATATAAAATATTTTGAAACATTGATTGACATCATACAATATGTAATCTAATGAAATTAGATCAACATGCAGAAATCAACATGCATAAGTAAATTTCATATGTAAACAAACCAAAAATACAATTCATCACGTATGCGGAAGTGTATATATGTATTAAATTACTATCAAATACATTAATAAAAGATTGGATCTGGTGGTATAGAGTCATCTTTACTTCTATTCAATAATGTATTGATTCTTTGAAATTGGATAATTTCAATTTTGTATAAATTGTGTTCGGTGATATTTATAAAAAAGTAAATTTTTTATTTCTATAATTATAATAGTAATATCATCAAATACTATTTATTATATTGTACATATTATATCTTTTAAAATGAAATTTAAATCATACTTATATTGACAATCATTATGTTAATATTACATTTTTTACAATGCCAAAACTCGTCATCTTTCTTAACCAATTTATTTTTACATCATTTATTATTAGTTATAAAAATATAAGTAAAATAACAAAGGTTAGTCATTTTAATATTTACAATTTTAGAATCTAATGTAAATGAAATTAATTTACAAGAAACCCTAGTTTATCGATGTCTTCAAAGATTTTATATTCAATAATTATAGTACTCAATGATTATGTTGGTAGATTTAAACTTTTTTTCTCGAACCATCTTCTTACTTTACGTGCCTTAGATATATTTGAATTAATGAAAAATGGTGTATCTAAGTTGGTTCTTATTGTTTTTCTATTATATGATTTGATTCTATTTTTTTCCGATATCAAGAATCAAAGATGGTTGTATAATCTGATCACATAAATCTACTAAAATCTTTCTCTGTTACTCAAAAACTCCTCCCCAAAAGGTTATATTAGTATTGTAATTAAAATTGTCTTGTAGAAACAATTTTCTTCTCATATTTGAATTGTATTTTTGTTTCTTTATTTTGAAAGAAACAAAAAAACAAAAACAAAAACCAAAAAAAAAAAAAAACTTACTTTTAATCATTTATGAGCATTCATTATCAAATATTATATTAATAGATCGTGTTATTAAAACAAATCATGTAAAATTATATATCGAGAAATTATAGTTATATACAAAAATATATACCTTTTGTTAAATATTCTTCTAGATATTTACATTTAAAATTTTAACAATAAAAATATAATATTCCATTTTTTTAACAATATATCTACTAATTATATCTATACATTAATTATTTATTATATGTCTATTAATATCATTCTAATAAAATGTGTGTCCTTATATATTATGAAGGGTTACAATTTCGTAATGATGATATACCTAATTCATTTTAACATACTATGAGGCACTTTTTATAGAATCTATCAAATTATTGAATTAGTATGTCACACATGACACTTTTAAAGACTGCATGCAATGCATGCTTAGTAAAAATATTTATTATCGTAAATTTAGTATGAGGTGGTGTATTCTTAAAGATCTCATTTATTTACAATTTACTAAAATGACTTGATATGGTAAAATAACAATTAGAGCAAGCAATATATTATTTTTTTATGATGTTGACATTTATTTTTTT
The DNA here is from genome assembly GCA_037957365.1 of Torreya grandis. Taxonomy (NCBI): domain Eukaryota; kingdom Viridiplantae; phylum Streptophyta; class Pinopsida; order Cupressales; family Taxaceae; genus Torreya; species Torreya grandis. Next base: position 1,152,242 of record JARHVA010003756.1, read on the forward strand.
GTTATATGTGCCTTGAGATTTCCTAAATGCGAGTTAATGTATTTGAAAAGATCATATCTTATGCAGTTGCATGTATGGAAAAGTAATTTATAATCATGAAATAACAAAGTCTGTATGTAATAGTATATCATTCACGTAGATTTAGTAAATGTGAGGTGGTGTATTTTTAAATATCTTATTGATTTCTAGTTATATTAAATAACATTTCAGATATTTTATGTAATAAATGTAAAATGTAAGTAGCAATTTATTATCGAATAGAAATTTTAGTTGATGAAATGGTTATATAAATAAATATTTCAATATTAAATGTTGGGGTTCATTGCCAAATGAAAGGTTCGCAATATAGGTTAACAATGGAAATATTATTTAAAAACAATTTAAACTAATTTCCTAATGGGATGTGTGTGAGAGAGAGAGTGAGAGAGTGTGTGTGAGAGAGATATCATTTTGTGAATCAAATGGTCAAATTGTTATATCCAAAGTTTTATAAAATATTAAAGATAAATATTTAAAATACTCACATTTAAAAAAATATAAATATTGAATATCAGATTCAATGTCAAATAAAAGATTTATAATACATGTAAAATTATTATTAGTTTCCTATTATATTAAAGTAATAAAATATAATATGTAGAAGTATCAAGAATGATTTTCAAAGTCCATATGCAATATTGAAATTAGAGAAACAAATTAAAAAAAGAGTTTTATTTATTAGCTTTATATTATATAATATATAAAATATATTGTACATTATATTATATAATACCATATTAATAATATATATTATATATAATATTCTAATATATTATATATGATATAAAATTTAATATAAAATAATATAATATTTATATATTATATTATATATTTTTAAAATATTCTATCAATTATTTTATATATTATTCAATTTATTATATTTAACTAGGGACCCTGACTCTAAAAAATAAAAATACATCTCTAAGGTCAAAAAGTCAAATATTACAGTATGCACAAAGTCACTACATGTTATGAAAAATAAAAACAATAAAAACTACGAAAAATAGCTAAAAATAACTAGCAATGACCCATCCAAAATAGTGAATTTTTGAGATTATCAAAGGATCAAAGATGATGAAATCAAATTACTTTTACCTTGCTAACATTAGTAAATAGGATTATTCTTTTAATGAGGATATCAACCCAGAACATGAAACCAATAGCGAAGGCCAAAAAACATCAATTTTCATTAAACAATTCAATCTTAAACATTAATCTATACATTATATTTTTGATATCTAAAGGTCACATTTAGAGTGAGTACCTTCTCCTTACATTTTATAATTTTTTTGAGCTTGCCACCTTCCAATTTCCTCTTTACCTAATGTCATGTTGAATGGGAATAAACACTACAAGATCATCAATATGAAACAAATCTATTTGTTGACCTTCCCTCTTCAACTATTAAATCTTGGATGATTTGAAATATAATTTTATTTTACCACTCCTCCATTGAAACAAATTTGATTTTACAAAAAAAAATTATAAGGTTGAATTAATAATGAAAATTTTAGACTCATAAACTGTCTGGTTCTTTTACTTTTCATTCAAATTAACTATACTTTCTTCTATCTCTGAGGATTGTTCTTCTATTACCTTGGTGTCTTCAACTTAAACTACCAAGTAGTCTCTATGAAAAAGAGAGGGACTTCTAAATGCTCAAAATTAATCAAGGAAAGAGGGGCACACATAACTAACTAAAATGGGATTTAAACCCATGTGAAAATAAAAGTGAGTTAAAGATTGTTAATGATAAGCTAGAGGTAAACATCTAAGAAATTTGAAAAAGGACTAACACTTTGAAAATCAACAACATGATCTATATGAGCTAAATTAAAAATAATTAACGTGATATAATAAATACACTAAATTATAAAATAACTTTCATAATTTTAAAATACATGTGATTTATTCCACATTATTTTATCATTCTCATATGCTACTCCAAAATAAATTATATATGTTTTCATTTTGAAACAATAAAAATGATCCTAATATTATATTTATTTATGCAAGCTCACACAAAAATATGTTTTTCTCATAAATATATCATTAAAAATACATATAATTAATTTTATTGGATTAATATATGTAGGATATATGTGTTATGATAATAATAGCATGTAATAAGTTAGCATATCAATTCTAAGACTAAGGTCTTATGATAATAATTTATCGAGATTGTCTTCGAGCCAAAAAGGATCTTGCCATTAGATTCAAAATATCTGAAATTATATAGATTTATATAAGATTACTCAAGTATGACATGTGATGAAAAATATTAACTAATCAAAAGGGTATTTTAATTTCATGATACATTAATTTAAACATTCGTAAATTTTTTTAATAAAAAAAATTCATGAAACTATGTATTACTCATGACATTGTGGATATCTTTAAAATAATTTAATTTAAACCTTAATTTTTAGTCAATAATCTTCTATCATAACCTGAGAAAGGTATAGATTATTTTGGAGTTTATATTAAACTCATGCAACCATGGTATCAATCTTGCATACCATTACCATAGAAAAACCAAAGCCATGAGAAAAATATTATGCACAAGATATATCCATTATTATCTCAAATAATAATACAATATGTAACCTTTTTCTCTTCCACCAGTCTATGATAGGTAATAGGAGTGCCTATTAAATAGGCATAATAAGTTTCTATGCACAACAAATAATTTGTTGTGTGAAACCATATTAGTTGATTTGAGATATTCATATGTACTAACTCCCAGTTAAGCTTAAATCATATGTGAGTGTGAACAAGACTAGAAATTAAACTGGTTTGGTAAAATCCCAAACCACTAGCTAGTGTGAAGATGTCCACTCCAACACCCTCCCTTAAGTACATAATAGGGAGTGAGAAAAGAGAAATCAAAGTGACTTATGGGTCTTGGTAACTAGACCAAATTAGGTACCCATGTATAAATCATAGTGAAATATAAAGTGTCACTATGGTAACCAATCCATGTTAATATATTACATGGATGTTAAATCCTTGTAACCGCTAAGTCAAATAAGAATTTGTACTTTGTATAAGGCTAACTCTATAAAAAAAAAACTCATCACAAACAAGGGGAAATAGTTACCATGGATGAAATGTACCACTAGAAGGTACCCTAAAAAAAATAGAACCACAGTGAGAGTTAAGAAGAGAACATATTATGCAAGTCAACCCAATAAACATAACTCAAAAATATCAACACAATACTATAGTAGGTGCACTTGATGGAATGAATCCCATGGAAAAAAAAGATGCACTTAATCAACAACCTCAAAAGTAGAATGTGGTATGCCAAGAGCTGGTAATGAACACAACATCTGAACCATTATTTGCAATCCCAACGACAATCCCCCCCCCCCCACAATGCCATAATGTTAAATCCTGTGTATACAATCAAAAAACCTATATGTATGAGTGTGCCAATGCCACTATAAAATAATGAAATTGTGAAACTAGACTACACCAGCCTACCTACATTTTAGAGGGAGATCAAACTCCATAATAAATCTAAAAAAACTATCAACATCAAAGGGACATATATAAATCTCTCAGAAAATATGTACATGTGGTGATGATGGGATATTAAACAATTAATGAGTAAATCAAACATGAATAAAAAACTCCATGACTCCCAATATGACTACAAATAAATGTTCCATCCAATAAAAATATTACCAAGTACTATAAGAAAGTAGAAAATGCAATCAATTTGTAGTAGATGGTATCTCTAAAATGAGATATGTAGGATCAAGAAAAATACATCTTCCTAATAAAGAACTCAAATTAAAAAAAGAGAATCAAAAGGAAGGTGAAGCAATGTGCTTTCAAAGAAGTTGAGTGGTAGAAGAACCTTGCCTATAAAGTTCTCTCAAATAACATTGTCAACACCACCATGAATGATCATAACACCTAAACAATTTATATGATGAGATATCTACATAATAGGCTGAACAGGGTGAGTAATGCCATGTAGATGCTTCCCAATAAACACAAGTCAAGTAATGTCACCCATGCAATGAAGCATGTGGGAGATAAATCTTCTAGTATGCTACTCAAAGGAGGTAGACATATGTATAGGTTGAACTGGAGTGGGATGTGCAAAGTGTGAAATAATAGTAGGCACAAAATCATCATCTACAACAATAAGAGCAACATGAATAATGGGTTGTTTAGAATCTAGTAGATCACATTGTAAAAGTTTAGCAAGTGGATACATACCAGGTCTAGTACATGATGGTGTATTAGACTGATGTTGTATGCCAATAAGTTTCTTATGTATATAAAAAATGAGGGAATCTTTTCCATGAATCATGGAGCACATAAGATAATTTTTCATCAGAATTTTCTAGTTTTCTTCATAAATTACTTGGAAAGAGTCCATATGATAAATGGGTTGCTAAGGACATGGTAAGGTACTATTAAGATTCATAACAAACTCATAAATAGGATCGACAACCACTCTATTATAGTGTGAATTAGTAGTTAGAAGAAGAGAAGGTATCTTATCCAAGTGACCACCAATAATTCATTCTACATCATGAGCAGTATGAAGAGGTGGTATAAATGTCTCATCCTCAAAAAATATGTCCTCAATAAAAATGGAAAGAGGATAACAACTAATAGGATAATATGAAGATGCCATAGAGTCCTCATGCAAATCACCATCAAGTATCACAACCCCATAAATGCGATAAGATGATGGATAAACAATGTCACCAATAGAAAAATCCTCACTCTGAGAGGAAGGAAAAAGAATAACATATGGAGGTGAAGTGACCTCATCAAACAATGCTGAAAGAGTGTTCCAAGCTCCTTTAGGTGATGTAGTATACTTAATATAAGTTTTAAAACTATTAGAAACATTTATTTGAATACATAAAAGTTCCTCCTTTTTTAAGGATGAAAGGCATATAATACCATCCTCATCTATAAAAATAGCAAATTCACTAATAACAACTCTCCATAATCCCCTTATCTATAGGTGCATCTACCTTTTAGTTTCCCATGTGGTGTAGTTTAAAGAACTAAGGGGTTTAAATATATGAGAATCCATACTCAGAGTCACGAAGACCCAATAGTGGCATAAAATAGCCAAATGCAAAAAAAAGAAATCCTCTACAAAAGACATCAGTTACCATTGAAAAGTCATCTTGTGAGCACAACACATGGCTCAAAAGAACAATGCCCACTACAAAGGATGTCAGTTACCAAAAAAAAAAGAGGACAAAGCACTATACAAAAATGGTACATCAAATAGTGTCAAAAATGTGTCCTATGTACAAATCACACCAAAAAATGAAGTGTTTTTGTGAGGGGTTCTCTCGTCCTATGATAACAGACCTCACCCTCCATATTCAACAATTGAGAGTACAAGATATAAAAAAATAATGGCCCCACTTCAATAAAAATGACCACTTACAAAATTTTCCTCCACTTTACAAATAATGTTCGCCACTTTAAATCAAATTCCACTTTAGAATGTCTAATCTGACACCGATTTAAACTGAATTGGCTATGAAGATAGTTAAAGAGATAATAATATTAATTATATCATAATTAAGTAATATCTATGAAAAACTCAAACATTTCAAGTATGAATTAAATTAAAAATAAAATTGAAAAATGCAATGATATTTTTGGAAAAAATGATGATAGTTTATAAATGCATGGACACTTGTTTGTTTTAATTTTTTTTTAAAATTGAATTATGAAAACATGAAAAAGTTGTTGTGTAACCATTAAAATTTTTAATTTTTATAGCTTATTTTAAGGTTAAAATTTTGTAAAAATTTAATAACAACTTTAAAAATATAAAAATTCTTGCATTTTATTGGTCCACTGATTAAGAATTATTTTTTCAATCGATTCCTACAAACAAAGACTTAAAAAATCCTTTATTAAAAAAAATTAATAATTTTTTCAATAAAAAATATACTTCTAAAAGGAATGGGGTTCAACCCATAAACCTATATTTAATCGAGGGTCATAACAAAAAACTTCATAATCGGCCATTATATTAACAAAATTAACATATTAATAAAATATAATATTTAGATTTTCTTACATAGAATTTTTGAATAAAAATAATATCAAACTCACACTTTGTGAGCAGTCAAGTGGAGACAGGCTGTGCCAATGGGATATGGACACCCTGGATGTATCCGCAACAACCTAGAATTAACACCGCACCTGTCACGTTTCCAAACAAAAATCAAGTGCAACGATCAGTCCAAGATAGAAGACTACCCCTAGAAACATCGAGGGTGCGAAAAAGAAGCAGGTCATTAATTGGTGAGATGGTGAAACGTGTAGGGGTAGGCTAAAATGATGGAAAAGGAGTTGAGTATTTGCCTTCGAAGGTCATGTGGATTCAACATAGTAATACTAGTGTTGACTACACAAAAAAATGTTAAAAACATCTCACCAAGAATAAAACATTGACCAGATGGAGGATGATAATAGGCCATTGAGGAGATGCCAACATGACTATGAGATATCTATGAATCATGCAACTATCGAAAGGTTTGGATGTCAAAGACATCTATAAAAACAATTCAACATGATTAAGGCATCGATCCGAAGGTCATGTATATCTCTCTATGTCTTAAAAACGGTGTACGACAACTAATCTGGCATTGCAGGGTCTCCAACAGTAAACAGTTGGCAACAGATGGCAAGAGACCTGCAAAAATGTCATATAAAGAAACAAATTTAAAAATGAAATATGTAAGGTGTGGAAGAAGCCATAGAGCTAAAAAAAAATCAACTTCAAACCATTTAAAAGCCACCTCTTTGCCATTTCAATGTGGAGGCCTATCGAAGGAATGAGGCTTCCGCCCAAAGCAACTAATGTCTATAAGACAAATTATATGAGCCACACCAGATATGTCCTCACTCAAATGTAAAAATATGGTGCATATCCATTCAACATGTCACCAATACAAGGCCATTCTTTAATGCTGCAACACAAAGTTGCATGCTAGCCTGTCCAATATCAACAAACAAAAATAGAGCCATGGTCACGATCTCATGAACAGATAAAGCAGGTTCAGGTTAACAATGGAATCTACATCCAAAATTTCCCCTCACTCAAGATCCGTGAAATAAACAAGTAATCCAACACAATAATTCAAACATTAAAAAAAGGAGTAATGGTAAGATATTGGTTCAGTTGTAATGGTAAGAAAATGCAGACAATCAAGAAATGAAGGGGATCTGAATGCAAAGTGGTGTTTTATAAAATATTGAGATCTATCTCAATATCCACATTAATAGGCCGAATGTCAGAGAATTATGTCATTTAAAAATGGGCAAGTAGCAATGACATCAAGCCAAGTACAATAAGATGTATGGTGTCTACAAGAAAATAGACTGTATCGCCTTATCAAGATTATGTACAACCAAAAATAATAAAGTGCTGAGCAAATGAGAAAATATACAACCTGCAAAAATATGTCAAAATAATAGAATAAGTGCTTGAAATAAAGCTAGCTAATGGATGTTAAGGGCCTGCTCTGATATCATGTTAGATTTCATGTTGAACTTATGCAATTGTAGAATCACTCCTGCATACTATTACCCCAACAAAAATAAAGCCATTAGACAAATATTATGCACAAATAGTCTCCATTATTATATCTGAAAATAACAAAATTTGCAACCTTTCTCTCTTTCAGCAATTTAGGAGAAGTAATAGGAGTGTCTATTATATAAGAATAATAGGTCATTATGCATAGCAAATAATTTGTTGTGTAAAAACATATTAGTTGATATGGAATATTTTCACCCATAAAATAGATGTTCATATTTGACTCATAATAACTAATTAATTAAATTCCAATCAAACATAATTCTTAAGCGAGTGTGAACACAACTAAAAACAAAACTAGTTTTGTAAAAATCCAAAACACTAACTAATGTGAATACGTCCACTCCAACAATTAGTGCCAAGAATGATGTGTTGTTTCTTAGACATCACTATTTGTGGCATGGGTTTTAACTTAAAGGCCTCACCCTTAACTATGCTATTTACCAATATGGTCCCTGTGACATCCATTTGAGAATAAATACTTATTGTCGTCACTCATCACTCACTCTCCATCTTATGAAAATATGAGTTTTGAAAGCGTGAGTTAGTCATTTATTACCACTATTTTTGTTTTAGTGTAGTCAAAATGTGAGAGCTTGGTTGTATTCAGTCAAATTCCCCACATTATCCATCATGGTTTGTCATGACGTATGATCACAAATATGACTCCAGACTGCATATTTTCATTCATATATAATGTTATCCATTAAATCTTAATATTATGAAAGGGTAAAAGTTATTCTTGTTTATGATCGACTCTATAAATATTCACAACCACGTCTATCAATTTTTTTCTCATCTTTACATTGCATTTAGTCACAAAGCTTAAAGGGACTAAAAGTTCTGATGATGGGATACAATCGCATCTGAAAATGTATCTCCATCTTGTGAGTTGCTCAAAATGTATCCCCATCTCACAAGTTGTGAAGGGAATTTACATAGAACCTAAGAACTATGGGGATACGAGTCCAGTAGAAGCTCTCATTATATTTCACATCGTATTTCTTTGGGGATTTCATGAGGGTAAAATGATCATGCAATGTATCTAAGTGCAGATTTCTCTTGTTAACATTATAGGCATCATGCAACATACTCATCCACTTCCAATTTCATTCCTAGTTAATATTAAAAGGTCCATAGACTTGTATACAATATCTTTCCGCATGATGGGCTGAATTAAAGGCCTTAAGTGATTTAAACAATATCTGATCCTTTACTTCTCACCACTTAGAATGCATTATTTGTATGTTAAAAGTCCATCTACCAATTAATAAAAACTATAATTGGGTTGAGAATTAATCTTGATATCATAAAGTCTTGTTGTGACATTCATATACTAGGGACCCTGATTTGGAAGTTATAAAATATGGAATATTTGGTTGCATTTCTAAACTTACATGGAATGTAGACATGGCCTTCTACTGAGTGCATCCACAATTTTATTCTCCTTCCATTTTATGTAGGAAATTTCAAGATCATACTAAGTAAAAAAAACACTTATAAAACCTTTGTCTAGAATTCAAATTTGGTTGATTCAACCTGTGTATTAATCTTAAATGTTTAATCACGAGTAAAAACTTTTGGTGAATTAGGTAATTCCTCCACATTTTCAATGCATGAACCATTACATGAAATCATAAATCATGATTCCTATAATTAATCTCATCATCATTGAGCCTTTGTGACTCATAAAATGACTTAACCTTTCTAAATTAAGACTCCATCAATACCTTCAAGATACGCATCCATGAAAATAAGGAAATCATTATCCATGTCTAGTATTGCTAAACTAGGGGTTATTGTCAACAACTCCTTGAGATTAAAAAAGTTTTTCCTTTTCTATGAAAATATTTTATTTGTCATATTATTCATTATAAGTTCTCAATGGGTCTTCCATACTAACTTGCAACTCCATGAAATTTATGAAATCTAAGATATTTATCAGAACTAACCACTACATTATGATAATATTTTTTCCTTGGATCAATATAAACACCTCTTTGAGAAATGATGTGAACTAAGTATTGTACTTATTGTTATATGAATGTGTACTTTAATAATTTATCGTAAAGCATATTTTACCTTACACACTCCAAAACGTGTATTAAACTCATCACATCCTCTTCCTTTCACTTGAAATATATCAAAATATCATTAAGATATATAAGTAAAAATATGTCTAAGTACTTGAAAAGGACATTTTTCATCAAAATCATGAATATTGTTGGTGTATTTTTAAACCCAAATGGAACCACTACAAACTTATATTGTCAGATTAAATGTGAAATATTGTCTTATATATGTTGGGTTCTTTGATACTTAACTAGTGACAATCTTAACCAAAAAAATTTTCTGGAAAATATTCAAGCTCATTTCATTTAGTCTAACAAATCAGCAATCCTTGGCAAGGGGTATATATATTTAATGGTTGCTTTGTTCAATTTCCCATAATCAATGCATAATCCCAATGACTCATATCTCTTATTTAAAAAGATGATTAGAGTTCTCCATCGAGACTATTATAAGTTGAAAGAGTTTACGTACAGAAAGAGCCAAGTAATTTAATTCACACAATAATAATATATTCTTTTATTTTGAATAATAAATCATTTCATAATATTATATATTTATAGGAATTATATTCCTACATTCCCTCCACTAATTTATCACCAAAAATTTCTTACACTAAACACATACCTAAATACAATATATTGTTATAACAGATAACAATATATCTTAATAATACAATATTCTAACTAATGTAGTACTGCCATATTAACCATATGGTTATAACCATCCATTATTATTTGCATCTCAGTAAATATCCATTTGTTACTATTTACCTCTTAGTAGATAAACAATATTGAATATATGTAAAATTTATTCCTAACATTCCACTCCATATTTTTTACATGGTGAAAAAATATTCACAGTCTTATCTGTAGTATTCTCAGAATTTGTGGCATGCAAAACTATGTGGCTCATGACCTTACTATAAAGAGAGCATCACTCCTCCCATGATTTTATTAGTTCACCACAAACCATAAAATAAACAAAATTGTATGGAACTACATACTCTTATGTTTGCATACTATTGATGCAATCTTGCTACCTATGACCACTATATGCAAATGACCGCATCCCATATTTTCTTTACATGACTACAATGGACGTGTCATTGAGGGTCATCTCCATAAAAAAATAAGGTAGTCATGCGATCTCTACAATATTTTATCTCCTAATTGTTGCCAAAATACTATTCACCTCCTATGGTTTTCTTTATCTATCACATACCCTTTCAAGATCCATGAACTGACTTACATTGGTTCTTTCTATCATTTCACAATATTTTTACCTCAAGAAAATATGTTTAGAATTTTTACACAAATTATATTACATGAACATGCATTATTAGTTTTTTCTTATTTTAAAAACACATAGTAGACAGGAAAAACACCCACCTACAAAAGTCACCACATCATTAACATGGCCCCATCATTGGTGACTAATGAGAGGTCACTGAAAGACCTCCTTCCCCCATGTATCCTTTAGCCTCTAATATGTTACTAGAAACTCAAGTGATACCTTGGTGAAGCTTAGGTACATGATTTATTTGAGAGAAAGTCCCCCACAATGCAGACATCACATATAAGTGAGAATGTGTCTGTACAACAAAGGAATTGACTTTGACAACTGACCAAATCTTAATACTTGACTAATTTTTTGAAAATGGACCCAATAATTTTTATTGACACTTTTGAATTTTTGAATTTTAATATTAAATCTAAATTACTTACAATGACAAAAAAAAATTAAGTTAATGCTAACAAAGACTATTATTTGACAATAAACTCTTTGACTTATAAAACTATATGTTACTAAAACATAGACTCAAAACTTTAATCATTAAAAAGTAATTTAGCATTGGAGGATTAAAAATAAATACTCAATGACCATATATAAAGTAGTAAAATTACTCATTGAAAACTAACCTACCTGAATACCATCAATTTTAACCAATGACTAATAATTGACATAAATGACTCAACTAAAAGAGTTAATAAAAAATAGTTAAATTAAAAAATATTGACACTATAGTTAAACATGCAAACTTAAATTACATGTCCTTGACTTACATTACTTTGACACAACTCAAATCTTATTACATGTGTTGAAGATGGAGAGGCATGTCTTTCATGGCATGGTGGTAGGATAAAAAACTAGCATAGGAAGCTAACATATCTGCATAGTAAATGAACTCAGATAAATTTTGAAGATGCCATCTTGACATAAAAGATTTAGATGATAAAAGTGCTAGGTTTCATTTCATGAGGTAGAATTTTGAGGCAATTCGAGGTAGACTCAAGAGCTACAATGCAAAATAAATGCATTAAGTAATATGGTATATCTAAATATGGAATCTTGAAGATTGAATTGAATTTAAATGATTTTAATAGTTTGAATGTTGTGCATGTGTGAGATAAATATTCCTTTCTTATGACCACTTTTGGATCTATAGAGAATGTGTAAATTGTATGATAGTTCTTTGACCAATACTTTAATAAATGAAATTGACAATATAGTTTGTAGATCACATCTATATGGCACATCTCCTTTCATTTCATTAATGTATTTTCTTAATTCCACATAATTTATACTACTAACAACTCTTTTCAAATTAATATATTCCCATTCACAAGGCAAAAGATAGTTCACCTATGCACACACAAGAAATAAAGGACTATCTAACAAGATCTATTCTCAAACACCAACTTAAAAGTCCACAGGCATATTGAAAATTACTTTACACTAAAACTATTAGTTTTTCAAGCTAAAAACTTATTTTTGTATTCAAACACTTCCATCAATAAGATGAATTGACAAGTCGGCAACCGCTTAACAGTTTAAGATCCCATATCAAATTTGATTTGATAAGACTATTATAAATTGTATGAGTTTACACAGAGAAAGAACCAAATAATTTAACTCACACTATAATAATAATAATATATTCTTCTATTCTGAATAATAAATCATTCTATGACATTGCATATTTATAAGAATTATATTCCTATATTCTCTCCATTGGTTTTTCACCTGAAATCTCTCACACTAAGCACATACATAAATATGATATCTTGTTATAACATCTAACAATATATCTCAATAATAAAATATTCTAACTAATGCAATATTACCATATTAACCATATGGTTATGACCACCCATTACTATTTATTTCTCAATAAATATCCATTTGGTACTATTTACCTCTCATTAAATACCCAATATTACAAAAGTGTAAAAGTTATTGCTAACAGAGATACGTTCAATCTCATTACTTCCTTGTCAATCAGCGCTTGCAATTTCTATCTTATTTCAAACAATACATGGGTTCTCATCCTATATCAATATTTTGAAATAGGCGCACTTTCATATACCAACTCTATAAATAAATTAATTTATATCTTAGGTGGTAGTCCTTGAAACACCACCACAAACACGTCGTCAAACCCTAGAATATTATGAATTCCCTTAAATAGGGTCCATCATCATCCTCTAAGAATTTGGTGGCATATATTTAACATTCACTTATTACTAATATTTTGAGTTGCATGGCTATAATAATCCTCAAATATAAGGCTCTTTCAATCCAATAAATCTATGAAATCTAAACATCATCATCATCCAATCACTTCATGTATTTTTCAAATCATTTCATCACTACCTTATGGGCCTATACCCAATCCATTCTGAGTACTACATCATACACGCCTATAGTGGTGCAATAAAATTTCACATTGGTGATGACGTTTTATAAATTCAAGTGACATTGCCATACCATAGAGAAATCCACCTATAGTGGTGCAATAAAATTTCACATTGGTGATGACGTTTTATAAATTCAAGTGACATTGCCATACCATAGAGGTAATGGATTTCTTTGCACATAATGCCATTTTTTCCATAAGATCTATAGTTTCATGTTTTTCAAGCCACATCTTCCATCAATTACTAGGAAAATAAAAGAACTAGTTTCACTCACATCTAATATTATGAACACAATAATAGAACCAATCTTACATATAGTTTCAAACACAATGGCTTAGTTTTTAACTTGGTGCCTATTAGTTTCTACATGAATCCAATGGTTATGACAATCATTGTTGTAGTTCCTATACCAATCCTGAGTAAGTGGCATATATGGACACTATGGATTATTTTTTCATAATGTGGTCCACCAAAAATTAAGAAATCTAAAATGTTTTGATTGTATCACACCTTCGTGATCACATTATTTATTTGACCCTACTTATCTTTACATAAAAAATTTTGTACTTGGAATGATTCACCACGTATGGCTCTAGGGGGTTAAGTTTCATGTTGTCTTCATTAAAATCCTTTTATCAAATTATGTTGTCTACCATAGCTAACCATATTAGCTATGTTGCATTTTATAACATTGAAATCCACTGTGATGGTTGGGAGAAAATCCCTTCTTTTGAGTATCCCTTTGAGCTTTATTATGATCTTTGAACTTTATTTAAGTGACATATTATTCTACCAATTAGGATTTCCTCATAACTTATGCTAGTGTAGTGGGTTCAAAAGATTAGAATCTATTATCGATGGTGATTAAAATTCCATTGAAATATCTATTGAATTTTTCTAGATTAGCTTGGATGAACCCCACATGCTTAATTAAACTTGAGAAACATGTATCATATTCTTCTACAATCTTGTAATTTTTACATAGGTTATTTAATTCATTATAGTAGGTGTCTGAACATTAGTTGCATCGAAAAATTTCCTTGAACGTATAAAAAGCTATAGTGGACATTCCCAATGTTTTTCATGATTTTATGGAATTCCCACAATATGGTTACATTATATATCATATGGAAAAATATAGTCTCAACTTATTATTTGTAGAAAAAATATCTTTTCCCAAAACAAATTACATGTCCACTAACCAAGCATTATCTTCCCTTTAAAATATTCTTCTATTGATATTTTAAGGAATCATTCTCTTCACTTCATTGATGATTTTATCTATGATTTGATGGACGTCATTTCTACCATTGAGTCCACTACTGAATGAGTGACTAGGATGGGATCTCACTCTTGGTAAACACTATGCTCATGCTCCTAACTAAGGAACGGTTCATGTGTTACTCTCATAGCTTGATTTTTCCATGGAGGCATCTTATTCCATAAGTCTCTAAGCACTCCAAGTATTTCCAAGTCAATGGGCCTCATCACTATAACCTACAATCTATCTCCAAAAGATTCCTTAGGTGGCACAACTTCAATATGAGGTGAATGATATTTTCTTCATCTAGTCCATTCATGATTATTCATATATACCTATAAGTAAAAGGAAGAATAAAATTAAATCAATTATTCAATGGAATTCCTCCCTATAATAAACTCATAATTTTTATTTTTAAACATAATTTGATAAAATGAATTGTTGGTTCAAAAGATCAAAAGAATTTTACCATGCTTTGATACCAATTATAGGAATTTTATTTATAAAATACTAAAATATGATAATAATATGATATAGAGCTATCGGAACTATGTTTGTTGACACATTAACATGATTTCTCAAAAATATCTCATAAAAATACCCAAAAATAATATAAATAAGTCATATGTAGTATGCTAATAGTATCATGCAATAAGTTACAATCTAAAATCTAAAGACAGATTATTGAAAGGAAAAATCATCTAAATTATTTTATTGCCAAAAAAGATCTTATCATTAAAAATAGAATATCTAAAATCATTAAGGACTCACTATAATCAAACATTAATTTGAACAATAATCAATTCACTTAATCAAATACCTTGCATGAAAGCATGTTTTATCCATGAAAAAGTGGATGTATTTAGTTTAATTTAATTTAATTTATGGTGTTTAATAATCATATCTTATTGTAGCTTGATCAAGGTCTAGATTAATGCCACATAGGAGGCCTTATTTTTTTTAGATATCACTATCCATTATATGTAGTTTAAATTAAAGGATTCGCCTTTAATTGTCTTATATACTAATAGGGTCGCCAATTGGCATCCACTTAATCCAAAGAAATTAAGGACACTTTACCTACACTATTCTCAAAGGGCCATTGATTGTCCTCACTCAAAGCATTGTGGCTCAATTTCATGGCTCAACATCACTCGCACTTAGGATTACGAGTTGTACATATATATGGTAGTCATCGATTAGGACCGAACTTTGGGGCTACAAGTCATCTAAAAAATGTGTCTAACTTCCTAAATACTTTGATGGGGGAAATGGTGAGTTTAAATTATTAGTCTAAAGAATTTTATAAAAATAAAAAAATAAATCCAAATTTTATTTATCCCTGCGACATAAGAGGGATGATTATCCCTTGTGTTCTAGTTCAAAACCCCAAAAGGGAATCGTAGATCTATAGAGGGACTGAATACCTCTCGAATCCCCTGCCGTCGTAAAAATATTCTTTCCATTAGATTGATGTATTCTCTTGGGCACCATATCCGTTCAACGCAAAAATGTTGGAGACCAAAATCGCCACCGCCCTGGATCTTCCTAGTATTCGCATCATTAAGCTTATGTTAAGGGATCGCCAATGTCTTTAGAACTTGTAGAAACCCCTGCCTCATCCGTAGAACAGCCGTATGCCGCCACAGAAAGAACATGTCGATTCAATGCATCGATCAGAGTCTCTTGAACCTGGTTACCCTTTGAACCAATCCACAATGTCTCAGATATGTCTACCACTAAACCTGAAGCCTCCGTTGATCCCAATGCTACCACCGTTGATCCAAGATCTGCCGACGCTGATCCAAATGCTGCCACCGTAGGGTTTTCAAGACTGATAGGGTTCAAAATCCCTCTTTCCATACCGATTAGAGCGAAAAATATTATTCCAAACATTCAGAGAAAAAAATAAAAGACATTTGTTGATAAAAGACAATGGCTGGCTTTAAAATATGGTTCACAACTTGGTTGAGTATTTATTTTTTGGGGAAATTTGTTAAACATAAATAAAAAACTATTTTGAAGTATAACATTTTGTGCATGCAGTTGAGTATGTCTTCTTGATTAGATGTATGAAATAGCTTTGATATTATGGATTCAGTGGTAGATATAAGATTTATTTTCCAAACATAGTTCATATTGATTTCATAATGATAGATTCTTGTCTATTTTCAAGGAATTTCATTTGTTCTGAGAGATTTCTGAAAGAGACTTTTATTGATTTTTGTCGCATCCTAGTTGAATAAATCGTTCTCATAGTTTTTACCTAATAATAATGATAAATTTAGCATTCACATGAATTTTGGCATAGTTGAGAGATTAGTGTGGTAAAGTTTGAAACAGTCATTATTTTTGCAGAAATAATGATGAGATTGGCATTCATTGAACAACAATGTTATTTTGATATAATGATGTTCTTTCATTTGGGTATTAAAATTAAGAAATGTTGACCATTCAAATAACACTGGATGTTATTTTAAGACCCGTGATTTTTGAAATGAATGGTTATATAGTAAAATTGTGGAATTTGGTTGTATGGTTTGGAGATTCACATCAGTTTTCTTTTTGAAGATATCTATATTATAAATATTATTATGGACTCTGTATTTTAAAATATTTCAATAGGTCATGATGCTTAACAGACTTGTTTCTTGCGTAAATGATTTCAATAGTCTCTTTGAGTATGAAAATATCAGTCTATATTTAAAATGGAAAGAACAAACATAGGTGATATTTTGACTACAATAACTCTTGGTAACTTGAAATATTAGTAGATGAGGTTTCACCACTTTTCATATTCAATAAGTCACATGAGTGGAAGTTTGATAGAGTATCCTAAATTGATCATTTGGATGTTAGTAATTTGAATATAACACTTTTTGAGGTGCAAGTCATTTTCATGGCTTATTTCAGTTGATAGATTTTATAAAAGAATGCTTGTCTCATTATAGTAATTTTTGATTTTTTTTTTTTTGGATTAAATATTATTTAGAGTAGAAATTAACTAACACATATTTGATTGATATAAATGTATGGGGTTTATTAAGATTATGATTATATGGACTTGAATTCAATTTTTTTTCATTTTAATTTTTATTGGCATTTTAATCTCTATTAGCATCTAAGAATAATTGTGGTTTTAAATTTTAATGAGTAAATTATGTTTTAAATTATGTTCTATTGGAGACTTCCTACTTGATTATCGATTGATAATATTTTGATATTTTGATAAATGGACATATATGAATAATAATGTCATTTTTCATAAATGTGACATTGTTTTTATTTATAATGAGATGTTTGATTTACTGAAAATATTATGGAAATGCTCATAGTAGTTAACATTTTAATTATTTAATTTTTATATAAATTTTCATTAGCTATTACGGATGTCATGTTTATTAAATGTATATTTGATCATATTCTTATGAGTCATGGGTCCCCACCTATTAGAGTTTGTTTTCAATCTATTAAAAATTTATTAAAGTTTATCTTTCAAGCTAAGTTAAGTTGAATCATTGACTTTCAAAGTTAATTAACGTTAACAATAATTAACTAACAAATTAGATATAACTTATTATGTAACTATTTCCAAGAGATAATTTTATAAATAAATCAAAATCACAACACAAATGGGAACACAAGTATTCTCAAGTTTATTAATATTCTCTTTATGAAAGAAATATCTGAGATCAAATGGTTATTTGTAGATAAATTGAAAAATAAATTATCTGAAAGTTAAATAACCTTTTTATCTAAAGCACATATATCTAGGATTCTAGTTTAGTTTATAAACTAATTATCTGAAGTTTATCAAGCCTAATGTCTTCTTATGATTATAATGTTGCAATTAAGTGTATGATATCAAAAAATTGACCTATATAATGATGAATTCCTCACTTTATATGACATTTTTTCATCCTTCAATTCTAAATGATATTCTTATTGAAAACCATGTGTCCAGAAATTGTTTCTATAAAAATTATTAAATCTTATGCTAAGATGAATATACTTTTAGACTCACATTTATTTTATTTTATTTTAGATTTAATTTGTTTAGTTTTTATTTATTATTTAGATTAGAATATATTCTTAAGTCTTTTTTTTAAATGTTTCCTATTTCAAAGTTTCTTTTCCTTAGATTAATATTTTATTACAATATTGTTCTTTCTTTATATTATTTCTATTCTATTCAGGTTTTATATCTTACTATATTTAAGTCGTTTATAACCTAATCTCTTTATTTTCTTCGCTTTGAGAATTTTTTTTTTAAAAAAAAAGATGGAAATTAGTTTCTTAGTTTTCTTATAATATAACTAAGTGATAGATTAGATAGATATTGTTATGTTTATTAGTTATGTACAATTACGTTTATTATTAAATAGATGTTATTATGCTTATAATATTTTAATTAATTTAGATAAATTTACTTAGTATTATAGTTAAATTTCTATATGTTATTAGATTAATGTTTTATCATACATAAATTTCATTATTACTTTTAACTAGGCCAAAGTAAATTATTTTCATTTTTTCTAGTTTACTTAATTTTTTTATTTAGATATTTTTATCTATAATAATAGATTAAATTAGGTTACATTATTTTCATATTTGAAGTTATAGGTTAATTAGTTTTAATTCATAGATTAGTTATTTCTTGATAATTGTTTTGATTGAGTTATTTGAGTTATGTTTGCTTTTATTTCTATCTCATTGTTTGGCATTAATTTTTAGTTGTATTATTTATCTTTTAGTTTATTTTTTAAGGATCATATATCTTTAATTCAAGAGACTATCTAGTTCATAGGCTTTTTTTTGTTGGATATGTTAGATTACATTATTGTAATTCGATTTATTATTTGATATTTCAAGTGATATATAATTTATAAATATTAATTAAGTACTGCATAATATTTGACACTCTTTTTTTTTCCATATCATTTTAAAAACTCTTTTTGTAAATCATTAAAATCAAGTTTAATCCTTATACTTTTATTATTAGACTCGTATGAATCCACCTTAACCTTCATGATAGGTGAATGTTTTGATTCATTGACATGCCATTTTTTATTGTCAACATCCCCTTTATTACATATTCTATTATAAGATCATATTGAATGTATAAGTTGGTTATGCTTAGAATTTGGGATATAATAAGCAAGGCCCAACATTCAAGGGAAAATAAGCCAACATAATAGATAAATGGTAGGAAAGGTAGATGATTATCTACTAGTAATGTGAATGCAAATGACCAATGCGACCTCTATGTGCCTATTGGATACTCTAAGGGTAGATAGAGTATCCAATAAGCACTTGGAGGTCATGTTGATAGTTAAAATCCACATGCCAAGTTGATACTTAATAGATAAAATAGCCATCAAGGACATGGAGGTCAGATTTCAATGTAATCTCCACCTGGTTGTTGGATACTCCATCTACCCTACCCTCTATCCATTCCATTTTCTCATTAGCCATATGATAATGTGCCTCACTTCTTACATCTCTGATTATGATCATAACTAGTTGGTATATTTAGTGTGAGCTCCAAATCAAGGATTTAAAAAGTGGGGTCCATTGATACAAGAATAACTAGATAATGCTATAAATTGAGTGACAATAAATGAATGCATGATTTGGTTAACACTCATTAATATGGAGTTAAGGTAAAAAAATAGTTTAAGGAAACAATAATGATAAATCTAAATGCCATGGGTGAAGGATAATTAAATGTTAACCTCAAAATGTCATTTCTCAATCATCCATTTAATCAATACTTATAACTTTGTTGATGGGACCCACTTATTACATCCCTTATTCTAAGATCATGTTGAATATACCATTTGGTTACATGTGGAATCAATGATTTAAGAAGTGAGGCCCATCATCGTACGGCTTCCCATTACACACAAGTCTATTAGTGTGACCCATGGAATGAAGCATGTCGGAGATAAATCTTTTGGTTTGTTGCTCAAAGGAGGCAAACATATGTACATGTTGAACTGGAGTGGGATGTATAGAGTGTGAAATAATAGTAGGTACAAAAGTATCATCTACAATAATAAGAACAACGTGACTAATGGGTTGATTAGAATCTAGTAGATCACACTGTGAAAGTACAACAAGTGGATACATACATGGGCTAGTACATGATGGTGTATTAGACTGATGTTGTATGCCTATAAGTTTATTATGTATAAAACAAATGAGGGAATATTTTCTATGAATCAGGGAGCACAAAAGAGAAATTTTCATCAAAAGTTTCTAGTTTTCTTCCTAAAGTGCTAGGAAAGAGTCCATATGATAAATGTGTTGCTTAGGACATGATAAGGTACTATCAAGATTCATACCAAAATCAAAGAAAATATCAACAACCATTCTATTAGAGTGTGCATGAGTACGTAGAGGAAGAGAAGGTACCTCATCCAAGTGAACACTGATAATTAAATCTACATCATGAACAGTAGGAAGAGGTGGTATAAGTGTCTCATCCTCAAAAAATATGTCCTCAATGACAATGGAAAGAGGATAAGAACTAATAAGATAATATAAATATTCTAAATAGTCCTCATGCAAATCACCATTAAGAATCACACCCACATAAATGGGAGAAGATGATGGAGAAATAATGTCACCAATAAAAGAATGCTCACTCTTAGAGGAAGGAAGAGGAGGAGTAGCATATGGAGGTTAAGTGACCTCATCAAACAATTCTAGAAGAATGTTTCAATATCCTTTATGTGATGTAGTATACTTAATATGAGTTTGAAAACTATCATAAATTTTAGGTGAATATATAAAAATGCCTCCTTTTGTAAGGATGCAAACCATATAATATCATCCTCATCTATAAAAATGAAAATTCACCAAAAACAACTATCTATAATCCGCTTATCTATAGGTGATTTAAAAATGACTCCTTTTTTAAGGATGCAAACCATATAATATCATCCTCATCTATAAAAATGAAAATTCACCAATAACAACTCTCCATAATCTGCCTTTTAGTTTTCCATGTGGTGTAGTTTAAATAACTAGGTGATTTAAATATATGAGAATCCATACTCAAAGTCATGAAGACCCAATAGTGGCATAAAATATCCAAATGCAAACAAAATAGATCCTTTACAAAAGACATAAGTTACCATCAAAAAAGCTTATTGTGAGTACAACACATGGCTCAAAAGTACAATGCCCACTACAAAGGATGTTAGTTACCAACAAAAATGTGTCCTGTATATAAAAAAGAGGACAAAACACTCTTAAAAAATGAGACATCAAATAATGTCAAAAATACATCCTATGTAAAAATCACACCAAAAAATGAAGTGTTTTTTGTAAGGGGGTCTCTCCTCCTATGATACTAGACCTCACCCTCCATATTCAACAATTGAGAGTACATTATATAAAAAATAATGGCCCCACTTCAATAAAAATGCCCACTTAAAATATTTTCCTCAACTTTACAAATAATGTTCACCACTTTAAAACAAATTCCACCTTTACAATAATTTCCTTCCCAAGACAACATTTAAAAAAAAAAAAAAAAAAGTTTTAACAAAATAGGTTCTCACTTTTTCTATTAAAAAAATCATATTGAAATAAGTTCCGCATCTGTCATTATATTGGTAAAAGTTTATAGTTAAATTTTTATATAAATTTATATTATAAATATTATAATGCTTAAACGTTTTAAGAATCTAAGGATATTTGTTAGAAAGCATTTTATTATACTTCTTATAATACATGTTTATTATTAAAGCTTTAGATTTTTCAATACTTATTATAAATGATTTAATAATTTGTGTGAAAAAATAAAATGTAAAAGACATATAATGTATATTACCAAGTTATTCTAAATTATAGGTGTATGTCCCTGAAGACCTTTAAATATATTTCAAGTTTTAAAATCTAAATAAAAATTATTTTTTAAAATTAATTACAATTTATGATATTTCTATAGAATTTAAATATAATAAAATACAATATATTCATAAGGAATACTTAGATTTATTTTGAAAAATAAATTGAATCAAAACTTTTACTTGTATAATTTTAACTAAAAATATCTCATTGTGCTATTAGAAAAAAAAAAAGTAATTAATAATATTAATGCTCATTATTAAAATATTAAAACCACGAATAAAAATAAATGGGACATTTGGAAAATATTAAAAATTTAAGTTACTCAATTAGACATAAAGATGGATAGTGCAATTTTTTCCGGTGACAATAATAGCGGATGGTACAGGTTTAATTATTTTCATGATTTTATTTTTTTACAGAGTAGAGGATGTGGTTGAATATAATTCGTTGAAACTAATAACCCTGAAAGATAAGGGGAATAAATTGTTAGAACACAAATAATTGGATATACTAATTTATCTATATTACTCTATCATAGTTGGTCATGTAATTACATCTAAAATAACACTCTCCTTATTTATGTTTATATTTTCATAAATCTACTTTCCCTTAATATACTATGTATCAACAGTAATTTATATATTGAGACAGCGATTTATAAATTGAGACATTGACTAAAGGGTTAATGGCTGCGAAAGTTTCTTAGTTAAATTTCAATGGCACACGGAGATAGCCACAAAGAGATTAACAACACCCTTATAATAAGCCCAATTCTAGTGTAAATCTGCCAAATGATATCAATACATAAGACCATGTCATTTTAAAATATTGTCAAATAATACATGCACCTCGTATACACTTCCACATTTCTCATATTAGGGCAATCACCGTTGTAACATTTGATAAATATCCACTTTCAATTATGCTTTGATAGATTTCCACACCTAGTTCTAAATCTCTTTTCTAGCATAGGAGATGAATAAACACCTATTTGCTACATTTGGTTAAATAATGATGGAATAATTACACAGGGAGAGTGGAGAGGTTTACCTGTAGGTATCATTTATGTCAATTGATCCCTTCCTTCACTCTTTCTTGTCGGTGGTAATAACAAAAGGTAAATATAAAATCTAGAGATAAAATGTGAAACAATAGTGTGATGAATTTCTCATTTCAAAATGAATTAAATATTGTAATTTGTTTACTTTCATTAAATGTAGGTGTAATTTTTTTTTGTTTCGCTAGTCTTTTTGGTTAGAAAAATATAATTTTATGTTTTCAAACACATAGGCCTCATGTTTTTTCATGATTCACTTTGTAAAAAATCTTGTTCTCTTTCTAAAATATCATCTATGGTGTTTATCTTTTGATCTATAGTTAATTTTATTTGTCTGCACATTTTATGGTGATGAATTTTTCTTTGCAAGCCTGTTTGAATATAATGTTTAATTTGGAACCAATTTAAACTAAATTAGTCATAAAGATTTTTACAAAGATAGGAATATTAATTATATCATAATTTGAAGCAATATTTATATAAAACCCAAACATTCTAAGTATGAATTAAATTAAAAATAAAAATGAAAAATGCAATGATATTTTTGGAAGAAATAATGATAGTTTGTAAGTGCATGGACACATGTTTGTTTTATTTTATTTTTTAAATCGTTTTATGAAAACATAAAAAAAATGTTGTGTAACCATTAAAATGAGATAATTTAATTTTTATGTCTTTTTTTTAAGTTAAAAATTTGTAAAAATTTAATAACTTTTAAAATATAAAAAAAATTACATTTTATTGGTTCATTAGCTAAAAATTATTTTTTCAATCAATTCCTATAATTCCTTACAAGCCAAAGACTAAAAAAGTCTTTTATTATAAAAAAACAAATTAATAATTTTTTGAATAAAAAATATACTTCTAAGAAGACTGGGGTTCGACCCATAAACCTATATTAAATCGAGGGTCATAACAAAAAAAAATCATAATCGGCCATAATATTAACAAAATGAGCACATTAGTATAAAATATAATATTTAGATGTTCTTACAAAGATTTTTTGAATAAAAAAATATCAAGCTCACACTTTGTGAGCAGTCAAGTGAAGACAGGCTTTGCGAATGGGAAATGGACACCCTGGATGTATCCGCAACAACCTAGAATTAAAACCCCACCTGTCACGTTTCCAAAGAAAAATCAAATGCAACGATCAGTCCAAGAGAGAAGACTACCTCTAGAAACATCGAGGGTGCGAAAAAGAAGCAGGTCATTAATTGGTGAGATGGTGAAACGTGTAGGGGTAGGCTAAAATGATTGAAAAGGAGTTAGAGTATTTGCCTTCGAAGGTCATGTGGATTCAGCATGGTAAAACTAGTGTTCACTACACCAAAAAATGTTAAAAACATCTCAACAAGAATAAAACATTGACCAGATGGAGGATGGTAATAGGCCATTGAGGAGATGACAACATGACTATGAGATATCTATGAATCATGCAACTATCGAAAGGTTTGGATGTCAAAGCCATCTATAAAAAACATTCAACATGATTAAGGCATAAATCCCAAGGTCATGTATATCTCTCTTTGTCTTTAAAAATATCTACGACAACTAATCTGGCATTGCAGGGTCTCCAACAGTAAACAGTTGGCAACAGAAGGCAAGAGACCTTAAAAAATGTCATATAAATAAACAAATTTAAAAATGAAATAGCTAAGGTGTGGACGAAGCCGTAGAGCTAAAAAAACTCAAATTGAAACCATTCTTCACCATTTATAAGCCATCTCTTTTCCATTTCAATGTGCAGGCCTATCTAAGGAATGAGGCTTCCGCCCAAAGCAACTAATGTCTATAAGACACAAATTATATAAGCCACACCAGATATGTCCTCACTCAAATGTAAAAATATGGCGCATATCCATTCAACATGTCACCAATACAAGGCCATTCTTGTATGCTGCAACACAAAGTTGCATGATAGCATGTCCAATATCACCAAACAAAAATAGAGCCATGGTCGTGATCTCGTGAACAGATAAAGCGGGTTCAGGTTAACAATAGAATCTACATTGAAAATTTCCCCTCGCTCAAGATCTGTGAAATAAAGAAGTATTCCAATACAATAATCCAAATATTAAAAAAATGAGGAATGGTAAGATATTGGTTCAGATGTACGGATCCACCGAAAAAAAAGCAAACCATCAAGAAATAAAGGGAATCTGAATGCAAAGTGATGTTTCATAAAATGTTGAGATCTATCTCAGTATCCACATTAATAGGCTGAATGTCAGAGAATTATTTCATTTAAAAATGGTCAAGTAGCAATGACATCAGGCCAAGTACAACAAGATGTATGGTCTCTACAAAAAATAGACTATATGTACAACCCAAAAAAATAAGTGTTGAGCAAATGAGAAAATATACAACCTACAAAAATATGTCAAAATAATAGCACAAGTGCTTGAAATTAAGGTAGGTAATGGATGTTAAGGGCCTGCTTTGATACCAAGTTAGATCTCATATTGAACTCATGTAACTATAGAATCACTCCTGCATATTATTATCACAACAAAAATAAAGATATTAGAAAAATATTATGCACAAGTAGTCTCCATTATTATATCAAAGAATAATAAAATTTGCAACCGTTCTCTCTTCAACCAATTTAGGATAAGTAATAGGAGTGCCTATTATATAGGTAGAATAGGTCATTACGCATAAAAAATAATTTTTTGTGTAAAAACATATTAGTTGATATGGAATATTTGCACCCACAAAATAGATGTGCAAATTCGACTCATAATAATTAATTAATTAACTCCCAGTCAAACTTAATTTTTAAGTGAGTGTGAACACAACTAAAAACAAAATTGGTTTGGTAAAAACCCAAAACACTAACTATTGTGAATACATCCACTCCAATAATTAGGGACAAAAATGATGCCTTGTTTCTTAGACATCAATATTTGTGACATGGGTTTTAACTTAAAGGCCTCACCCTTAACTATGATATTTACCAATATGGTCCCTATGTTGACATCCATTTGAGAATAAATACTTATTGTCCTTACTCATCACTCACTCTCCATCTTATGAAAATATGAGTTTTGAAAGCGTGAGTTAGTCATTTATTACCACTATTTGTGTTTTAGTGTAGTCAAAATGTGAGATCTTGGTTGTATTTAGTGAAATTCCCCACATCATGCATCATGGTTTGTCATGATCTATGATAAAAAATATGCCTCCAGGGCATACTTTCATTCCTCTATAATTTTATCCATCAAATCTTATAATTATGAAAGGGTACAAGTCACTCTTGTTTGTGATCTACTCCATAATTATTTACAACCATGTCTATCAATTTTTTTTGTATCATCTTTACATTGCAGATGGTCACAAAGATTAAAGGGACCAAAAGTTGTGATGATGGGATACAATCGCATCTAATAATGTATCTCCATCTTGCGAATTTCTCACAATGTATCTCCATCTCACAAGTTGTGAAGGGAATTTACATAGAACCCAAGAACATCGAGGATACAAGTCCAATAGAAGCTCTCATTATATTTCACATCATATTTCTTAGGGGATTTCATGAGGGTAAAAAGATCATGCAATGTATCTAAGTTCAGATTTCTCTTGTTAACGTTATAAGAATCATGCAACATACTCAACAACTTAAAATTTCGTTCCTAGTTAATAATCAAAGGTTCATAGAATTGTATACATTATATTTCCCCATGATGGGCTGAATAAAAGGCCTTAAGTGATTCAAACAAAATCTAATCCTTACTTGTCACCACTTAGAATGCATTTTTTATATATTAAATTTCCATCATGTACCAATGAATAACCACTATAATTGGGTTGAGAATTAATCTTGATATCTTAAAGTCTTGTTGTGACATTCATATACCGGAGACCCTGCATTTGAAGTTATAAACTATGGAATATTTGGTTGTCTTTCTAAACTAAAAATGAATGTAGACATGGCCTTTTGCTAAGGGCTTCCAAAATTTTAATCTCCTTCCATTTTATGTATGCAATTTCAGGATCATACTAAGTAAATAAATACATCTAAAACCTTTGTCTAGAATTCAAATTTGGTTGAGTCAACATGTGTATTAATCTTAGATGTTTAATCAAGAGTTATTTTTTTTGGGCAATTAGGTAATGCCTCCACAAATTCAATGCATGAACCATTACATGAAATCATAAATCATGATTTGTATAATTAATCTCATCATCATTGAGCCTTTATGAATCCGAAAATGACTCAACATTTCTAAATAAAGAATCCACCAATACCTTGAATAGATGCATCCATGAAAATAAGGAAATCAATATCCATGTCTAGCACTGCTAGACTAGGGGTTGTTGTCAAAAACTCCTTGAGATTATAAAACATTTATTGACATTGTTCAATCCATACAATTTTTTTTCTTTTTCTATGAAAATATTTTAGTGGTGCTCTTATTCATTATAAGTTATCAATGGATCTTCTATACTAACTGGCAACTCCATGAAAAATGTGAAATATAAGTTATTTATCAGTACTAACCACTACATTATGATATTATTATTTTCATTGATCAATATAAACACCTCTTCGAGAGATGATTTGAACTAAGTATTTTAATTATTATTATATGAATGTGTACTTTAATAATTTATCGTAAAGCATATTTTCCATTACATGCTCCAAAAATGTATTAAACTCATCACATCCTCTTCCTTTGACTCAAACTATATCAAATTATCATTAAGATATCTAAGTACAAATATGTCTAAGTACTTGAAAAAGACATTGTTCATGAGAATCATGAATATTGTTGGTGCATTTGTGAACCCAAATGGAACCAGTACAAAATTATATTATCAAATTAAGTGTGAAATTTTGTCTTATATATGTTGGGTTCTTTGATACTTAACTAGTGACATCTTAACCTAAAATGTGTTTTGGAAAATATTCTAACTCATTTCATTTGGTCTTATAGATCAGCGATCCTTGGAAAGGGGTATCTATATTTAATGATTTCTTTGTTCAATTTCCCATAATCAATGCATAATCTCAATGAATCATATCTCTTATTTACAAATATGATTAGTTTTCCCCATGGAGACTATTGTAAATAATAGGAGTTTACATAGATAAAAATCCAAGTAATTTAATTCACACAATATTAATATATTCTTCTATTCTAAATAATAAATCATTTCTTGACATTACATATTTATAATAATTATATTCCTATATTCTCTCCACTAATTTCTCACCTGAAATCTCTCACACTAAGCACATACCTAAATATGATATATTATTATAACATAAAAAAATATATCTCAATAATACACTATTCTAACTAATGTAGTATTACTCTATTAACCATACATTTATAACCATCCATTATTATTTACCTCCCAATAAATATCTATATGTTACTATTGACCTTTCAGTAAATAACTAATATTACATAGAAGTAAAATCTATTCCTAACATTTCACTCCATATATTTTACATGGTGAAAAAATATTCACACTCTTATATGTATTATGTTCACTTCTTGTAGTATGCAAAACTATGTGGCTAATGATCTTGATATAAAGAGAGCCTGACTCCTCCCATGGTTTTATAGTTTCACCGCAAACCTTGAAATAAATAAAATAAAAAAAATTGTATGCCACCGCATACTCTTAGGTATACATACCATTGATGTAATCCTGCTGCTTGTGACCACTGTATGTGAAGTAATGCATCCAACATTTTCTTTACATGACTGTAATGGACATGTCACTAAGGGTCATCTCCATAAAGAAGTAAGGTAGTCATGAGATCTCTACAATAGTTGCTCTTCTAACTATTTCTAAAACATTATTCACTTCTTATGGTTTTCTTGATCTTACACAAACTCTTTTAAGATCTATGATGTTACTTACATTTGTGCTTTCTATCCTTTCAAAATATTTTCACGTCATAAAAATTTGTTTAGAATTTTTACATAAATTATATTGCATGAACATGCATTATTATTTTGTTTTTATTTTGAAAACACATAGTAGAAAGAAAAAAAACACACCCACAAAAGTCACCACATCCTTAACATGGCCCCATGATTGATGACTAATGAGAGGTTACTGAAAGACCTCCTTCCCTCATATATCCTTTAGTGTTTAATATGTCACTACTCACTCAAGTGATATCTTGATGAAGCTCAGGTACATGATTTTTTTAGGGAAATCCCTCCACAATGTAGACATTACATATACATGAGAATGCATTTGTGTAAAACATGAATCAACTTTGACAAAAAAACCAACTCTTAATACTTGACTAATATTTTGAAAATGGACCTACTAATTTTTTTTGACAGTTTTGAATTTTTTTTTAATTTTGATATCAGATCTAAATTACTTACTATGACAACTTTTTTTTAATGTTAATGCTAACAAAGAGTATTATTTTAAAATAGACTCTTTGACATACAAAACCATATGTTACTAAAACCTATACTCAAAACATTAATCATTAAAAATTAATTTAGCATTAGAAGATTAAAACTAAAGACTCAATGACCACATATAAAATAATAATATTACTCATTGAAAACTAAGCTACTTGAGTACCATTGGTTTTGACCAATGACTAATAATTGACATAAATGAATCGAATAAAAAATTTAATAAAAAAAGATAAATTAAAAAAATATTGACACTATAGTTAAACATGCAAACATAAATCATACGGCCTTGACTTACATTACATTGACACAGTTTGAATCTTATTACTTGTGTTGAAGATGGAGAAACATGTCTTTCATGGCATGGTGGTAGGAGAGAAAAATAGCATAGGAAGCTAACATATATGCACAATAAATGAAATTAGATAAATTTGGAATATGCCATCTTGACATTAATCATTCAAATGATAAAAGTGATAGGTTGCAATTCATGAGGTTGAATTTTGAGGCAATTCGAGGTAGACTCAAGTGCTGTAATGCAAAATAAATGCATTGAGTAATGTGACAAATCTTAATATGGGATTTTGAGGATTGAATTGAATTTAAATGATTTTAATAGTTTAAATGGTGTGTAGCTATAGCAGAAATAATCCTTTCTTGTGACCACTTTTGGATCTATAAAGGATGTGTAAACTATGTGATAGTTGTTTGACCAATGCTTTCAAAGATGAAATTGACAATATAGTTTGTAGATCAGATCTATATGACACATCTCCTTTTATTCCATTTATGTATATTCTTAATTCCACACAATTTATACTAATGACAAATCTTTTCAAATTAATATCTTCACATTCATAAGGCAGAAGATAGTTCACCTATGCACACACAAGAAATAAAGGATTGTCTAACAAGATCTACTCTCAATAACCAACTTGAGAGTGCACATGTAGATTGAAAATTACATTACACTAAAACCAATAATTTTTCAAGATACAAACATATTTTTGTATTCAAAGACTTAGATCAATAAGGGAAATTGACAAGTAGGTAGCCCCTTAACAATTTAAGATACCATATGAAATCCATTATAATAACACTATTGTAAATTACAAGAATTTACATAGAGAAAGAGACAAATAATTTAATTCACAGAATAATAATATATTATTCTATTTTTTATAATAAATCATTCTATGACATTACATATTTATACTAATTATATTCTTATATTCTCTCCACTAATTTCTGACCTGAAATCTCTCACACTAAGCACATACCTAAATATGATATATTTTTATAACATATAAAAATATATCTCAATAATACAATATTATAACTAATGCAATATTACCATATTAACCATATCACTATAACCACCCATTACTATTTACCTCTCAATAAATATCCATCTTTTACTATCTACCTCTCGATAAATACCTAGTATTACAAAAATGTAAAAGTTGTTGCTAATAGAGATACATTCAATCTCATTAATTATTTTTCAATCAACTCTTGCAATTTATTCCTTAATTCAAACAATACATGTGTTCTCATCCTATAACAATCTTTTGAAATAGGCACAGTTTCATATACCAAATTTATAAAGAAATCAATTTATATCTTAGGTTGTAGTCCTTGAAACACCTCCACAAACACATCGTAAAACCCTAGAATATTGTGAAGTCCCTTAAATAGGGTCCATCATCATGCTCTAAGAATTTGGTGGCATATATTGGAAATCCACTCCCTTTTGATATTTTGAGTTCCATGGCTATCATAATACTCAAATATAGTGCTCTTTTGATCTAATAAATCTATG
The DNA here is from genome assembly GCA_037957365.1 of Torreya grandis. Taxonomy (NCBI): domain Eukaryota; kingdom Viridiplantae; phylum Streptophyta; class Pinopsida; order Cupressales; family Taxaceae; genus Torreya; species Torreya grandis. Next base: position 1,184,059 of record JARHVA010003756.1, read on the forward strand.
AAGTCTAACCATCATCATCCAATCACTTCACGTATTTTTTAAATCATTCCATCACTACCTTATGGGCCTGTAGCCAATCCATTCTAAGTACTACATCATACAAGCCTATAGTGGTGCAATAAATTTTTGCTTTGGTGATGAAGTTTTAAAAATTCAAGTGGCATTTCCATACCATAGAGGTAATGGATTTATTTTCAAATAATGCCATTTTTTCCTAAGCTTTATAGTTTCATGTTTTTCAAGCCACAACTTCCATCAATTACTAGTGAAATAAAATAACTATATTCACTCACATCTAATATTATAAACACACCATTAAGACCAATAATACCTACAATTTCAACCACAATAGCCTAGTTTTTAGCTTGGTGCCTATTAGTTTCTACATGAATCCAATGGTTATGACCATCATTGTTGTAATTCCTATACCAATCCCGAGTAAGTGACATATATAGTCACTATGAAGATTTTTTTTCATAATGTGTTTGACCAAAAAATAATAACTCTATAATGTTTTGATTGTATCACCCCTTGGTGATCACATTATTTATCTGACACTACTTATGTTTACATAAAATTTGTTGTACTTTGAGTGATTCACTACATGTGGCTCTAGGGGGTTAAGTTTTAGGTTGTCTTCATTTAAATGCTTCTATAAAATGATGTTGTCTACCATATTAGCTATGTTTCATTTTATGACATTGAAAACCACTATGATTATTGGGATAAAATACTTTCTTTTGAATATCCCTTTGAGCTTTATTCTAATCTTTGAACTTTATTTAAGTGATTTATTATTCTACCAATTAGGATTTGCTCATAACTTATGCTACTGTAGTGGTTTCAAAAGTTTGTAATCTATTTTTGATGGTGATTAAAATTTCATTGAGATATCTATTGAATTTTTCTAGATCATCTTCAATGTACCCCACATGCTTATGTAAACTTGAGAAACATGTATCATATTCTTCTACAATCTTGTAATTTTTACATAGGTTATGTAATTCATTTAAGTAGGTGTCTAAACATTAGTTGAATCAAGAAAATTACTCAAAATTATAAACAATGATAGTGGACATTCCCAAATATTTTTAGGATTTTATAGAAATCCCATGATAAGGTTACTTTATCGATCATATGGAAATAAATAATCTAGACTTATTGTTTGCAGGAAAAATGTCTCAGCCAAAAAAAATTCATGTCCACTAACCAAGCATTGGCTTTCCTTTAAAATATTATTATATTTATATTTTAAGGAATCACTCTCTTCACTTCATCAATGATTCTATCTATGATTGGATGGATGCCATTGCTACCATTGAGTCCACTAGTGAATGAGTGACTAGGTTGTGATCTCACTCTTGGTAAACACTATGCTCACGCTCCTAATAAAGGAATGGTTCATGTGTTGCTCTCATCCCTTGATTTTTCCATTAAGGCATCATATATCTTAAGTCTCTAAGCACTGTAATTATTTCCAGGTCAATGGGCCTCATCACTATAACCTACTATCTATCTCCAAAAGATTCGTTAGGTGGCACAACTTCAATATCAGGTGAATGATATTTTTTTCATCTAGTCCATTCATGATTCTTCGTATATACCTATAATCAAAATGAATAATAAAATTAAATCAATTATTCAATTGAATTCCTCCTTATAATAAATTCATTTATTTATAAACATAACTTGATAAAATGAATTGTTGGTTCAAAAGGTCAAAATAGTTTTACCATGCTTTGACACCAAATATAGGAATTTTATTTATGAAATAATAAAATATGATAATAATATGATAGAGATATTAGAACTATGTTTATTGACACACTAACACGCTTTCTCAAAAATATCTCTTAAAAATACCCAAAAATAATATAAGTAACTCATATGTAGTATACTAAGTTACAATCTGAAATCTAAAGATAGATTATTGAAATGAAAAATCATCTAATTTATTTTAATGTGAAAATCGATCTTATCATTAAATTTATAATATATAAAATCATAAAACCTCACTATAATCAAGCATTAATTTAAACAACAATCAATTCCCTTAATAAAATAACTTGCATGAAAGCATGTTTTGTCCACCAAAAATTGGATGTATTTAGTTTAATTTAATTTAATTTTTGATGTTTAATAATCATATTTTATCATATCTTGATCAATGTCTAGATTATTGCCACACATGAGGCCTTATTTTTTTAGATACCACTATTCATTACATGTAGTTTAAATTAAAGGATTCAGCATTAATTGTCTTATATACTAATAGAGTGGCCAATTGACATCCAATTAATCCAAATAAATTAAGGACATGCTACCTACACTCTTCTCAAATGGCCATTGACTGTCCTCACTCAAAGAATTATGGATCAATTTCATGTGTTAACATCACTCACACTTAGGATTATGAGTTGTAAATATATATTGTAGTCATTGATTATGATTGAACTTTGGGGCCACGAGTCATCTAAAAAAAATTGTGTCTAACTTCTTAAATACTTTGACGGGGGAAATGGTTAGTTTAAACAATTAGCATAAGGAATTTTATAAAAATGAAAAAATAAATCCTAATTTTAATTAAATGCAATAAGTAAAATACTTAAGTCTTAGTATTATAACATCATCATCGTTCTCACCCCTGTAAAAGGAATATTAAAATTAAGGAGATCCCCATGGAATTTTGTAGTTTTTATCATACACAATAAAAATTATTTAATATGTTTAATACCAATTTAACATATTTATTTAAATAATGATTATTCATTGATTACATATTTTTATTTTATCATAATATATTAAATTTAATTTTGAAAAATATACATAGATGTCTAATTGTTACGAAGATCATTCACTTTAGATAAGTATAATGTTTTTCAATTATATTGTAGAGCACAAGCTAGGCCAACATGAATTATAAAAGGCATAAAAATATTTATAAATTTCCTTTTTTATAAATCATAATTTCATATAGCAAGGCACTTTGATATGTTCATATTTGAGGCTATGACCATCAATATATTGTATTAAAATCTCTTGAATGGAAGATTATTTTGCTCATAAAATTGAAGCTATTCCTACACTAACATTAAACAATTTTTTTTCTGAAAAGATAGAGATATCATTTTCCCTATTAATTATCATTTTAGTGGAACAAATGTCTAAGTTTTATTTCTCATACATATTAAAAAACATTTATATGAGTTAAATGGTGTTCATACATCATAATATTATTTTCCTATTGAAACAAAAACTAAACAAAATTTGTTTTATTTCTTTAATATTGTAAAATTATAAATGAATGTAAGAACACATTACCATATTAGTTATGTTTTTAAATTTGTGATTTAATTTCTCTTACATATTTAAATATCTAATGAGGAGATGATTTGGATTGATGTTCCACCCAGCCTCCACCACAAAGAGTGCATATTGTCATAAGGGGATAATGAAGAATCTTCTAACTCCTCTAATAGTTATTCACTACATAACTCATTATTTCTTAAATGAACATTTTATCTCAATCAATACAAATATATTATATATTTTTATTCATAACTATGATTTACTAAACCAGAGAACAAAGATGAATTTTTATGACATAATTTTAGTAGTTAATAATAAAGAATCAAGATTAATGATGAAAAAAAATTACACAAATCCAACAAATAAAATATAACCAAGTCAACAAAGGAAAAAATCCACTAACATTAATACATGATGAAATTTTCAAGTATATAAAATATCACATCAAATATAAAATCCCCAAAACACACATAATCTTAAAATTTAACTACTATCAAGGTATGTAACACATATATATTAAGGAATAGGCATATTTATAGTGGAGACATTAAACCCCATGAGAGAAAATATCGCCCAAAGACAAAAGTTTGATACTTAGCCAACTCTCCCACATTGTGGTGAAGGTCTCTATGCTACATATCTAAATAATATCAATGAACCCAATGGAACTATCAGAGACAAATATTTAATCTTCTCCATATTCAACCAAACCAAATAAATCTCAAAGAATGATAAATAAAATGTAAAGATAAGGATCTCACAATTTAAAGAAAAAAAATCTATCGGTTAATTTTTAAAGATTCAATGGTCCATAAAGAATATTTCCAATAATCAAAATCTATTTCACATATAATAATATTTATCCCTTCATTATAGAATATAAATTAAATCAAATTTCATAATAAAGAAGGTTTGTATCAAATAATCGCATGTCATATGCGAGAAAACAATATTAACAAAGAGAAATACCCATAAACTTTAGATGTTACCTTTTATAAAATAATGACTTTGAAGTAGCTTTAGTACCTACATGTAGCCAAAGTAGTAGTTTCATGGAGAAGTTAATGAATGATAAGGCATAGGAAAATAAAATTTTAGAATCATTTTCTAAAAAGACAGAGCCCCACTTTTTTTTTTTGAAAAAAAGCCATTATTCCATGGGATCATTTTCTAAGTATAAATCCTGTTGGTGGAATTACGGATGAGTCAAAGAAAAAAATATAGAAAAATAATTGGCCACATCACTGATTAAGCATTGTATTGCTATATTATTATAGCAATTTTGATCCTTATATTTTTGTAGTTTCAAGATTTGCAATAATGGATTAAGTTATGTTTTTTTTTTGGATAGATAGTAGGTTTGTGATACCCATGCCCATTAAAAAATAAGAATATTTTAAAAAAAAACCCACTAACAAAAAGATTTTAATTTACTTGACATAACATAGGTTGAGTTACAAAAAAAGTTAAAATGTATTAATGGAATGCAAAAAAATATAGTATCAGATCCAAAAAACAAAAAGAATGACAGTCATAAATCTTGTCATTTTTTATAATTTCAATAAACATGAAAGTAGAGATAGGCTTGGAATAATACACAACTAGCAAATGATGCTTCCTAGAAGTTGAATTAATAACCACCACACTGCGACCAAGAACCACTAAGATAGAAAAATTATCAAACTACTCAAACTTGCATTTGTCTATAACCAAATATTTGTATGAAGCCATGGTAATTGTTTTTAAATTATATCTGATTAGACATTGAGGATAAGGGTAAATTACATGAAACACCAACTTGGATAAGAATTTGATTGATTTAATTATTTGTGGGAATGGAAAATAACATGCATGTGTTCTAGAGTAAGTAGAGGTGAGAAAGCACTGTTTAAAGGCAAAGGGGGAAATAATGAACTAGATAATATATTTAATTTCATCTAAAAATACAATTATTGAATGTGATCATGGATAATAGATAATCTCCTCTCAAATTCCCTAAACATTACCATTGGCACAAACCCAATCTTGCCTTTACTAGAGAAGAATAGAGGATCTCCTTGATCACCACCAAGGGTTGTTATATCTTCATGAACCTAGTAGAGATGTGAATACCTAGGAGAGTTTGGCCAAAAGAAAGATCACTATGTCATTTAAATTCATAAAGGCAAAATTTAAGGATATGTCCAATATATTAGAACTGGGAGAGCCAAGATCAATAGGAAACTATGGCATCATATAATGCAAATATGAATGGGTTTCCACTAGTGACCCAAAAAGATCAAAATGAAGTACTAGTGGTTAAATATAACTAATTAAGGTATGCCACTAGTCCCTGGGGGACACATCATTCTACATAGCATAAAACCATGGAACACATATCTATACTTCAATGGTAGTCATTAATTAAAAAAACTAATAGAGGTGTGACACATGTTAGAAAATAGGGGCTAGCCAAGGAAGCACTAAGGCATATGTCCATATGCTTACCATGTGCTTGAAATTAATGGAATGGGAAGGTGCACCTAATTGGACAATTTTTAAAAGCATCATATCATCATTTTTATATCCATTTGGTGGTGTAGGATCATGGGTTGTGAATTTAATTTTGGATTCAAAAATAAAAAGAGAAAATTTTAGCACAAACTCAAATTTTTAAATTCAAAGCAAATGAGCTGATAAATGACATTCATGCAAAAATATGTGTGCATAAGCCTTTAATTACTAAATAAGGTCCATTAATAACTAATAATTATAATATGGAAATCTAGGTGGTTGTTGCCTTGTTTTTTCCTACACGTAGATCCGTGTAGTGCATGAACAAGTGAGATAAACATGTTTTAACTACTAAAAATATTGAACTATGTGTACAGTACAAGCATAATATGCTCTTTAAAAAAAATAGATGTTATAATGATAAAAAGGTAAATAACCATAAATAATTTAAATCTATAACTAAAAATATAAATTAAAAAAAATTTAAACTTTATAACAATCAATAGAGTGCATTGATCAAATTTTTATTAAGTTATTAATAGTTGACAAACTATGGAAACTAAATGAATAAAGTAGTTAAAAGACTCAAAACAATCATTTAGTTCTTAAAATAAATATATGTTTCGGCTAATATTCCATAGTGCCTTCTCAAAACTTCAAAATAAACATGGTCTTGATTTTACTTGAGTAGTAACAAACCTTTGTTGACTTTCCTAAAATCCACCAAGAAGTATTTATTTGCATTTAGCATATCATGCCAGTAACATTCCAAATAAATTTTCATGAGAAAATGTTCCCATAATCTATTTTATTTCCTAGAGCAAGAAATTTATTATCCTCTATGGTAAAATTGAGTGCTCTATGTTTGACATGTAATCTTTATTGAATGGTATTATTTGTTGGCATTGTTACTTTTTCCAATAGAAACTCTTCATGTTAATCAAATTAAGAAAGGACACTCTCCTAAACCTATCAAAAATGTCAAATCCAAAGAGAGCATGACCCGATGGGAGATCACCATATCATTCAATGTTAGAGAGGCCATTTTGCCAAACCAATCATAAATGTCACAGCTTGGGAGATCCCAACCCAATGGGAACTTACTACATCATTCAAAGTCTAAAAGGGGAATTATATTAACACGTCACTGATATTAGAGGCTAAGAGAACATAGGCAAATGGTAGATCAACACATCATTTAGAATCATAAAAGTGGCTCACCTTCACCTATCATAGATGTCAGAACCAAAGAGAGCCCACCACAATGGGCACTCACTACATCATTCGATGTTAGAGAGTGAATTTTCTAGGACCTATCAAAGATATCAGAGACTAGGAGATCCAAGATGAATGGGAGATCAATGCATCATTTAGAATTATAAAGGTGAGTCTTCTAGACCTATCAAATATGTTAGAGCCTAGGATAACATGTTTTAATCTTAATTTATTGCATCATATAATGCAAAGATGAACTAGTTACCCCTTATGACTTGGAAAACCGAAAATAAAATATGAACATTTATATGGGACTAATCAAGATGAGGCATGTGACACTAGGTGACACATCATCTAACCCAAAGTAAAGACATGGGGTGTGAATTTGAGCTTAGACAATGACCATTAATAAAAAATCAATAGCTCGATGACATGTGTCAGAAAATGGGGACTATGCCCAAAATCTCCAAGGTATGTGGTCATGTGTGTTTGCACATCATGAGTATTGGGACACTACTTTCCTTATTGGTTTAACTAGGTATAAGCATTAAAATGACATATTTATAGTAATATTTGAGTGATTTATGTCTGATAGGTAAGCTTTAATGAATGGCTTAATTTTTTTCACTATTACTTATTCATCTTGTGAATCTCATAAAGCCTAGCCCAATCGGAACATGCCATGTCAATCAAAGCTAGAAATTTCAATCTACTAAACCTATCAAAAATGTCAGATCATGAGATAACATGGCCTAGTGGGATATCTCTACATCATTTAGGGTAAGAGAAGCGAATCCCTTGAATATGTCATAAATGTAAGATTGTAGGAAAGATGTGTCCAATGAGAGATCGTCACATGATTTAGAGTGAGATAGAGTAGTCACCAAGACATGTCAAAGATACCATATACTAAGAGATCAAAGGACAATGTCATATCACCTCATTATTTAGAGTTAAAAATTTAACTCACCCAGACCTATCAAAGACATCAAAGCCTAGGAAATTTTGACACAATGGGCACTCATTGTGTCATTCAGAGTCAAAGTTAGGAGTGTAAAAGACCTAGCATATATATCAGAGACTGGGAGAGTCAGGATAAATGGGATATCAAGGCATCATTTAGAGTGAGGAAGGTGAGTCTCTTAGACCTATCTAAGATGACAGATCTTGAGAAAGCTTAGATCGATAGGAAGCAGTCCCATCACATAGTGTAAAGATGAACTAGTTTCAACTTGTGACTTGTAAATATTAGAATAAATTAAAAGCTAATATGTCGGACCACTCAAGGTGTGGGATATGTATGTAAGTGACACAACATCATATGTAGGATAAAGATATGGAGTGAGAATCCATGCTTAGACTGTGACCACTAATAAAAATCCAATAGACCAATGACATTTGCCAGAAAGTGAGGACTAGCCAAGGGAAATTTAAGATATATGATCATGTGATTCCCATGTCCTGATGAGAGAGAATGATGAATCTCCCAAACCTGTTAGACATGTCATCACCATGGAGATCCTAGATCAATGTAATTTTATAATGTCACATAACACAATGATGGTTTAGAATAAATTTATCGCTTCCTATTTTCAAATTCACAAAGAATTTTTCTATCCTTTACCCTCAACACCTAAAAGCATCCCAATTCCTTTAACTCTCTATTTTAATAGTCAGTACATACTCTAACATGAAGCCTAATCCTAAGTACCAGGATACCTCTTTCCCTATTGGTTTAACCAGATACAAGAATTATAATGACATATTCAAAGTAATCAAGTAGGTCACTAGAGACTTTGTAAATGTTGATGACTAGCTAGTGAAATACAAGGATGCCTTTCAGTCTTATAAAATATGAAGACTCCATAGAGTCATAGCCAAGCCAAAGCCATTTCCTTGTGTTGACCTCCTAGATGATATCCTTCACAAGGGCATCTAAATACAAGATAGTTTTAATAATTGGACATATTTACCCACTTTTTGATAGTAAATTGCTAATATATCTGGGAATAAATTCAAGGCATGTTACTCCATTTAAAGATTCTTATTCATATATGATGTAGTAGTAGTATCATCCTAATCGTTGATCACCTGATCTATACTATCCTCTAGGACTAGGCCAAGAATCGAGAATCCAAATGGGTGAACAAATAAAAACTTAATGCTTACATGATACATACCTTTTAAGAGGAGGTATAAGTAGGCATGATCCTTTTTAATCAACTATTTAAAGACTCAAACTACCAGCATGTCAACAAGATGTGGATGACCTTATTGCACATGATTACGATTGTATCCTACATCTCAGACCTTTGGGGATTGATTAACATCAATTTAGACCAGGCCATTGTAGATGTTTAGAATGGGGGTGATCAATATGTGATAAAATTTCTAATTGATGATGTCGTTGGAATGCTCTCATTCAACATATCAATATTCCTACCCAATTTCTTGGTGGCTAAAATTTCCATGTGGTTTTATTCAAGATCTATGGTTAATAGTTCCACTAGCATGCCTAGAATGTTTGTGAGTATTTTTACCTAGTAGAATACCAAGAGATAAATAAAGAACCAATTGCCTATCTTTCAAAGATAATTCATCACTATATCACAACCATAGGGGACTATTGAAAGTATAAAAATGACATAATGATATGAGTTATGAGATTCATGAAATATGCCCTATAATTTTGAAACTATGTGTCTGGCCACCTAACAGAGCAAGAGGTCACTTATCAATTAGTGAATGAAATATTTATCCACTATGTACATTGTCAGAATAAGGTGTTCCCTTTTATCCCTATCATGATATGAAGGTGCATTTACAAGACCTTTCTCTCCACACAAAAAAGGCAAGAGACTACGACTCTTTCTCTCTGGAAAAATGTAAGACTAGATAATGAAACCCTAAAGGGTTTATCTAATCCCAATTGTCACAGTATGAAACTTGGATAAACATTAACTATAGCCATCAGGTTAAGGATAATGATGAGATTTATCTAGATGCTATCGATTACTAGGGGGTGCATTTCTAGATAGTGATCAATAGGAATAATAAATGGAAAAGGATCAAGATGGGCCCTCAACAACCATTTTAGATCTAACTCAGCCTATAAAAGACCTAATTAGAACTTCTCCATCCATCTCATAGAGAATACTAAAGGTTGTCCCATCACCTTCTCCTTCTCAATCTTTCTCTCTACTTCCTCTAGTGACATTTCAATATCTACTTCTAGTAGCAACCTTGGTTACTCAAACTCTACCTCTACCTCATTCATATGCTATTCTAGGAATCTTTCACATAATCTTAAATATAACCATGCCACATTATCCTCCTCAAGATTCCCCTTCACCTTCTCCAATTTCTCCTCAACCATCAATTCCACTAACATCCCCAGTTCTTGAAGCTCCACTTCCACCAACAACCCCATTTCCTCAACCTCTACCTTCACGCCTAACTCCTTCATATTCTACTAGCACTCCACCTCTACCTCCACTAATAGTACCTTCTATCAAATGCTAATAGTCTAGAGCTTAAACTATATGATGTCACACAAGCCAAGTGTATCATACTAAACTATTAGTACCATAGCCTCTTAGATTTGATACTAGGTTTAGTTTGATAGAGAGCCTCAATTGAGGTAGTCATTAAGGACACATGTAGGGTTGCTTTCTCACTCCTCCATCTCCTATTTCTATTTTACACCTTACTTATATAATATTTTGACTATCTATTCTGGTTCTTGTTACTTCCACTCCACACCCACCATTTCCCAATCTTTCCCATTCATCTTTCACCCAAATACCCTTGGGATTGATCATTATGAGCATTGTCACTTACACTTTCCCTCGTAATCCATCCATCTCATAGTCTAGAGTCCTCTTGGAACCCTTTTGGCATGCCCTCAATAAAAATTATGCCTATAGCCTATGCGAACCTATTACCTCTAGCACATACCATATCATCCCCTATTCTAGTTATCTTGTTGATTTATTTTGTGGTTGTAAGTCATCTTCCATCATGTCATGTAGCCCCAACTATCACATCTAGACCATTCATCACAACACCCATAGACAATCTAGAGAAGAGGCTAAAGAAAAAGCAAAAGATGACCCATCTTTTGAATCATCTAGATCTACTAGTAAGACCCTGATGATTAGATCCTTGACTAGCTCTTTCCCTTACTAAGGCCTCACTAGTTTCACCTTCAATTAGCCTATTTCATCTCTATTATTCCATGATCCATTATTAAGACCAATCCTATCTTAGGTGAACCTAACCTAGGAATGATATCAAGATAAATTATTCCCATGGGCTTCCCCTTTAATTCTCCATTTCTTCTCCCTATGCCCCCTCTGCCTCCACTATTTCCCACTTTCATTGATTAACTTCCTTCATATCTTCCCTACCTTGTCCTCTATATTTCACCACCATTTTATCCACACCTCCTCTACCTCTAGTACTTTAAGGGATGATGTTGACATGACATACCACACATATGGATGTTTAAGGTTACCTAGTGTAATGGATTTTTGATAGAGTTTATTAGAGCATGATGTGGACACTCACTTAAAGGTTTGTCTAGGAGGGGAACCCACTGATGTGATAGACCCATCCAAATATATTTTCCATCATGAAGGTGATGACTAATAGTAGGGAAGAGAAGATAACTAAGGACCAACTATTTGTGCTTTGATCTACCCATGACACGTCTAAAAAAACTCCTTGAGGACATGCATATCCAAGTTTAAACTCTTGAGGATTATGATATCAATAAATTTCTAGTTGAATTAATTAGGTAGGTCAAGGATGCTCTCCAATTAATTTTCTTTATCATAGTGAAATTAAGTGAGACTTAAGTTGAGACTAAATCAATTAAAAATAGGATACAATGCTACATGTGAAGAATCACATAGATTGATGGGAAGTGTGAGAAGCTATAATTTGTGGTTAACAAGTGAATGTACCTAGAGATCAAACTAGTGCCTACCTTAGATTTGGTGTTGTACCAAAATTATGTCAAAAAATTCATCTCAATGATGGAATGATAGATACCCTTGGCCCAAACTACTATATAACCCTAAGCAAAGGGAAATAAAAAGATACTAATGTACTTTTGGGAGGTTAATGTCTCACTACTATTCCACTTGGATGGCACTCTACTCGACCAAGGGGAATTATGAGTCTATGAAGTCAATTCAACTAGGTTATGAGGGAGAAAGTGACTAAGGTGAATCAATAAAGATCTTGAGTGGTGTTGGATCTATCAACTGAGTACAATGCAAGCATCAACCAAGTTTGAGGATTCTAGGCCTCTATGGATGTAATTTGTTATGTCTACTATAGACTGGCAAGTCAATTAAAAGTGATCTTCAAGGAGCCTTCAATGAACTTGTCCAAGTTAGATATGGTGTTTAATATCAGAGAAATCATGCTAGAATCAAGGAGTTCTTAGTTGAGGATATCAGCGCTCCACATGTTTGTAAATGTTTCACACAAATTTTTTGTAGGTTTGTTCAAATTTTTTTTTGGTTCATTTTTTTGAATTATAGTTGTAATTGCAATGAGTATATAGCATATCATATGATGGGATCCTCAAGCATTTTAGAGGTGATCCCTAATCCTTATCTATTTATAAAAAAGTTGTATTGTATTTTAGGAATGATCAAAAAATGGTTGAAAGTGATGTTGGATTATTACTAGTTCATGTCTACAATCTAGACTGTAACAATAATCCAGAGTGATTATTATAGTATTTTTTCACTCTTTTAACAATAACAAGTTTTATTTCTAAAAAATGGGGTTTTTTTTTTTATGTTCAATTTCCTTATACTTTCCTATTTAAATTATAAATAATGCTATGATTTATTGAATTAAAACTTTATAAATTTATATATGTCATGATTATGATTTAATTAGATATTATATTTCTTATGTAAGTTATTTCCTTCTATTTTCATAAGTAATGATCATTTGTGTGCTTGCCTACAATTTTTCATATGGTTCTTATGTGTTTTTGATAATAAATCTTTGGTATTAATCTTTGGAAGGAATTCACATTATAACCATACTTTTATTTCCATCAGGGTCTCTTCACTATATATTTTGAGAGGTAGAACTATAGTGAAAAATGGTTTATAAAGGTTTATTTCTGGTGCAACCACTTAGTTCAATGATCATTACATTGATATCAGTTTAGACCTGAAGGTAATCTTTTTTGGCTTACCATTATCTGGATAAATTGAGATCTCCCTATCTAACAAGTATGTTTTATTACAATTCTTTCCTTATTTTTCCTACTTTATTTTTTATGGATTCAAGAAGCCATGATAAATGAAGAGGTGCTACATCACCATTTATCTACTTATCTAGTCCTGCCAGATCTATTAGATAAATTTAATCCCAAGAAAGATCAAATAAATGGAGAGATATGAGGTGGCCAAATGATAATGTACCAAATCACATGAAGATTTAAGAGAGGTCTAAGGTAGAAAAAAATTATGCAAATGAACATGTGCCAAGTCACTAGTTGTTAGTTTGGGCAACGGACTGGGCTTGCTAGAGATGATGGGGCCCAAGAGAGGTTGGCCAAATAAAGAGGAAATATGTAGATAGTCATCAATTTGGATTTACTTGGACCTCATATAGATTTCAAGGTTGGGAAGAATTATCATGTTATCTATAAGTTTTTTTTTAGTTTATCTTTTCATTCCTACAAATCAGCTACATTAATCTAGTTTAGAGCTTTAGATCTAGGTATATATCCATGTATAATTAGGAGGTAGGATATTATTGAGTTTATATTTAATGAAAATATTATATCAATAAAAGCCTCATCACCTTTTTCAATATAATTTATATATTTTATTGTTATAGGATTAACATAAAAGTAACCAAATTATCCATTTTAATCCTTTTTTGAAATAAGATTTACAAAGTTCAAGGATACTACTTAATCCTATACAAGGACATCATTAACCTAAAAACTTAGTGTTATTTTCAAAGAATATAAAACCCTTATGGTTTTACCATTTACACCTCTTAATCTAAGTCTTTATTCAATAAATCACTCTTTTACATCCATCTAATATACCTACAAACTAGAATAAATAGAAATATAAATAACCATTTTGAATGTTACCATTTTTTAATATAGGATCAACATTTTATTCAAAATATACTCTTTATTCATGTATATATCCATTAACATCAAAATGAGATTTATAATTATCTAAATAACCATAAATTTTATAATTTGCTTTATAAATCAATTTGAAACCAATGGATTTATTACCTCAGGTTAGATAATTAAAAACCCAATTACCATTTATTATTAATGCATCATACTCCACTTTCATGAAAGATTACCATTTGGGACTACCTTTAGTATTTGTCTCAAAAATTTGTGAAACAAATAAATTGAGTGAAAATTTACCTTTCTCATGATTCTCTATGACTTGTCTTATAGATCTACTCGATTTAGCTTCTAATAATTTACAAATCTCATCTTACCTAACATCCTATAGTGTTTTATAAAACCACTTTGGCCTCTTATGTTGACTAGTTGAAAAAGTATGTGTTTTAATATATCTTTTAATGGACTTAGACTTCTTTAGTGTATGCCTTTTTAATCCATATTCCACTTTAGTTCTAGAAATTTATTCAATTTCGTCATTTGGAATCCAACTATTTCTAGTATCAACAGGTTTACCATCCTTTGATAAATATAGATTTTCTCATCAATTTTGACATATTTTTTTACTATTACTTTATTTGGTGATATATTTAGTAACGTATATGCTTTCAAATTCTCATTGTATCCAAAAGAACATGAACTTATTACACCTTGCATCAATAGCACTACTTTTCTTTTTACAAATTAATGCAAAAATCACTTATATCAGGTTTTCTTCCTAACCATGTTTATTTTGGATAAATATTTTACACAAATTTACATAGATTCTTACTTAAGATGAATGGACCATTAAAAAATTACAACTACAAGTTTTAGCATAGTGTATTAGCCAATTTTTAAAAAAAACTTAAAGTGTTAGTGGAAATATGGGACTGAAAATATTGTGTCACAAAAATACCATTAATAGTAGACTATATTGGGTAATGGGATTGGGAAGTTGAAAGTTGTTAACTTATTTTTCCATTAACCTTCTAAGTGGAGTTATCCATGACCACATAAGCACCTAGTTTCCAGTAACTGACTCAATGACTCCCCAATCACCAATACCATCTACCACTTACTAAGTCACCAGTCTAGATGAGTATTTTTAAATTGTACACTTCTTTTGTCATTTCAATAATGACTTCATCCTTTTATATTATCACACAATTTATGAATTTTAATTTTTTATGCCTATTTTCTAATATGTACTTCTATAATGGGTTTGGATCCCTTAAATGGGCTAGGACAACCACTGGTTGGTAGAGCAGTTGAAAGCAACATGTTTTTAAACTCACATTTTTAATAATTAAAATAAATATCTCTTATAGAATAAGGTCAATGACATGATCACTATCACCCATACGTCACATTTTTATGGCTTCTTAACTTCATATATTAAAGGAACAAAAAAATTTAGGATCTCACCAAGTATTTCCATCTCATGAGTGGCCAGGGAGTTTTTTGATAACTCAAGCACTCTAGGGCTACAACTTATCTAAAATAATACATGTGTCAATGAGTTTAAATTGTTAGCCTAAGGAATTTTATAAAAATAATTATAATATCAATTTCAATTTAATGCCATAAGGAAAAGCCATAACCAATTCTTTTTCTTAAAATTTCATAATCCTTCTATCCCCCACCCATCTGCCCCCTCCCAAAAGAAAAAAAAACATACAATGGGTTTAATTCGTAAGGAGTCGATAAGACCTTACGAGTAGTGTTAAAGATATCCCAATGAAATTTTGTAATTTTCATCATGTATATTCAAAATTATTTAATATTTATTTCATTCACATTCCATATCATATTATTAACTTTTTATTTGAAACTCTGTGTCTGAGTTTTTAATTTTCTTAATGTTTCAGATCATCTTCCATGATCTTTCATCATGATAAATTATGACAAATGGAACAACAAGACTAGAAAATTTAATGAAGATGAGACGATCATTAAAAATGGATTTTCTAAAAATAAATTTTTTATCCGTTATAGTTTTTTTCTAAATGTAAATAAATAAAGGAAATTGAAAAATTAAGTTGAAAAAAAAATGATAAATAGAAATAATAAATAATATAAAATAAAATAAAATAAAATTTTAATTTTAACTAGTTAAGAAATTAAAATAGCATGCATTATTATTGTTGTTGTTGTTGTTGTTGTTGTTGTTTTTGTTGTTGTTGTTATTGTTATTGTTGTTATTGTTATTGTTATTAATATTATTAATAAATAAAATTTTAAACATAATATCTAATATAATTATTAAAAAATACTAATAATTAATTAACCAGATAAATAAACTACCCCAAGGATAGGGAAAGAAAAGAGCAAAAAAAAAAAAATGTCAAACAAGGGTTAAATAAGAAACCTTAATTCTCAAAAACCATTAGCTTCTGAGTACGACTAATTCCTATCCCTTCATCCCTATTTATATTGTTAGGGTGTTTAAATATTTAAATTGCCTCCCTTATCTTACACTTGAGAAAGTGGTCTTCTATAACAACTGCTCTAGCTTTTTCTATGTTGATAGCATGCTTTGTCATAGAAGATTGTTTTTCAAGAGCCAATTTTTATTTCCATTAAAGTCAAATATCCACCAAATGATCTTTATTTCTAGTTTGAACAGATCTCCCAGTTTCTCCTATATAAGGGATAACACACAAGCAATCAACCATGTAAACACCAATATGAAGGTTTTAATCCATATGATTTTTTACCGACCATAAAGTCCTATTTGATATATAAATAGGAAGGAAAGTGAAATTAAATTTCTTTCATTTTAAAATTTTACCAAATTTGTTGGAAATGCATTCTTGATATGATAAATAAGATATAGGTTGATCTATTAAGTGATCATTATTATTATAACTTCTATTGATATTTTCTTTTACTTTTTTGACAGCTCTAGTTATCTCATAATTATATTATACAATAATTAAATTATTTAGTTACTTGTTTCTTAGTATTTTATAGTAATTATATTATATATTGTGTATAGTTTTATTTATTAATAATAATAATAATAATAATAATAATAATAATAATAATAATAATAATAATAATAATAATAATAATAATAATAATGCATGCTATTTTAATTCCTTAATTTGTTAAAATTAATATTTTATTTTATTTATTATTTCTATTTGTGGTATTTTTAATTTTATTTTCGACTTAATTTTTTGGTTTCCTTTATTTATTTTCATTTCTTTATTTGCATGTAATAACTTTTTATAATAGCTAGAACAATTATTTTTAGAAACACCATTTGCAATGGACATCTAATCTTCTTTAAATTTCCTGGTCATGTTGCTTCACTTATCATAATTTCTCCTAATGAAGAATCATTGAAAATGATCCAAAACATTGAGAAAATTAAAATATCATACACAATTTTACTATTAAATTTTAACATTAATATTATGCTATTTTATCAGATCCTATATAAAATTTAATTCCAAAAAATATACTTACAAGTATAATTCTTATGGAGACCATTCATTTTAGATAACTTCAAATATTTTCAAAAATATTTTAGAGCACATGCTAAGCCAACATGATCTATAAAAGCCAATAAAAAATATTTATAAATTTCCTTTCCTATAAACCATGATTTCATATAGCAAGACACATTGATTTAATCATGTGAGGTTATAACCATCAAAATATTATATTGAAATCTCTTGAATGGAATTCTTTTACTCAAAAACATGAACCTATTCCTACACTAATAAATTAAACAAGATTTTTTGTGAAGGTAAAATAGAGATAACATTCTCCTTGTTTTTGTGAAGGTGAAATAGAGATAACAATAACGTTCTCCATTTCCTCACCCACTCTTAAACTATTTTATTTATTTATTTATCTTTTAACCATGACCTTTTTTTCTCTATATTTCCACATTCCCATATTGGTGATTATGAAATGTCTATCATCTCTTTTTATTTTAGTTTTAATTGTGTATTTTTTTTACTAAGATATTATAAGCTAATCAATCCATGGAAATAAAAATATACCTATTTGCATTCATTTGAAAATTTTCAATTATATAAGAGATCAAAGTTCTAGGCATTGTACTATATGTAAGATGGATATATTTTAATGGATTTCTTATCGAGTCACATTGAATTTAATAATAATTTAATAGATAATGTGTAGATCCCATACCAAATCATCTCAACATCAATATATGTTTCTACTTTTGATGTCACTTAAACACAAATTAGATTCATCATAATACATTTATAGTATAATGAGGTGAATATGAAATCCTAATAATTAATGACATAGGAAAATAAAACCATAATTAATTTTAGAACAATCACTTATATTAATAACACAGATGTCATATCATCATGTAGAAGAGAAATATAAGATCACATAAAGTGAAAAAATATTAATTCATAATTAGAATCTTATAATCATATTAAAATATAGATGTATCTACATATGCATATCAATTTCCATTATTCTATGAATTTTATTATTTAAGTTTACATTAATTAAAAAATAATAAAATATAGAAATATATAATATAATAATAATTACGAAGGTGACTTCTATAATTACAAAAAAAAAAAGTTTTAGAGTGATAGATTACACCTTTCACCAATATGTCATCTAATTTTTTGAATGTTTTTTAATAAATTTCCTTTCAAAACCATAATATCCTCCATGTCATGATAATTTTATCCAAAATAAATTAATGTAAACCTTCATCATTCTAAAGATATAGATTCCATTTTTTTAATATTATTCTCTTTAATATTTATGTTTTTGTCTATATTTACTTTAGATAAAGCCAACTTAAATGGATTAATATTCTATTTTTTATGCAGCTAGTTCTTTAAACAAAAATATTCTTAATTAAAATAACTTCTTTTTGTCAAAGGTTCACAAACATTAAATTTATTGAAAAAAAAAAATTATAGGTACTTAAATCATGCATGATAGTTTACAATATTATAAATGACAATACTCCCACACATTGAGGATAAATCCCAAAAGAGTTGGATATAAATATAATAGTTTTAATATTGTTTCATAAACCAAAATTAGATCAACATGCAGAAGAAAATTTCATAAACCAAAATTACAATTGACCACAACTATGGAAGTGTATATGTGTATTAAATTACATTAGATACATCAAGTAAATATGGATCTAGTGGTAAGAATCATCTTTACTTGTATTCAATAATGGATACTAGTAGTTTCCCCCATGGTGCAAAAAAAATGGAAGTTAGATAAAAATAGTTCACAAACGCCTCACTTAGATTGAATTTTAGAACAATGGATGGAGCAATGCATCAAGTTTCAAATTTAATTTGCATTTTACTAATCATATAAAGATCCCATTTAAATGTCAATCCATATTTTTGAGGGACCACATGAAAGGATTTCATTCCCTTGTATGCATATTGACGGAAGGCAATTATACATATTACCATGAGATAATTAAAGGTGGAAACATAAAAACTTACCATGGTGTGATGCTCATATTTCCACCATTGTTGCCAAAAATAATTTGTTGTGAAGTGTATATTATTAGTTCTTCATAACAACTAAATATTGGTTATTATGGGTGACTTCTAAAATCATGAACATCCAATTTAATTTTAGTGCATCCCACAAATCACAAGAATATTATATAAATCACCTTCGAAATGTAAGATAGTAGTGTATCCATCTGGAACTAACAAATAGGTAGTTATGAGAGACCTACATATAGATAAGCTAAACTTAAGTTCTGAAGTTTCTACATTTCACATAAGTTTCATTGGTATTTTGCATGCCATTAACCAATATTGAATCACATGCCAAACAATTACAATCACATATAGGGTTTGCCTCATTCAACAATCAAATTCTTATTAATGAATGATCAATGCCTAAGAAAATAACAACAACAAACTAAATTTTACCTTATTTTTAATCACATTTTAAGTGCAGTTGAAACATTAATAATTTTATATAGCGAGTTGAGAAAACATAACCAACCATAAGATTAAGGTCTTCAAAAGAAGTGTAGTATAAATAGTTAAGGCTAAAAATCACTAAACTTGTTATCATTGAAACAATTTCTTATAAACCTTACCATTATTGGTATGAATTCCATTCTTTACTTATTTATTATAATTTACTCTATAATCACTGCTATAAGAAAGCATGGACCTCCAACCAACTACATTCTAGAATGGAAAACCCTCTATCTTGATTCTTGACTTCAATAAAAATTTACAAAAGGCCTCACAGTGCCACCTAGTGAGCATGCCACTATGATTTTGGAAGTAATGAGAATTTTCTCATTAATATCCAAGTTACCAAATTTATCAAAATTCAAGGAGGCCAATAAGCATGAATGGTATCCAAAGTACCTTTTTCTTTCAATTTTCCCTCTCAACTCATGTCTAGAATAACATATCTATTTTCTTTCTGAAGTATGAGTGCTTCATTGACATTTAAACTATGACATTTAATAGAGTGGGTTTTTTTCTTAAAATTAGAAAATGGTTTGTAATGAATCAAAACATTGAAATAAATGAAAGTTTAAATGTCAATTTCTAATATTCAAATTTATGATGGAAATAAAAAAGAACATTAAATATAAGAAAATAACTTAAATATTATAATAACCATTACACGAAAGTCTATTGTATAAGTTTCTTACTAGATAATAATGAGGTAACTTAATCCATCACAAAAAAAATTTTGCCCTTGGATGTGTCATGACTCCATGGAAATTATACCATTTTTAAACATGTTCAACTAGTGCATACATCCATAGGACAAAAATAAAGATTGATATTTAAGATTCACACTCAAATGCACATACATTAATATTTCTTGCCACTTAGATTACACTTTTTCCATTCTTCAAAGATCTGTAATTTTTTATGAACAACCATTAGGCAAGACCCTTGATAGGATTACCAAATGGTAGAGAATCATACATGCAAATAAATGAACTAAATCATAAATGACAATGACATAATATAAAACCACAAATCATTGAATCTTTAACACTAAAATTACTACATACATGTCATGTATCCAAAAATGGATAATGGTAAAATTAGTATCATCTCTAATTTTGGCTAAAAAACAAATGAAAATAGAGTAAAATGTAAAAATAGGGGAAACAAAACCAAATTACAAAATGGCTATCATTAACTGGTTAACATATTAATTTGTAAATCTAAATCCTCATAAAGACCCCAAATTAGGGAGTTGGTATTGGGTGAGGTAGTTAAAAATTTACCTATTTATCATGGAATTTGTATAGTTAATCAATTTAATTTTACCTGTAAATGTAAATACCCTCATAAACATCAAACAAGGTGAGATAATAAATCAACAAAACAGATAAAAATTGGGTTGTTTGTTGACATGAGTATTCTTGAACACACAATGAGGTCTCAATTCCCAAGCATAAAAATCATAGAGGATAGACTATATTGATAGCCATATTTTTTAATAAAACACCAATAGGAAAAATTATAAGCATAAACCATAATAAATATGCATTCCTATTGTCAATGAAACTAGAGATGGAGGGGCACATACCTCATGTTTGGATAGTTAATCTCATGGCTATCACCTCTATAACAATAACTATACTTGAAAGGATTTTATTTTCTTTTTGATACCTATTGAGGGAAGAAGGCCTTCAGGCCATATAGAGAAACATACAATAAATCCTAAGGATAGAAAATAGGTAGAACAAGAATAGTAAAAAATTAGAAAATGAGAAAAGCCCATAACTAGTGGCTAAGAAAACCCACCAAATGATGAAAATCCCTCTAAAGGAAGAAAGAAAGAATTGAAGGTAAATAGATACCAAGAACATAGCTGAAATGGAAAGTAGAATGTTGATGAGACTGCCAGTCAAGTGCCAACTGTCTCACATCAAAGGGACTAGAATGACATCAAAATACAACCAAGAAATAACAACTACATAACAATCCAATGAAATTAATTGTAGATTAGACAAGAGTTCACACAAATGTTGGACAAAATAATCAAATATCAAAGCAAGAAATGTCTAAAGTGAAACTCCTAATCCATTGTGAACAAGTGAACCAGAAGGAAGCAAGATGAAATTAAAAGGATTATATTTTTTTGATACATATTGAGAAAATAAGGTCCTCAACCCATAAAAAGAAAAACCTAGAATAGGATGGTTTACTATAAATAACAAAGAATACAAACCTACAACAAATCCAAAGGATTATAAATAGGCAAAATAAGGATGCTACAAAACACCAAAATGAGTAAAGCCCATAACTAGCAGGTAACCAAACCCACACAACAAAGAAAATACCTCCAAAGGAAAAAAAGAAAGAAGCGAAGTGGAATGGATCCCATGAACATAGCTAAAATAGAAATTAAAATAGTGATGAGAGTCTAAATATAGAGTGTCGACTGTCTCACATCAAAGGGCTGGAAAGGCCATCAAAATACAACCAAGAAATAAAAATTGCATATCCTATCAAGAAATGTCTAAAGTGAAACTCAAAATCCAAGCAACAAATGTCTCAAGTCTAACTCAGAATCCATTGTGAACAAGTGAACCCGAAGTAAGCAAGATGAAATTGAAAAGCCAAAAACCCACCAAGACCCTTTCAAGCTTAGGAATAATATGAAAAAAATCCAAAACCATAAAATATACTATAATACATTTGAGAGGTAAAATTTGAGGCCTAGCATGGATAAGAGAATGGGAAAAGAGAACAAGATTGAGTAGCTAAATTTTGGATAAAGCTGATAAAACAAAAAACATAGTCCCAAACCATCTAAAATGGTATGCCAATAATTAGAAAACCAAACCATAATACCAATCCATAAAATCTTTATCCACCTCTGAAGCTCCCATGAAAGAACAAACTAGAATGAAAACAAAGACCTCTAAGAATAAAGGAAACCATCGCGTACCAGCACCCCAATGAAAGTTAAGCATATTATGCATGTCTACACCTGCCTGCCTCAATGTGTGAAGACATAAAAATATTGAAATAAAGGCCATTAAAAACATTAAAACAACACCTATAAACTAGGGGCATCACAAAACCAGGGGCATCAAAACTACGTCATGGAACCTACTTCCCTGCTGTCAATCTGCCTCAAACTGAATTTTCTCCTCATCTATCATTTGTGAGATGAATTTATAGGTTTTACTCACTGTATAAGCCTACAGTATAAATATATTTATTCTTTGTCATTTATTTTTTTTATAACATTAGATACAT
>JARHVA010003756.1:1210000-1290000 GCA_037957365.1 Torreya grandis
AATGCGATTTAAATAATGAAATTAAATAAAAAAGCATAAGTATATTCATGCTGACAGTCACAGTAAAGAAGACGTTTTACCCTTACGATAATATCAAATAATATATTCGGAAATATATAAAATGCTTTCTGCATGCTCTATCTCACTCTAAAAATACATCCTGACTTGTTTTCTTTCACTCACTGGTTCAAGTCGTCAATATTAGTATTTCTTACACAAACTGCAAGCCATGGTTTCAATGATATTTTCAACCCATATAAATACTGTTCGAAAAAATATCAGGCTCCATACTGGTTGTAGGAGTCATATCTGCCCTAGCTGCTGGCCTTGAGAGGACCGCCACCGCCTGAATGTGTCTTGTCCGCCAAAACTGCTGTTTAAAACCGCCGAGCATGGTAAAAAACAACACTACTCGCAGCTAACCTATCATGAAGCCGGGGTTTATACTCTTTTATTGTTTTGGTTTGCTTTGTTGTTGAATAGCCACAATACAATATAGTAATTGATGTGTTCGTAATTGTCGAAAATTGATTATATACCATGTTTCGTTTAAGATATTTTTAAATATTAAATATTTTTATTGCATTCTTGTATGAGGTAGTATTGTTAAATTCATTGTCATATGTTTGAATGTTTATATATGACTATTTTCCAAAAATTGTGTTAATATTTTTTGGTAGAAGGATCACTGATTAGATATATTGAGCATCAGAATTTTTAACACGGTTTTGTCCAAAAAATCATGTGTGAATATATAAACTGTAAAAACATAAAATCTTTAATATTTTAATGTATTATATTATACTTTTAATATATATTAATATTTGATATTATATTATATTATATTACATTATTTTTTATATTTTATATATTATATACTTGCATGTAATATATTGTGATTTTTTTTTTTTTAATAATATATGTTATAATATAATTTTTTTTATATTATGTGATATTATATATTTCAAATATACTATTATTATTTTATTATATTATATATTATATATTATATAATAAAGTATAATTTATATATTATATTATATTGTAAATTATATATTATATTATATATAATTTTATATTGATTGTTTTCAGGTGTGAATACTATAGCGACATGTTTGAATGGAATTAACAACATATCTTATATAGCCTATATGTTTTGCCTCATCTATAATGGCATTAAGGTGTCTTTATCCCACATGCATCCACTCTTTATTGCTCAATGAGGTTACCATACTAGCAATCGAGCTTGTCTATTCTTAGAACACCGAGCTTGCTTATGTTTTTGTCTCGCATCGGGTAATAAATCCTATATCGATCATGGTGTTTTACGTAAAGGTTTTTGAGACCAAAAGTGTCGAGCATAGTCAATGGTCTTCCAAGAATCTAAATATGTGGTAGTTTGTCTATGTAAGACTGATCTATGCTTGAGATTGCCTCGACGAACTACCACATCTTTAGATTGAAAATGATTCATGTATCACTTGTAGGGATTGCTGACTAGATAAAGAAAATTTTACATGGAAATTTGTAGGACTTTAGTCCCACATTTACCAAGATAGAGGCTATTACGATGTTTATATTGAAAATCCCTCATGTTTCAATGTGAATATATGTAGTAGATCCCCACTCCTCAAAGAAAGGGAACCAAACTATTAGAATCCATTGACTGTCAAAGACATATGAGTGATATGGAAGAAAACTAGAGCATCTAGAGAAATAAGGAGAGACAAACCCAACTTTTTATTTCACTGTGAAGTCTTATTGGGAACTCGATAAAAAAGGAAGGGTGATCTCAACCAATAAATGAAGTTGACTCAGATAGAGAACTCAGGTTCATTTAACTGATCAAGCTCGACCACTTAGAGAAGTCAACTCATATGGATAACTCAAGGTGATCAAACATGGTGTGATGTGGTTGATGGAAAACCATTTCCATACTATACTTACTTGTTATCTGCACCAATAATCATCAACATTCTAATTCCAAACCTTTGTATGAAATATGTATCATACCTTTTTTAATTGATTATAAATGGTCAAATAATGTTAAAATGTGTACCTAACTTCTAGCTTCTATGCCACCTACAAAAAGGTAACTGGGGCAGTTTTCAATGAGTGGCGATGAACTAAATTAGATTTAGATAAACATTCACAATACACATATAATTTAAAATGATGATGCATATTTAATAAATGAACCAAAAATATAATTATTTATGGTAACTATTGGATGTAAATTAATTGTATCCATAAGAAATGAGTATAGAAAATCTAAGGTGCCTAGTTCTTTGATTGGACATTTGTTATTGTCAAGGGTCAATGATGACAAAATGACACTAATTTGACTGTGAGATGGATCCATGTTTGATGTGCACATATTAATAGCTTTTTAATGCCAATACAATGAAAGGGTGAGTTGAGCCACTGAGTGAAGCTAACTTGAATAGAGAACTCAGGATCATTTACTCGATTAAACATGGCCACTTATTAAATTCATGATTTAAACTTTTTCTTTATTTTTGTTTGCTTTGTCGTTGAATATTCAAAATACAATATATCAATTGATGTGTTCTTATTTATTGAAAATTGATTGTAAATAACATATCTTATAAATATGTGTTTTCAAATTCACTTAATAAATTTATAAAAGTTTACATATTTACTGTGTTCTTGCATGAGGTGGTACTTCTAAATTTATGATAATATATTTTAATGTATTATATTATATTGTAATATATATTATAATATGTGATATTACATTTCCATGTTGTACTTAGGCATGATATGTGCCAATAATCATTAGCATTCCAATTCTAAACCTTCATGTGAAATATGTATCATACCTTTTTTTAATTGATTACAAACGGTCAAATAAATTTTAAATTATTGCCTCACTTCTAATTTCTAATCCACCCAGTTAAAGGTAACTGTGGGTGATAGTGAGTGGCGATGAACTAAATTAAATTTAGTCAAACATTGATAATACATGTATAATTTACAATGATGATGCCTATTTAATAATTGGACCAACAATAGAATTATTTATGATAACTATTGGATTTACATATGTATTGCATCCATAATAAATGGGTACAGAGCTTCAAAGGTGACTGGTTATTTGATTAGATGTTTACTATTGTGAAGGGTTGATGAGGACAACATGACATTGATTTAATTGTTAAAGGGATCCATGTTTGATGTGCACTTAAACCATCACTATAATTCCAAATATATGGAGACAAAATAATGAAAGGATGAGCTCAGCCACCAAATGAAGTCGACTCAGATGGAGAGCTTGGGATCATTTACTTGGTTGAGCTCGACCACTTAGTAAAGCTGTATTTTAAACTCTTTCTTTATTTTGGTTTGCTTTGTTGTTGAATAGCCACAATACAACATATCAATTGATGTGTTCATAATTATTACACACTAATTATATATAATATATAATATAAATCTATGTTTTTAGCTTCATTTAATAAATTTATAAAAGTTACCATATTTTTGTTATGTTAATGCATGAGGTAGTATCGCTAAATTTCTAATAATATATTTTATTGTATTATGTTTTCTTTTAACATATATAATAAAATATGATAGTACATCATATTATATGATATAATATTATAATATATAATTTAATATATTGTAATAATATATTTCAATATATTATATTATATACTTCCGTATATATATAAAATTATATGAATGTTTTTAATATTGTGTGTTGTATTGTAATTTTTTTTAATATTATATATTTCAAATTTATTATATTATAATGGTTTTTTTAATTTGTGACTACATTAATGATGTGTTTGAATTGAATTAACAACATACCCTGTATAACATATATGTTTTTCCTTCACTATAGTGACATTAATCATTGATTTTAGTCACACATTAGTTTAGGTACTTATATATAACATATATTATAATTATGTTTTTTGATTTTTGCAATAAAATTTTCAAAAATTTTGTATTTTTTGATTGTGCTTATACATTAAGCATTACTTGAAAATCATTAGGATAATTATTTGTAAACTATTTGTTTAGTCTAATAGTTATTTGTGATAAGGTAGCCATTTTGTCATTTAACCTCTAAAAGAGTTTTGAAATTTTATTTGAGGCATTTAACCTAATAGTATATGTGAAACCAGTTGCTCAAACATAGTTGATATGTGATGCTTTATGCGGTTTATTCCAGTAATAGATTATCCAAAACAAAATTGTTTTTCTCATTATGATTTTGGGTTGATGCTCATCTTACCCTTTTGCCTTCAATTTCAATCAAATATCTAGCATGAAATAATTGATTTATCTATTAATAAGTTCCTTGCTAGGATTCAATGAATGGTATGAGGATGATGGTGTGGTTTGATTATTAAACATTAAAAATTTAGTTTCAACATTTTTATACAGTGAATAAATTTTAGCATATGTTTGTTTTTAATAAAATCGAGGTTCCCCTAGGCTTATATCTTATCTCATCGTGTCTCAAAAAATATTGGTCAATTTGTGAGCTACAACTAGTGGATTGGAAATGGGATCGTGTAGACTAAAATAATAATACTTGACTTGGATTTAAGGTATCTTCATCTCACATGCATGCCTAATACAAAAAGATAAAGCTTTAAAGGGAATGCTCCATCCTATTTGTTTCATTATGAGGCTGTTCATGATTTGACCTTCATTTTATGTGGGTGATTGGAAGGCTACCGTGTTGTATTTGGTAGCCTGACCAAGTTTAGTCTAATATAGATTATCCATGTTAGACATGGAAAATTGTATAAAATCTTCAGTTTTGAAAACCATAAAATATCAAAGAATTTCTAATACCATGAAATGAATCTCAAATACATAGATGCCAATAAAAGAAGCCTAAAATGTAAAAAATATTATATTTATATATTTTTAAATATCAATATTTTATATGATTAAATATAAATATAAAAAGAATCAAAAGTATACATACTTCTTATATATTAAAATGAAAATTGTAAAACATTTCTTAAAAGGTGGTTGTAAATAATATACCAGTGAAAAGCATTTTAATTTGAGAGGTCATAGTTTTCAAAGCGTAACACTAATACCCTCAACTAACATTGTATGCAAAATTATTTTACTTTGGATGGTTCTTATGTTGTTCATTAATTTTGACATCACTAAAGCTTTAACTTGCACATTGATGGAACAAAAAATAAATTAAAATGTTAATTTTTTTAATACAATTCCAAAATATTTGAAATGCATCAAGTGAATCATATTTTATGAAATTAAAAATCAGTCAAAGGGATCATTATCTTAAGCAAAAAGATATTGTGAATGTATGGAACAAGGTTCATTCCTATCACTAACAAAAGGGCGTCTCTAATCTTTGAAATTTGGATCACATAAGCTCATCTTGTATACATGGAAAGAATGTAGGAATATGTCCATGCATGATGATGATCATGTAGGTCAACCTAGATAATGTTCCAAAGTTATTTGATGAGTAGGGGGAGTAATATAATGTTTCAAATCTATTTTATGAGTAGGGGGATAGGTAATAATGAAGGAGAAAAGGGTGGAGTGGATTGATATTTTAGTATTAGATATGAAGTTCATAGTAAATTTTATAACATTTATAGGTTTGATTGTAACTAGAAATGTTAGTTGTATGTGTTGATCGAGATAAAATATTATTTTATTAAAGGGTTTGATTTTTTAATTTGTTTCTAAAAATAATAGTGACCTAGTCATTTAAATTAAATATGCATTTGGAAAGAGTGAAAATTTTTCAATTTATTATCAATCAAAATTTATGCATGTTTTTTAAGCTTCACCCATTCATAATAGAAATAATCAAGGCGAACAAAATAAAAGGACATAATTTTTTATTGAACCAACACTTTTTTTATAATCTTCAAAATCTTTAATGATTTATTGACACAGAAAATAAAACCATGTTAAAATTTAAGTGTAAAATTATTTATAATAAATTGAAAGAATATTAATATTAATTAGTCAGGTCTCCAAAAACATATAGATTTAAACCCATTTTGAAACTGTAGTAGATTAAGATGATAAAACACAACTAAAATTTTTAATCTAGAGGCTTATATGGTGGGGTACCCCAATACATTCATCTAACAAGAGGTGAAATATATAAGATGTTGTTTAATTCCATTATAATATCAACACGTGGTTTGGTTTTGTAGACTAATAGTGTTTGTTGGAAACCAGTTTCATAGTAGATCAGATCCATACGAGAGGAAGATGTGTTTCTCACCATTTGTTTAGTGTGAGAGACATCTGGTCATGGTACAATTCATGTTAAACTCACCAAGATCCTCTAGACTATCTAGTTGGTAGTGATAATGGCAAAGGTAAAGAATTCAGAGAAATGATATCACATATAAAAAATATAGTGGGAGATTTTAACATGGGTAACTTAATTCCCTATATAGAGTAGAGTGACTTGCAAGACATAAATCACTAAATGAAAAATTGATCAAATATTTTGACCAAATTATTTGAGAAATAATATATGAACCCTAACATCATAGGTAGATGTATAGGACAAAAATGGCATACTAATATTTCTAAGGACATCATTGACATTCTATTGGAGATGGAGGATAATATCTATGCCCTCACCATAATAATATAAAACATTAACATCATTGTTATTTTATGGTTTTTAACATTTTTCCATGACACGCCAATTAATATTTTAATTTAATTTAGTGGAATAAATTTTATAGGGTTTATTCACCATTAGAACTGAAACAATGTCTACTACATTAGAGTGGGTGATGAGTGTGATGCTCAACAATCCTAACATTGAGAAAAACTAAAAAAAGAAATAGAATCCATAGTGGGCAAGGAGAGGTCAATAAAAGAGAGTCATCTGGAAACCATGGATTATCTACAGTGTTTGGTAAAATAATCTATGATAATATATCTAGTTGTTCCTTTGTTATTGCTTCATGAATCAATTCAAGCTTGGGTGTTTAATGAATATTCTATCCCTCACAAAACAAGAATTATTGTGAATGTTTGGGTGATTAGATGAGATCCAAGTGTGTGGGAAGATCCATTAGCATTCCATCCAAAAAGATTAATGGGCATAAATATTTATATTGAGAAAGGAAAAAACTACTTCTGAATCGTACGATTTGGAGTAGGGAGGAGGGTATGCTTGGGGAGTAGCATGGCCATTATGATGATGGAACTTGTATTGCCTCAAGTTTATTCACTTCTATAGAAATAACCAGGGCCATTATTATTATTGATATAATATTTAAATACTATATATTAATAAATTATATATAATAATATATATATATATATATATATATATATATATATATATATTATAATATAATATAGGCATCTAAATTATATTATTTTAATATAATATAGACTTTTAAATTATATTAGTTTTAAATTTATCTATAAAAAGTTATGTAATATCAGGTATAAATATTATATATTTAATATAATATAGACACTTATATTATTTTTTAAAAATTTACATGTTAAATATGTAACATAAGATATAAATTTTATATAATAAAGAGACACAAAGAAATTATATCCTCTGAGATTTTATAGCTTAATTAACTAGTAATGCTATATCCTCTGAGATTTTATATTGGGTTCAGTTTGATAGGGAGCCCCAAATAAGGTATTCATGAGGAACCTTTTTAGGGTCACTCATTTACTCCTCCGTTTCTTCCTATCTATATTTTAACCATTGTTCTGATCATATTTTCACCACTTTTTCTAGTGCTTGTTACTTCTGTTCTATCCCTACCATACATAATATTTATCATTCATATTTTACCCAAATACCCTTGATAATGATCATTTTGATCATTGTCACTTCCAATTTCCTTCCTACTCCACCCATTTAATAGCTTGAAGTCTTCCTAATGCCTTCTTTGGGAATTACATGAAAAACAAGTGTGGATATAGGCTATGGGAGTATGTTTCCTCTAGCAAAGACCTTCTCATACCCCACTCTAGTCAGCCTAGTGATTTATTCTATGGCTCCAAGTCATCTACCATCGTCTCATGTAGCCCCATCTATCACATCTTGACCATTGATTACAGCACTCATATTTGATCTAGAGAAGAGGATGAATAAGAAGAATAAGGTGACCCATCCTTTGAATACCCTAGCTCAACTAATAAGATCTTGATGATTGGATCCTTGGCCTACTCTCTCCCTTACCAAGGTCATATTGGTTTCACCTACAATTAGCCTTTCTCATCTCTATTATTTCATGATCCATTCTTAGTAACAATTACATCTTAGGTGAACCTAACCTAGGAAAAATGGTGAGCTTAATTATTCCTATGGGGTTCCCCTTTAATTCTCCTTCCCTTCTCCCCATTCCTCCTCTGCCTTCACTCCTTTATTTTTTCACTACTTCCACTTCCACCATATCTCCCCCACCTTGTCCTCTAGATTTTACCATAATTTTAGAAACACCTTCTACACCTCTAGCATCTCAAGTGAATATGTTCACATCACATATTCCAAAGATGGATGTTGAGGATGACCTGGATGTGCAATGCAGTTTTGACAATCTTTGGGAGTATGGAGTGGATTATCACTCAAAGTTTTGTTCAAGAGGTGAACCCATTGATATGGTAAATCCATCAAGATCCATTTTCCCTCACCAAGGTGAGGACTGCTATTGGGAAAGAAAAGATAGATGAGGACCCACTATTCATGCTCTAAGTTAACTATGACATGTCCGATAAAATCATCAAGGACATGAAGATCCAATTCTAGACTCTTGATGCTCAAGTGAACAAAACTTTTTTTGATTAGATTAATTTGGTAGGTCAAGGACACCCTCTTATTACTTTTCTTGATCTTAGGGAAGTAATGGAGATTCAGACTAAGATCAATTCAATTATATAGAGGATATAGGCCTACATGGGAAGAATCATCGAGATTGATAGGAAGTGTCAAAATCTATAGGTTGTGGTCAACTTGGGGATGTTTCAAGAGTTTAAAATAATTCCTACTTTAAATATGGTGTTGTACCAAACATATGTTAGAAACATGAGAGAAATGGTGGAGGATTGGCTAGTCTTGGCCCACACTACTATATAACCCTTGGAAGAGGGAAAAAAATGATACTAACCTATTTTTTAGAGATATATATCTTAATGTTATTGAACCTAGATGGCACTATATGCACCAAGGGAAATTTAGGGTCTTCTAGGGTCAATTTGTCCAAGTTATGAGGGAAAAAATAACTAATAAAAATTAGGAAGGAGCCCAAGTAGTGGTGGATCTATTAATGTAGTGCACTAAGAGCATAAACCAAGTTTTAGAAGTCTAGGCCTCGATGGATGTAATTTTTTAGGTCTACCCAAGATTGGAAAATTATGTAGAGTTGATTTTCATGGAGCCTAAAATGAACTTAGACAAGATAGAAAAGGATATTGATCTCATAGTATTCATACTAGAATCAAGAAGTGCCTAGTAGAGGATGTTGAGAGATGACATCTCATATCCAGCTTGGCATATTTGTAAATGATTCTCACATATTGATTACAAGGTTGTTTGAATTTATTTTGGTTCATGTTTATGAAATATGTTTTTAATTTTATTGAATGGCTATCATAGCATAGGATGGGATCCTCATGCATTTAAGAGGTGATCCTTAATCGTTACCTATATATAGAAAAGTTGTATTGTATTTTAGGAATGACCAAAAAAATGGTTGAAAGTGTTCTTGGATTTTTTCTATTTCTTCTCTATATTCCAGACTATAAAATTGATGTAGATCGATTATAATAGTAATTTTTCACTCTTTTATCAAATACAAGTTCTATTTCTACAAAATCATCTTTTATGTTATGAAATTTCTTTCATTTGTACGTTTAAATTACAAACAATAAAATGATTGATTGAATTAATGCATTATAACTTTATGTACGTCATGATTATAATGTGATTAGCTATTGTATTCTCTTTGTGAGTTCTTTCATTCTCTTTTGATAAGTAGTGATAATTAGTGCGCTTACCTACAAGTTTTCAAATGGTGTTTATGAGTTTTCAACAATAAAAATATGGTATTAATCTCTTTAAGGAATTCACATTGAATCGATACTTTGGTTTCCATCAGGCTCTCTTGATTGTATATTTTGAGAGGTAGAACTCTAGAAAAATTTGGAGTACGAAGGCTTATTTGTGGCCCAACCACTCAGTTCAATGGTCATTGCATTGATCTCATTTTAAACCAAAAGGCATTTTTTTTTGGATTAACCTTTTCTATCTTTTGTGACAAACTGATATCTCCCTATCTAACAAGTATGTAATATTGCATTACTTTCATTCTTTTTCCTACTTTGTATTTTTATGGATTTCACATTGCCAAGCCAAATCAAGAGGTGCCACATAGCCAGTTGTCATTTGACTAGTCTTCCAAGACCTATGAGATAAATTTAAGCCTGAGAAAGCTCAGATAAATAAAGAGGCATGAGGTGGCCAATTATTAGTGTGCCAAGTCATGCAGAGCTATCAGAGATGTCTAAGGTAGGAAAACCTAGCAAAATGAACTAGATCCAAGTCACTAGTTATAATCATAGGTATCACTCCAAACTTCTCTGAGATGATGGGGCCCTAAAGAGGCACTATGTGGTTAGTCATCAGTGCATAGTCACCCAAACCTCACAAAGATGTTAGGGTTGGGAAAAATGCACATCTTATCTATAAGTATTTTTGTGCTTGAAATTTTCATTCTAAAAAATAAGCCACATTCATTTATTTTAGAGATTTAGATCTAGGTATATATCCATGTATAATTAGAAGGTAATAGCATCTAGTTTTTAGATTTAATGAACATATTAAATCAGTCAAATCCTCATCACCTTTTTGAATACAATGTATATAATTAAGTATTATAATATTAAAATAAAAGTAACCAGATTATTTATTTTAATCCTTTATTGAAATAATATTTATCAATATTTAAGATAATGCTTAGGTCTATATAATACTTCACTACCCTCAAACCTACTCGTTCTTTTCCAAGAATCTAAAATCCTTGTGGTTTTACCATGTACACCTCTTCCTCTAAGTCTTTACTCAATAAATAACTCTTCTACATCCATCTGATATACCTACCAACCAAACTAAGTATAAATAGAAATAACCATTCTAAATGTTACCATTGTTTATTATAGGATCATAGTGTTATTCAAAATCTGCTCTTTCTTCATGTACATAACCATTGGCATCAACATAAGATTTATAATTATCTAAAGAACCATTAGTCTTAAATTTTATTCTATAAATCAATTTGAAACCAATGGATTTATTACATTAGGGTAGATTGTAAGAAACCTAATTAAGATTTATTATTAATGCATAATACTCCATGTTCATGGAAGATTCCCATTCAGGACTACCTTTAGCATTTGTGTATGTATTTGGCTAAACATTTTGTGAAATAACTAAATTGAGAGAAAATTTAACTTGGTTAGGATTCCATATGAATTGTCTTGTAGATCTAGTGGATCTAGCTTAAAATAATTTTGGAAGCTCATCTTACCTATAAGGTAAATTTTAGCAGTGAATATTCGTTAATTCATGAATATTCCAATTTTTGGATTTTAGTTTTGGCAATCTTTTATGGTCAATAGATGGAATTAGATCGCTAAAATTTTAAATATATAAAAAAGTTTTGGGGTCATATTACCAAACATTTATAGTATTGGCTTAGAATATAGTTTAAATCACCCCACACACACACACACACACACACACACACACACACACACACACACAGATATATATTACCTCTACCCCCAATATCAAATAAGCAAACTATAAAAACCCAAATTAAGGAACTAAATGATGACACTAAATAGTGATTTCTAATAATTATGATCAAAGGCACTAAATAAAAACACTT
The DNA here is from genome assembly GCA_037957365.1 of Torreya grandis. Taxonomy (NCBI): domain Eukaryota; kingdom Viridiplantae; phylum Streptophyta; class Pinopsida; order Cupressales; family Taxaceae; genus Torreya; species Torreya grandis. The sequence goes on from JARHVA010003756.1 coordinate 1,221,925, forward strand.
TTAAATCCCAATATTACTAAACAAAAGTGTCAAACGATAATTTTGAATGACATTGGTAAATGGTAGTGCCAAATAATAGATAAAATGACAATGTAAATGGAATTGTAAGAACATTCATTAGGGTTAATGCTTAAGGGAATGGCAAGAAGAAATGAAAACCAAAAAATCAGGGAGTCATTTGCAATAGCTGTTCAATAGGGACATTCATTACAGTCATTCAATGGAGCCATTAGACATAACCTTTTGGTGGGGTCATTTGATTGAGCCATTCAATAGAGCCTTTTGGTGGATGCCTTCGATGCAGTATAATGGTTATGCAAAAAACCTAAAAAATGAAAAATAAATCTTCAAAACCTATAGATTCACCAACGGTGTGAATCTAATTCACCTAAATTAATCTAATGGGGTTTCAGATATTGGCTCTTAAAATTCACCCTACTTATCTAGCATGTTATATTGTGTTATAAAACCATGTTGGCCTCTTATGTTGACTAGTTGAATAATTATGTGTTTCACTAGATCCTTTCGTAGAATTAGACTTCATTGGTATTTTCCTTTTTAATCCATGTTCCCCTTTAGTGCTATAAATTTATTTGCATTCATCATTTGGAATCCAACAATTTCTAATACCCATAGGTTTACCATCTTTTGATAAATATGGAATTTTCTCAACTATTTTGACATCTCCATTTACTATTGCATTATTTGTTGAGATATTTAGTAGTCTATATGCTTTCAATTTCTCCTTATTTCCAAAAACATGTAGTTATTACACTTTGCATCAATACCAATACTTCTTTCTTTACGAATTAATGCAAAATTAATACAAATAAAAATACAAAAATCATTCACATCAAGTTTTCTTCTTGGATGTGTCTCTTTTCAATTAATATTCCACATAGATTTACATATACTCTTTCCAAATATGAATGGACCATTGAAAAATTACATCTACATGTTTTAGCTAAATGCATTAGCCAATTTCCTTAAAACAACTTAATGTTTTAGTGGAAATGTGGGATTGAGAATTTCTATCACATAAGTGACATTAATTGTGAACCACAGTAGGTAATAGGAGTGGGTAGTTTAAAAATTTTAACTTATTTTTCTATAAACCTTCTAAGTGGCATGGGTCACGGCCACCCAGGGACCTAGTTACCATTCACCGACTTAGTGACTCACCAATCACCAAAAGCATCTACCACTTAGCAAGTTACTAGTCGAAATGGGTATTTTTAATCTCTACCCTTCTTTTGTAATTTTAACAATGATGTCATACTTTTATATTATCATGTAATTTATGGATTTTAAATATTTTCTTATGGCCATTATTAATATGTACTTATCTAATGAGTTTGGATCCCTTAGATGAGCTAGGATAGGTTCAAATTTGACCACTAGATGGTAGAAGGGTGGCAAGTGACATGTTTTTGCACTCTCACATTATTAATAATTAAAATAAATCCCATACAAAGATTGAAGGAAATGACATAATCACTATCACACACGTGTCACATTTCTATGGCCTATCAACTTCATATATTAAAGTTACCAAACTTTTTGAGAATCTCACCAAATGTTTCCATCTCATGAGTGACCAAAGATATTTATGCACAACTCAAGCTCTCTAAGGCTACAAGTCATCTAAATAAATATATGTGATGGTGAGTTTGAATTATTAGCCTACCAAATTATATATATATATATATATATATATATATATATATATATATATATATATATATATATATATATATATATATATATATATATATACATACATATACATACATACATATACAGACACACACATACACGTTAATAAAGATCACGTATTGAGAATATAGTTCTACTTGATTAGAGTTTATATTAAATTTAATTGTAAAAAATATACATACAAGCATAATTATTTAAACCAAGCATAATTATTTAAACCATTCATTTTAAATAAGTTCAAAGTTTCTCAAATATATCGTAGATCACAAGCTAGGCCAACATGATTTACAAAAGGTATTAAGAAGTATTTATAAATTTCTTTTCTTATAAACCATGATTTTATATAACACGGCAGTTTGATTTATTCCTGTGTAAGGTTATGACCATAAAAATATTATATTAAATTATGTTGAATAAAAGTGTCTTTTACACATAAAGATGAAGTTTTTCCTACTCTTAACATTAAACAAAAAAATTTATGAAGGTGAAATAGAGACAATGTTCTCCTTGTTAATTATCATGTTCTCCTTGTTAAATATCATTTTAGTGGAACAATTGTCTATGTTTTTATTTCTTGTACACATTCAAAAACATTAATATAAATTTAATGGTGGTAATACATCATAAGATTCACTTCTTATTGAAATGGAAAGTTAATAAAATTTGATCTTATTTTTTAATGTTTTAAAATTATAAATGAAAATAATAACACATGCACCATATTACTTAAGTTTCTTGTTTTTAATTGAATGTCTCTTACACATTTAAATATTTAATGAGGAGATGATTTGGAGCTATGTTCCATCTAAGTTATATCACAAAAAGCGCATATTTTCATAAGGAGATAATGAAGATTATTTTGACTCCTCTAATTATTTTTTATTACATAAGTCATTGTTCGCTAAATGAACATTTTATCTCAACCAATACATATATATTATTTATTTTTATTCATAAATATGATTTACTAAACCAACCAAAAAAAATGAAAATTTCCAACATAATGTCAACATTTCACAATAAAGAATCAAGATTAATGATCAAATAAAATTCTACAAATCCAACCAATAAACTATAACCAAGTCAACAAAAGAAAAATTATAATAACATAAATACATGATACAATATTCAAGGATGGAAAATATCACATCGAATTCTAAATACCTAAAACACACAAAATCTTGAGTTTTATATGTTGTCGAAGTATGCAACACATACATATTAAGGAATAGGCATATGTATAATGGAGAAACTAAACCACGTGAATGATATTATCCTTCAAAGATAAAAATTTGGTACTTAACCATGTCTCCCACACCCTAACAAAAGTCTCTATGCTACATAAATAAACAATGTCAATGAACCTAATAAAATTATCGACACAAAACTTTATTCATCTCTATATTCAACCTACCCAAAAAAATCATAAAGAAATATATTAAATGAAAAGTAAAGAAAAAGATCTCACAATTTAAAAAAACAATCTACCCATTATTTTTAAAGATGTAATGGTCCATAAAGAATATTACTAATTATCTAAATCAATTTCAAAGGTTATAAGATTTATTTCTTTATTTTAAAATAAAAATCAAATAAAATGTCATCATAAAAAATAAATAAAATATTATCATAAAAAAAAGTCATATCAAATAATTCTATTGGAAAAATTATTGAAAAAAAAAAAAAAAATCCATTAACAATTAACCATTAACCATCAGTAAACTGTAAACGTTACCTTTTATAAAATAGTTTGTTGTCACATTCTTCCCCACTGTTATTTCATTTCCAATCTTCTTTCCCCTTGTTTCCCGGAATTGACTTTATATTTCTTATTTATTTTATTTTTTAATACTTGCGTTCCCTTCTCTAACATTAGGAAGATATTAATTTATCTTTTTATACAAAAGATATGGTTGCATTTAATAATGTGTTGGCCATTTTTATTCATAATTTTATTTATATTAATTATGTCAAAGCTCTGAATCTACTCATGTCAATCTCAAGACAAAAATTAGAGTATGCATTCTCCATTTTCTAACCCACTTTTGTATGTTGATTGTTATTTTCAAATCTCAAACTCTTCTTATTTATTATTTTGACCTTTTAGGCATGAATTTTTGTCTTCTCAATAAATAATTTATATTTTTTCATTGGGAAAGTCTTCCATTTTATTTTATTTTTGTCTTAAATTCATTTTTTTCTCTATTACAACATTTCCATGTTGGTGATCATAAAACGTATATCAAGTTTTTTGTATTTCATTTTCAATTGTGTATTTTTTTTTTTACTAAGAGATCAAAATATTATGCATCCTATTATATGTAAGATAAATATTTATTAATGGAGTTTCCTTTAAGCCTTGTAAAATTTATTAATATTTAAATAGATAATGTGTAGATGTGATACCAAACTCATGTTAACACTTATATATGTTTCTATCTTTCATGTTACTTGTATATAAATCAGATTCATTATAGTATCTTTATAGTATAACAAGCTGAATATGAAATTCTAAAAAATAATGACATAAAAAAAAATAAAACCATAATTCATTGTGGAATAATCATTTCAATTAATAATGTAAATGTCACATCGTCATGGAGAATAAAAATATAAAATCATATAAAAAATTAAAGTGTTAATTCACAACTAAAATCTCATAATCACATTAAAACACACACACACACACACACACAAAAGTTACTATTTAAATTTATATTAATTACAAAATAATTAAATACATAAATATATATCATAATAATAATCACAAAGATGAATCTCATAATTTTAAAAAAAAAAAAGTCTCGAAATAAGGGATTATAACATTCACCAATATATCCTCTGATTTTTTTATTTTTTAAAATAAATAAATGAATTTCCTTTCAAAAGCATAATATTATCCATTACACGATCTTTTCATCCAAGATAAATTAATGTAAATCTTCATGATTCTAAAAATATAGATTCCATTTTATAATACTATTCTCTTTGGTAGTTACGTTTTTGTCTATATTTGTTTTAGATAAAGCCATCTTAAATGGATTAATATTCTCTTTTTATAAAGCTAGTTCTTAAAACAAAAATCTTCTTAGTTAAAATTACATCTCTTTGTCAAAGGTTGATACTCTTTCAATTTATTGGAAAAACATATAGGTATTATACGTACTTAAATCATGCATGAGAATTTACAATATTATCAATGACAGTACTCCCACACGTTGAGGATAAAGGCCAGAAGTGTCGGATACAATTATAATAGTTTTAATATAGTTTCATAAAGATAAAATATTTTGCAACGTATGATTGACATCATACAGTACATACTCTAATGAAATTACATCAGCATGCAGAAGTAAATTTCATAAACCAAAATTACAATTGACCACCTATGTGGAAGTGTATATACGTATTAAATTAAATTTAGATACACTAAGTAAAGATGGATCCGGAGGTAAGAGTCATTTTTAGTTGTATTCAGTAATGTATAATATATTTATTCTTTATCATTAAACAATTTTAATTTTGAATAAATTGTGAATTGATATTTGTAGGAGAACTTTTTTGATATTATAATTGTAATAGTAACATTGTTAGATGATGTTATTTATATTGTACTCATCATATCTTTTAAAATTATATTTAAAGTGTATTTATATTTATAATCTTGTATGTCAATGTTACATTTCTGACAATGTTAAGATTCATTATCTTTCTTAATTAATTGTTTTTTACATCATTTATTGTTAATTACTTAAATATAAACATAATATGAAAAATTAGTTATTTTAATATGTATGACTACAATATCTAATATAAAAAAAATCAATTTACCAAGAAACCTCTAATTTATTGATGTCTACAATTGTTATATGCTTAACAATTCTTGTACTCAATGATGATGTTGGTAGATTAGGGCACTTTTCCTTGAACCACCTTCTTACTTAATGTGTCTTAGGTTTATTTGGAGTAATGAAGAATTATGCATCTAAGTTGGTTGTCATGGTTTTTCCAATATATGTTTTGAACTCAACATTTTATGATGACAAAGAATGAGAGGTGGTTGTGTAATTTGATCACACAAATCTACTAAAAGCATTCCCATTCATCAAAAACTCCTTCCCAAATGGTTACTTTAATATTGTAATTACAATTATCTTGTAGCAATAATGTTCTTCTCATATTTGATGTGTATTTTTGTTTCTTTATTTTGAATAAATTTTATAAATAAATAAGAATATCTTCTAATCATTTATTAATATTTATTATTTAATATAAATAAGGAATATTATATTAATAAATTATGTTATTAAAAAATATTATACATATGTGTACAATTATATATCAAAAAATTAAAGTTATGTATAAATATTTAATTTTTGTTAAATATTATTTTAATATTTATTTTAATTATTTAAATTTAACATTTTAGCAACAAAATTATGATATTTAATTTTTATTTTTTTTAAATAATATGTTTACTAATTATATTTATATATTGATTAATTATTATATATTTATTAATATCATTATTATAAATTTTTTGTATCTATGTATTATGAAGGGGTTATAATTTCATAATGATAAGATATTGAATTTATTTTGACACATTGTCAAGAACTTTTCAGAATCTATTAAATTATAGAAGTAGTATGTGACGATGCAATACATGTTTAGTAGAAAGATTTATTATGATAAATTTAGAAAGTGTGAGGTAGTTCAATCTTAAAGAACTCATTTATTTACAACTTATTAAAAGTTTTTATTATGATGAAATAACGATTGGTGTAAGGAATACATTACTCATTTATGACGTTAACATGATTGTTTTTGTTATATGCGATCTGAGATTTCCCAAATATGAATTAATGTATTTTAAAAGGTCATATCTTATGCATTTGCATGTATGGAAAAGTAATTTATAATTGCGAAATAAGAAAGTGTGTAAATAGTATATCATTCATCTAGATTTTGAAAATGTGATGTGTATTCTTAAAAAAAATTATTCTTTTCCATTTATATTAAAGAACGTTTGAACTATTTTATATAATAATTGTAAATTGTAAGTAGTAATTTAGTATCAAATAGCAAGTTAGATTGACGAAATAGCTATTTAATATGAAATACTTAAATATTAAACATTGGGGTTGATTGTCAAATGAAAGGTTTATAATGCACGTAAAACAATTAATACAAAGGTCAATATTGAAAACATTATATAAAAAAAATTTAAACTAATTTCTTAATGGTATATATATATATATATATATTTTCCATCATTTTTTAAAGAAATTGGTGAAATTATTATTTCTAAAGTTTAAAAAGAAAAGAAGAACTAAACATTGAAAATATTTGTTTAAAAAATTTATAAATATTAAATATTAGATTCATTGTCAAATAAAATATTTATAATATATGTAAAATTTATTTTTTTATATATTTTATTAAAGTAATAAAATAATACATTATACATTTCATATATATATATATATATATATATATATGAAATATAAAATTTAATTTAGAATGTATATGTATAATTTGATAGGTTAAAAATGGGGTTGAAAGGACTTGTAACTTTATACAAAGGAGAGAACTTAAAAATAAAATAAAAAAGTTCAAATAGGATGCCTCTACAAGCAGTTGTTGAGCGGGTGGCCTGGATCCCCATCAATAGAGAGTTTCACCAAAAACATGAAAGGAAGAAAAAGATTAACCAAAAAACTTCCCTAAATTTTTTGCCAAACATAACTGAGACAAAAGCTCTCCTAAGAGAGCCAGCTGGGTCCAAACAGCGTACATGTAGAACAACCCATACACATATTACTACCCTCAATTGCTGAATGAATCATACCTTTTCTTTTTTGTGCCCCCCCTTGAATGGAGGGTCATGATGGACTCCTGTCTTATACCACTTTTCTTCTTCTGCACTTTAGTCCAGTCTCCCTCATCTTCCACAGAGTTTGAGGCTAGAGGTATTAGAATTTCAATAGATTATAAGAGCTGAGATTTATCTACTACTAAAGCCAAAACTAATGGTTCTGCTCTTGATGCTTTGAAGAGAATATTAACATCCTTAGCAACAGGGATTTCAGTAATCAGAATTGTCCCCTTCGTTTCTGAAATTGGAGGATTTGCCTTATGCTCCCCCTTTGAATCGAAGTGGTCTGGGTTAGGGGGATCAAGCTCATCTGAAGATGAATCAGAATCATCATTCTCATATTCGAGGGCATTCATAGTGAGATGGGTGGGGTAGGATTCTGAGGACCAGGAGGATTCATTCCTTTTTCTATGAAGCCTGCAGTCTTTTGCCAAGTGATCTGTATTGAAACAACTTCGGCAACGAAACAACAAACCTTCTTAGTTAATAGGTTGGGACTAAGAATGGTCTCCCACTTGCAAAATTATTTTTTTAGGCAGATCCTTATAGGTACCAACATTAAGCAGTATGCTGGCAAAGGTGGTATTTGAAAAAATAGTAGTGTTTGGGTAGGTTTACAAGAATTTACGCAAAGAGTTACCTATAACTTTGAAGGTTGGATCAGACCATAACTGGAAAGGGAGGGAAGGAAGGCGAATTAAGATAGGTCCTTCATTCAGGGGTTCAGTAAGGGGATTAAAAAGGGGGGACGAGGTTTTATAATCAAACGATGGTGATTTAAGCTCCAGAACTGATTTTGAATCAAATCCTTTTCCTAGCAACAATAAAAAATCTCTTAGCATCCGGGTAAATCTCGAGTCTACCTTTTAAGAGAGGTTACAAGTTTTTCGAGATCCAAGCATGGAGGTCTTGAGGTTTAGGGTAGAGATTTGTGAATCTGCAAATGATGCCATGGGTTGCAAAAAAAATTCATCGGATAAGACTTTCTTGGTTGTCTCCCCATCAAAGACCAGCACAGTAGTAGAGGGAGCAGGTTTGAGAGCCTTGGGCGCAGATCTGAGAATCAGTTTAGAGGCCGTTTCAGCAAAAGATTTAGGTTTTGAAACAGCCGTGTCTTCCTACTCCTTTAAGCCGAAACCCCTGTCCACCGAGGGAACAAGATCAGGTTTTGGCATCTCCTGCAGCACAGGAGGATTCTGATACAGAAAACGCTTCTCCCCACGTATACCATTGGATCGATCTGGGCGTGAGGACGGAGCAGCAGAAAGAGAAGAGTCAGATCTGTCCGCTAAAGACCTGCGGCAAACGCCAGGATAGCCCAGAGTGGCTGGGGCACCGTCTAAAGGAGTGAACTGTTTGGAACAGGCTGCGAAGAGGAGAGCGGACGACGTTTTGACCCTCCAACAGCTTGGAGACCAGGAGTAAGCGGTAAGAACTGGGCGTCCTGGGTTGAATCGGCCCGCTAGAATGTAGCCTGCGGCTTCCAGCCATCAGGGCGGTGAAAATTTGAATCTTGCTCAAGCGGGAGGGAGCCAATGAAGCGTTTCGGAGACATCATGTGATATTATATATTTTTTATTTAATATTCTATCTTTTATTTTTTTATATTATATAAAACATTATATAATTCAATATATTATTAATAATGTTTATTTTATTATGTTTATGCGATTTAAATAATAAAACTATATATAAAAACAAAAATACATTCATGCTGACAATCACAGTAAAGAAGACGTTTTATCCTTATAATATCAAATAATATACTCGGCAATATATAAAATGCTTTCTGCCTGCTCTATCTCACTCTACAGAATGCACAATGACTTGATTTCTTCACTCACTCTTCCAAGCCGTCAATATTAGTGTTTCTTACGCCAACTGCAAACCATGGTTTCAATGATAATTTCAACCCATATAAATACTGGTTGTCATAGTCATACTTTCCCTAAAGGCTGGCCTTGAGAGGACCGCCATCCCCTGAATGTCTTGTCTGCCATAACTGATATTTAAAACTGCCGAGCATTGTCAAAAACACCGCTACTCCCTATATTCGTATTTATCCTTATTTATTGTTGAATCAAACCGTCGTGCAGCCGTGGTTTAAACTCTTTCCTTGGTTTGCTTTGTTTTGTTGTTGAATAGCCACAATGAAATATACCAATTGATGTGTTTGTAATTGTCGAAAACCGATTATATACCATATCTTATAAATATGTGTTTACAGTTTCGTTTGAGAAATTTTTAAATATTAAATATTTTTATTGTATTTTTGTATGATATAGTACTATTAAATTTATAATAAAATATTTTAATGTTAATAAATATTTTTATTAGTAAAATTGTGTTAAAATTTTTGATATTCAATGTTTCATATTTTTTTTTGTTAATTTTTTATCAAAAAGTTGTGATGTATTTCCTAATAAAAGATTAGGAAAGACGTTTAGAAACTTTGGGTATCACAATTTTTAACAGATTTCTTCCCAAAAAAAATCATGTGTGAATAAAATATAAAATATTTAATATTTTAATATATTATATTATACTTTTAATATACGATATTATAAAATTATATTACATGATTTTTTATATTTTTTACAATACATTTTGATAATATATTAAATATTTTCATCTCTCTCTCTCTCTCTCTCTCTCTCTCTATATATATATATATATATATATATATATATATATATATATATATATATATATATATATATATTTTATGTTACTTATAATTTTTTTATTTTATATGATATTATATATTTCAAATATATTATATTATTTTATTATATTATATAATAAATAATAAATTATATTTTATATTATATTGTAAATTATATATTGTATTCTATAATGGTTATTTTTAGGTGTGAATATATTAGTGACATGTTTGAGAGGATTCATAACTTATATAAACTATATGTTTTACTCCATTATAGTGGCGTTAAGGTATATTTATCCCACATGCATCCACTCTTTATTGCTCAACAAGGTTGCCATCCTAGCAATCGAGCTTGCTTATGCTTTGAACATCAAGCTTGCCATGTTTATATCTTGCATCAGGTAATAAATCCCAAATCTATCATGACATTTTGCGGAAAGGTCTTTAAGGCCAAAAGTGTCTATCATAGTCATTGGTCTTCCAAGATTGATCTATGCTCATGCTTAGTTAGTCAGATTGCCGCATCACTAGGTTTAAAATGCTTCATGCATTGCTCATAGGGATCATCGACAAGCTCAAGCGAATTTCTTTTGGAAATTTATAAGACTCCACATCGACCAAGATAGAGGTTGTTATAGTGTTTATATTCAAAATCACTCATGTTGCAATGTGAAGATAGGTAATAGGTCCGCCTCCTCCAAAACATGGACCTCAACCATGAGCATTCATCAAATGTCAAAGCCATATGAGTGATATGGAGGAAAACCAAAGCGTCTAGAGAAATAAGAAGAGATAAACCCAACTTTTTGTTGCATTGTGAAGTCTTCTTGGGAGCTAGATAAAAATGGAAGGGTGAGCTTGGCTACTAAATGAAGTTGACACAGATGGAGAACTCGGGTTCATTTACTCGGTCGAGCTCAACCACTTAGTGTAGTCGACTCAGATGGAGATCTCAGGTTTATTTACACGAGGTCACCAAACATGGTGTGATGTGGTTGATAGAAAACCATTTTCATTCTATATTCAGGTATTATCTGCACTAATAATCATCAACATTCTAATTTCAAATCTTCACGTGAAATATGTGTCATACCTTTTTTAAATTCATTTAAAAATGGTCAAATAAATTTCAATAATTACTTTTATTCTAACTTCTAATTCACTTAGGAAAAGGTAATTTGGGGTGATGGTGAGTGGTGATGAACTAAATTGCGTTTAGTCAAACATTCATAATACACATACGATTTGTAATGATGATGCCTAGTTAATAAATGGACCAACAATACAATTATTTATAGTAACTATTATATTTACATGGCTTGCATCCACATGAAATGGGTATAGAGCTTCTAAGGTGCGTAGTTCTTTGATTAGATGTTTGTTATTGTTAAGGGTTGATGAGGACAAAATGAAAATAATTTGATTGTGAGAGCAATCCTTGTTTTATGTACACATATTGCCAACACTGTAGTGCTAATTATATGGAGATAATAAAATGAAATGGCAAGCTAACTTGAATGGAGAATTCGGTTTCATTTACTTAGTTGAACACAACCACTTAGTGAAGCCCTAGTTTAAACTCATTGTTTATTTTGATTTGCTTTGTTTTTGAATAGCCACAATACAATATATTAATTGTTGTATTATTAATTTTCAAAAATCAATTATATATAGCATATCTTATTAATATGTGTTTTCAACTTCACTTAATAAATTTTTAAAAGTTCAAATATTTTTATTGTGTTCTTACATGAGGTGGTACTACTAAATTTACAATAATATATTTTAATGTATTATATTATATTTTAATATATATAATATTCTATGATATTACATTTCCATATGATACTTAGGCATGATTTGTGCCAACAATCATCAGCATTCCAATTCCAACCCTTCATGCAAAATATGCATCATACCTTTTTTAATTGATTAAAAATGGTAAAATAAATTTTAAATGATTAACTCACTTCTAATTTGTAAGTTACCTAGTAAAAGGTAATTACGGGTAATGGTGAGGGGTGATGAACTAAATTAGATTTAGTCAAACATTGACAATACACGTACAATTTGTAATGATGATGCCTATTTAATAAATTGACCAATAATAAAATTATTTGTACAAACTTTCAGATTTACATGTCTTGCATCCATAATAAATAGGTATAGAGCTTCCAAGGTGCCTGGTTCTTTGATTGGATGTTTTCTATTGTGAAGTGTTAGCAAGGACAACATGAAGTTGATTTAATTGTGAATGGGATCTATGTTCGATGTGTGCCTCGAACTAGCAATATAATGCCAATTCTATGCAGAAAAAATAATGAAAGGTCAAGCTTAGCCACTAATTAAAGTCAACTCGGATGGAGAACTTGGTTCATTTAGTCGATTGAGCTCAGCCACTTAGTGAAGCCACATTTTAAACTCTTTCTTTGTTTTGGTTTGCCTTGTTGAATAGTGACAATACAACATATCAATTGATTTGTTCATAATTGTTTGAAACTGATTATATATATATATATATATATATATATATATATATATATATATAAACTTTGTTTAAAAAATTTCTAAATATTTCCATATTTTTATTTTGTGACTGCATAAGGTAATACTGCTAAATTTATAATAATATATATATATATATATATATATATATATATATATATATATAAAATTTTGGAATAGTAGTTGTCATTTCTGAATACATTAGTGATGTGTTTGAATGGAAACAACAACATTCCCTGCATAATCTATATGTTTTGCCGTTTCATTATAGTGGCATTTAATCATGGAGTTTAGCCACACATTTGTTTAGTCACTTATATATAACATATTTTATAAGTAAGAGTTTTAAATTTTGTTATATAAAATTCTAAAATTTTGAATTTATTTTTCTCTATTTATGCATTAAGTAGAATTCTTAAGGTATTAAGCTAATTATTATAAATTATTTATTTAGTTAAATAATTATTTGTGATAAGGCAGTCATTATGTCATTTAAGTTTAGAAAGAGTTTTGTAGTTTTCTTTGAAGCGTTCAATTGAACAATATGTGTGAAATTAGTCAGTCAAACATAATTTATATGTGATCCTTTATGCGATTTACTTCAATAGGAGATTACCTAAAACAAAATTATTTTCTCATTATAAATTTGGTTTGATGTTCATCTTACCTTTATGGCTTCAATTTAAGTCAAATTTCTAGCATGCAATAATGGATTTAGCAGTTAATAAGTTCCTTACTGCGTTTCAGTGAATGGTATGAGGATGATGGTGCGGTTTGATTATTAAACATTAAACATTTGGTTTCAACCTTTTTCTACTCTGAATAAAATCTGGCGTATGTTCAAATTAGGGGATCCCCTGGGCTTATATCTTATGTCGTCATGTCTCACAAAAGATTGGTCAATCTACAAGCTACAACTAGTGGACTCGAAACGGGAGCATGCAAAGTGCAGCAATAACACTTGACTCACCTTTAAGGCATAATACAAACAAAAATTTCCTTAAAGGGGATGCTCCATGCTATTTGTTTCCTTTATAAGGCCTCCCTTGATTTGACCTTGGTCTTATTTGGGTGTTAGGAAGGCTACAACATTGTATTTTCAATTTACTATCAATCAAAATTTATGCCTGTTATTTAAGCTTCACCCATTCTTTAGAATGTCGAAAAAATGAACGAAGTAAAGAGCAATAAATATTTTTATCAAACAAAACAGTTTTTTATAATCTTCAATAATTCAATTAGAGGGAAAATAACCCCATGTTAACAAAATTGAAGTGTTGATAAACATAGTAAACTGCAAATTGCCCCAACATAAACACGATAAAAAGATAAGCATATTAAAATTTCATAAAACAAAAATCCACATTTTATTGTAAATAAACACCAGTCGATTTTCCAATGACTATCCCTGCCATGCACAACAAAAGGATCTGTCTTTCCTTGCGCAGCGATTAACATATTTCGCTACACAGTTAAATAATCCAAACCCAGGCTACAATATACAATGATATCAGAAAACAAATCTACCAGAACATAGCATCTCTACGTGCAGGTGAAGGTGCTGCCAAAGATAGTTTTACAGATCCATAGCGTTTTGAAGCTGCCAACAAAATAAATTCTTTCAACTTTTATTTCTTCTTGATATATAAAGATAAAAAATAATATTAAATACGAAAACGTTGATAAGCATAGGAAAAAGGAATGTGCTGCTCCTCTGCCAGGCCTCCAAAAGCACATACGTTGAAACCCTAGTAGATTAAGATGATAATACGTAACTAAAATTATATATAATAGGCTACGGGTTGGGAGCAGTAGTAAGGTTGGGGGCGTACCATCCAACCGCCCCAGGTTCGAGCACTGCTTTCCGTCGGCCACCTCCCAGCATTATAATCGCATCATTCATATATGTATAATCGATTAAAAGAATAGTTATAAGCTGTTAGGATGATTTCATTAAATTTGTCTGTCTTGTACATTATAATTTCTGTACCGACTTCATTAAAACATATAATTGAATGGTTAAGTTTATTCAAGATTTATAAATTTGTAGATTTTAGTTGGACAGTCAATCACAATTTTTTTAATATTTAATATTTTTTATACAAATTTTATAATTCATGAAGACTATGGATCTTATAAATTTGTAGGTGCTGATTAAACTGAAGACGATTAAACTTAAAAAAGAATATGTTATATCAAAATATACTTAAATTTTGACCAGTACAAATTTTCAACCAAATAAATAAGTTGACTTCTAACACTTTTCTGCATCTCCTCCACCCATTTAATTTAATTCTTTATATATTTTTTTCATTCATTTTATAGATTTTTTTGGTTTAATGAAATTAATTATTCAACTAAAAAAGAATATAAATTTATTTTGTTATATTATTAAAACATAAGAAAAATATTTTACATATGTTTTTTCCCAAATCTTGAAAAAATAAAAAATAAATAAATAAATAAATAATAATGATAATGATAATGATGATGATGATGATGATGATGATGATGATGATGATGATGATGATGATGATGATGATGATGATGATGATAATAATAATAATAATAATAATAATAATAATAATAATAATAATAATAATAATAATAATAAAGAAATTACTTTACGTTAAAAAAGACCTTTTAGGAGAGAACGGTTGAAAACACTACCTGCGTACTTTCTTAAAAGGTGTCCATGTTTGATGTTTTTTAATAAGCCTACTACTACTACTACTACTACTACTACTACTACTACTACTACTACTACTACTACTACTACTAATAATAATGATAGGTCGCACTTCCCTGGATTTGTGTCGTCAATATTAAATTGAAAAGGTGACGAACACAAATATGTGCCTGCTTCGACTCAAAATCTTTCAAAGAGTGGTAAATAGTGGGTGAGTGGTAAAGCGCATGCAACTACTACATTTCTTTGGCACGTGGTCATTAAAATTAAGCTGGGAAATGCACACTCAACTTTTGAATATGAGTATAATATAATATGACAAATTACATATTACGGTTCATGTAGGTTCATTACATTTCATTATGAACCATACATATATGGCACTTGTAGTTAGTAATGAAATAGAACAGTATTATATTTAGGATTGTGATATAAAATAATTTAAAGAGTATATTTAATTTTTGAATATAAATGCAACATAATATGATACATTATAATTCACAATAGAGGGGTTTCTATAATAAATACTTTCTTCTTGTTATTTCAATTTATAATAATTTGATTTTATAGAAAAATACACACTCAACTTTTATATATGAATATAACATAACATGACATATTATAGTTTATGAAGTCTCATTATATTTTATTATGAGCCAGTCACACATGGCATTTATAGATGGTAATGAAATTGTGAAGTTGAACATCATTCTACTTAGGTTTATGATAAAAAATAATTTGAATGATTTGAGAAGTCTAATCCTTATTATATTCATTAATTTTGAACACTTAGATGAGATTGAAGTATGTGTCAATCTTATTGTTTTTACTAAGGCCTCGTTAAACATTTGATTTGAGAACTTCGTATGCTTGAATATGCTTAAATATTTTGATTTGGGTTGTGTTATATTGACTGTATTGTTGACTACTTGAAGGAAGATATATATCACATCAAATCCAGTATTCTTCTTAAGTATACAAGATAAAGACAATCATTAATTTTGAACACTCAATATCACATAATCAAACTAGGTAAGAGTAAAAGGTAAAGACAACCATTTAATGTATTATCATATAGGGAACAAGGAATTGAACTGATGCAATTATATTGACACTGACCACAATTAGGATAAGATATTATTAGGTCAATGCCCTATTCCCTATTGTTGACTGTGATAAGGTAATGGGGTAAGGACTGCTATAGACATCGAAATGGAACATCATGGGCAAGTAACTTATCTAAAATTTAAATTTCATATTCAGGGATCAAAAAGCATTCAACTAAGGTTAAATTTTAATTTGCTTAGCCAACTGGTGGCCAACGTCTAATGTGGTAGTCCATGTCAAATGTGCCTGTCGATTACGCTTATTAAGAAAGCCTTATATTGTAAAGAAAGTATAGTATATGAGGACTTATTTTTTTATTGTAAATAAATTAGGTAGATAGAGCATTTGTAAATGAAGTAACTAATGGTGATGTGGAGGTCAACTATAAGCATTACAATCTATGATGAATTTTTCAATTAGATATGTTTAACACTCATAACTTATTTGGGTTATATCAAGTATTAAATTTTAAATTATTTGTGTAACCAAATTATAGGTTTAACATGGTTTGTCATATTATAAATTGACCTTCACATGCCATTTGGTTACTTTGTTTATTGTCACTTTATTCATTTCATTATCTCATTAGGTTGTTAAAAACATTATCTTATGTCTATCTTGGTGGTCCTAGATGTAATAAGCGAAGCTCATAAATAGAGGTATAATAGAATCAACTAAGTGAGGGTAGATTGGGTAACTAGAAGGTATGTGGAGGTCAACTGTCAAGTTTATTTTAGACCTTCATGTGCCTGTTGGTTTCTCTATTTATTGTCACTCCATCAATTACATTAGCTAGTTAGCCCTTTGTCAATGGGCCCCATTTATTACATATTCAATTCTGAGCTCATGTTAAATGTACTAGTTTATTATGTCTAGAATTGGGGATGGATGGCCTATTGTGGGATTTGAGAAGCATGTCACTTAAAAGTTTTAACTAATGTCTAAAATCAATCCTTTTCAATATGAAATTCTATAAGATGTCATGCTATCAAATGTATATAATTTTATACTTTGGGAACCTTATTCTTACCATCATGAAACATATGAATAAAATCATATAAAGCCTATCATGTGTGTTGGTGATATGAAATTTGACATACCATAAGTATTAGATTGAACATAGAGATTGAAAAGAGAACTAGATTGTATTACATAGCACACATTTATGAACCATAAAAGAAGTCCTATTAAATAGGCAAGGAAATGAGCCACATGAGAATCATGGAAAGGGTGGGTGAAATAATAAACATCGATTACCATAAAATAGTTAAGACTGATAAACAAACTAAACTCTTAACCCAAGTGGTTAAGTCAATTAACCATAGACATTTTACCTTAGTCAATAACCCAAAGTAAATTCATAATTACACTAACACCCTCCATTAATGACAAAACCAGAAATAAGACCAAGTTTATCTTTGAATTTTATGAACCTATTTGCACCAAGTGGTTTTGTCATTGTCTCAATTGGTTTCTCTACAGTGGGGCAATAAAAGATACTGATGTCTTCATTTGTAACTAGTTATTAGATGTAATGATGGTGAACCTCAATGTGTTTGGCCATGACATAAAATGTTGGATTATTCAACATATTTATAACACTCTATTTGTCACAAAAAATTGGAGGATGCTTTGATGACTCAAACTAAATATCACATAGTTTCACAATTTGCACTAACTACAGATGTATGCTCTGTTTCTATTAAAGATAATGCCACTATAGTTTGTAGTTTTTTATACCATGAGAAAAATATTGAAGCAAGAGTAAATACATAACCTATTGTATATTTTTTAGAATCTACTGATCATGTTCAATCAGAGTAAGAATATCCTGAAAGCTCAAAATCTATAGACTTCTCATATAGTATGCCAAATTCAAGATTACCTTTGACATATATTAATAATTATTTTGTAGCTAACCAATGTACTTCCTATGGTTTATAAATGAAGTGAGATATAAGAAAAAATCACTACAAAAAAAAATCTAGTCTAGTGGTAGTGAGGTAAATGAAATTACCCACTAGCTGTTGATACATTGTTTCATTGACTAGACATGAAGTAGTATCAATTCAAATTTTAGGTCCAAATTTCATAGGTGTGTGATTTGGATTATAATCCATCATTCTAAACATTTACAATAGTGATTTGGCATGCTTATTATATAACATGAGTATATCAAAATCACCTTAGCAAAACTCAACACCTAAATAGTATTTTAGTAGTCCTAAGTCTGTCATGTCAAAATTACAATAAATATGAGCCTTCATCTAGTGAATGAGACTAGCATGACTCTCAGTGATGGCTATAACATCAACATATATAATAAGAATCAATATATCATCATCAGGCACCTTTATAGAGAGAGTTGGTTCAGAGTTACACCTTTTTAAACTACACTCCCCAAGGTATGTATCTATATTCATATACAAGGCTTGAGGATCCTTCTTAATCCCATACAAGGACTTGATCAAACTATAAACAAGATGTTTCTTAGTAGGAACCTAAAAACCTTGTGGCTGAACCATGTAAGCTTCCTCCTCCAAATATCCATTCAAGAAAGCACTCTTCACATCCATTTGGTGCATGTGTCTTCCAAAAAGATCAATAATAGAAAAAATCAAACAAAAAGTTATCGTATTTATAGTAAGATAAAACGTTTCCTCATAATCAATTCCTTCCTCTTGTTCATATCATTTTACAACAAGTTTGGCTTTGTGTTTGTCCAAGGAACCATCTGCTTTACATTTCACCTTCTAAATCCATTTATAACCAATGGTCCTGGTGGTATCTTCATAAGATCCAAAGTCTTATTTTTCATGAAGGAATCATATTCAAATTGCATGGTTGATTCCCACTCATGCTTATCTTTTGCCTCTGAAAAAGAATTAGACTCAAATACATGTGAGACAACAATTGTCAGAGCAAAATTGTCATGCTCACCTTTATTTCCATAATGCTTTCTTGATCTCAATATTCTTCCTTCAACACTTTGAGGTAAGTTTCCCTCCCTTATTACTTCAATTGTGGTTGAATACCACTTTGGTTTCTTTGGTTGTTATTTCTAAACATCACAATGACCTACATCAATTCTCTCTCTAAAATGTGATTTTATTGATAAAATAGAATCCTTCTCAACTTTCATACAACTTATAACAGAATCATTAGAAGAAAAAAATGACTCAATATCTGAAACTATACTAGTTATTGTGAGGTATGCCATCTATTCATTTACTATGACATCTCTAACTACCATAACTTTATTATTAGAAACATCAAGTAATCTATAGGATTTTGACTGCTCATTGTACCCAACAGACATGTATACTTTGATTTATGTGTCCATGTTACTTCTCTATTGACTATGAATAACTACAAAAACTACACAACAAAAAATTTGAAAAACACTTTTGTCTAGAGTTTAACCTGACCAAGCATCTTTTGGAATCATATTATGCAATGATTTTGTAGGAATTATATTGAGGATGTACACCACTATATTCATTCCTTCTACCCAATATCTATATGGGGAATTTTTGCTTTGGACCATACAATGAGCCATGTCCATCACCCTTCTATTTTACCTTTTCACAACTCCATTTTGCTACAGAGTGTAAGGGGTAGTGCACTGTCTATGTATGCCTTCGATGGCATAAAACTCCTTGATCTATTTTGATATGAACTCACCCCCATTATCCATTCTAATAAATTATACTAAATGTATTTCCTATTTTTAACCATATATTTCCATGTAAGGAAGTTATAAAAATAATTATATTTTTTCACTAGAAGG
This sequence comes from Torreya grandis, assembly GCA_037957365.1. Taxonomy (NCBI): domain Eukaryota; kingdom Viridiplantae; phylum Streptophyta; class Pinopsida; order Cupressales; family Taxaceae; genus Torreya; species Torreya grandis. The sequence continues at coordinate 1,242,275 of JARHVA010003756.1, forward strand.
TATACCCACTTTTTCCTAGAGAAATCAACAACCAACAATAGTAAATAATGGGATCTAGAAGGGCTAGGTGTGTGCAATGGATGATGTAAATCAACATGTAATATATCCAATACTCCTTTATCCCTTGAAGCTTTACTAACATCAATTCAATGTCTAACTTGCTTCCCCAACTGACATCCAATACATACATGATGACTATCCTAAATAGGAGGAATCCCGTTAGCCATCTTAGTCTTGCTCAATGTAGTCAAATACTGGAAATTCAAATGCCCATACCTTTCATGCAATAATTAACTTATGCTATCAACTACATCCCGTGTACTTTCCTTTACCCTCTATGGATTTACAAGTTTATGCAGACCTTTCTCATGAATGCCAATATCAATAATCTTGTTATCTTTACTAATGACTAAACATTGTTGCCCTTGAAACTTTCAAAAAAAAAAAGATTTTGAAGTGATCTCACTAATTGAAACTAATTTGTGTTAATATTAGACACATATCAAACAATCTGAAATGTATACCAAATTTTACCATTAAAGTTTATTTGAACATTACCATATCCTTTCATAAAATGTGTTCTACCATCCCCCAAAGATATAGATTCATTATTATTATCATTTCCAATAAAATCCACATACCAATCCTTATGGCGTGTATAATGGTGAGATGCCTCTGAATCAAAATACCAAGCTTGATCCACCACAAAATTACCACTAGAAGCCATGAAAAGAAAATTAGGAGATGATTCCTCACCTTCACGTTTAGCTACATTCGCATGATGATCTTTCCTTTTAGGGTTAGCCATATCCTATTATTTTTTTTGTAATATTTATTAAGGTGACCAAGTTACTTGCTATAAAAATATTTCCACTTACATCTATTATTAGAACCACTTACATATGAAGTTTATATTAGATAACTAGTAGTTTTACCAAACTACTCACCCTTTGCCTTGATGAATAATGGACTCTCTATAGAAGTAGATGAAGACAACATTGTCTACTCAAATTATTTGTTCTTTTGTAATAGAAATGTGGACAATTTTTCAAAGTCTAAAGTTTGCATCTCAATAGTCATGTGTATGGACTCCGCAAATGACTCAAATGAAGGTGGAATTTGCTGCATAACTAGAGCAATCAAATCTTGATCATCAATATGCTTCTATATAGCCTTCAACTAATCATTGATGTCCTTGATATGTAATAAAAACATGGAAATGGAACAACCTTATTGCATATTATTAGAAAATAACAAATTATTTAAATAAAATACTCTACTAGCTTCATAATCTTGATATTTCAAAGTAAGATTAGTCCACAGAGTTGATGCAATGGTCACATTTTTGACCTTTAAGATTAGATTATCTGCTACTAATAGTTTTAACAACATAAGAGCCTCATAATTATGTTTATGATAGTGATCATAACCAGTGCTAGGCCTTTGCTCTTTACCAACCATTACCTATCAATTTATGAGAATATGATAGTAACAGGTGTTGAATACTAGCCATTTGACCTATTTTTTATGAAAACAATTAAATCAAAAAATATATGACTTTTATAAAAATTCCTTCCACAAACAAATTATATTTTAACATTATATATTTCTAATATTTTTTAGTAACAAACTCAATATTGTTTTCAAGATCTCATATTTTCTCTCACTAGAACAATTACATTAGAAAACCTATAACTTTGATTTAAAAAATTCTTCCTTCATCCACATCCAAATTAAAAAAACCCAAAAATGGTGAAACGTTTAACTTCTCAGAAGCATCTTTGAATATTAATAAGTGGTAGGTCCCTAGTAAACCTTACTGGATAATATTTTGATTTATTTAAATTAAAAATTGAAAATAATTGAAATAATAAAACTTTAGGTTAAAAATTTCATAAAAATCATCATCCAATAAAAAAATTGGCCTATCTATGAAACTTCAAGTGTAGATTCTGAGTCCTTTTATCATCCAAATCACAAAATGTCTACACCACTATTCATGTTATTACTTAACTCACAGCTTAGAACTTTGTTTCACTTGATCAAGATTGATTTTTCTATCTCTCCCCTCAACTGTACAATGTCATACACTATATGGTCTATCAAGAAAAAATAAATAGAGGCCTCAAACTATCTAAAATCAATCCTCCTATCCTCCTTTAGATCTTATTTGGTCTTTTGATCCTTCCAAGTAGTTATTTGATCTTCTAGTAAAGTTTACAGAGTTTTCTCTCTCCTCTAGTTCTCCACTAGGTGCAAGAAGCTCCTCGATGGCAAGACATCAAACTCTCTAGCTTCCACAAACCTCCATTTAGACTCTATAAACCATGGGATTTGAATACCATATTAGATTGAACACAAATATTGAAAAGAGAACTATCTTTTATTACATAACACACATTTATAAACCATACAATAAGGTCTATTAAACAGGTGATGAAAAGATCCACCTGATAATCATGGAAAGGGTGGGTGAAAAAACCAACATCAGCTATCATGAAATAACTAAGACTGATACACAAACTAACATGTCAACCCATGTGGTTAAGGTAAATAATGATGGACCTATTACCTTAGTCAATAACCCAAGGTAAGTACATAATTATGCTAATAATAAGTAATTCCTAAGTTTTCACTCATTACCACCAAATAATATAATGAGTTATTAATATTTATTAAGAAGTTTGTGTTGTTTATGGTGATACCTAAATGTCAAAATATCCTTATAACACCAATTCATATTTCAATTCTTATAGTAGAAAGAAAGATAAAACCATTGATTTGCAAATTGAAAGAATACAAGGATATTTTTGAATCATGTAAGGAAGTGCCTACACATTGTAAGATCAAATGTACTATTGAATTGATTCTTGGATTACCTATTACTAATACATATTTATATTATAGATCATATTGAAATAATGAATAGATCAAGTAGTAATATTATTATTATATTAGAGAGGACAATAAGGTGGTAGATTTAGGGTGTCTATATTTTCCCCTCTTTGAAAGGGTGTTATGAAAAGAAGCAGTGGTGTATAAAATAGTGTTTAAGAAAAAAGAATATACACAAAAGGATGTCCTGAGTGGCATGATTAGTTATTTGATATGGTAGTAAGGCTCTTCAAATAATAATAAACATAAATATTAATGAAACAGGGCAAAAATAACAAGTTGTTCCACATTTGATGACCGAGTATGATGATTATGAATATATATGTTTTGGTGGATGTTATGGCTAGATGTGATTAAAATACATTTGAACAAAGCCTTATATGATTTGATTTGTTTGTGTTTTACCAAATAAGTAATATTTGTGAGGGGGGTTGGCTTGGGAATGATATATTCTAATAAAATTGTGAGATTTGATATGCCCCAAGAAATGATATATGTAGGGGATTGGATTGGGAGTAATATTAATATGGTATATTGTTCACATTATTAATGTAATGATGTAAATATTATTGTTATAAAAATATTACATAAATAGTTTATAGGTTAGACTTATTAGTGTGAGTTAGTTAATTGAATATATTGTTAATAATGATATATTTATATTTAGTGGGTTGGTTGGTCAGAGTTTTATTTGAGAGATATTTATGGAGATTGTATCTACCCAATTATAGGAAATAATTTTGATATAGATTTGTAATAATTCTTATGATTTTATGCAATAGAAGTAATAAAATAGTAAATATATTACTATGTTAGAATCATCTATGTTAGACTCCATTATTTTTCATATTTTATTTATGTAGATCTGAACTAACTCTATCATCTGATATCATAACTTCTTTGATCAACATTGTGAGAGCCATGGAATTATGAGAGATAATATGAGGAAAATTGATATGTCCATTTTTGCCTCTCCATATGAAATCTATTACGTATTTATGAGTCATTCGATTATAGATCTATTTTGTATAATTTTTTTAGGAGGGTATAGGCCAGGGTATATTTTAAGCACTATTCATTACAATGGACTAAATACAAAGTTCATCTGATCATGTAATGTTTTATTTATGTGCTTCAATGAAGTTTGCAGAACCTGTAATGATGATATTAATCTTACATCAATCTATTATGAGATCCTTGGATATAATTTTGTGACTCTGCAGATAAATTGATAAATTGACATCTGCCTTACCACCATGGAGTCCCTTTGATAGATATGACATGCTACATCACCATCATATCTTACATCTTTGGCCTCATCACTATGATACATAGCCATTTAAATGTCACTCACCATTTAGCTCTATTGACCACACATTGCCATTACTTTTCAACATATTACAACTCATGCATATAGAACTAATCTCTGTACCCCTATAATTATTATATTTTTACTCAACATTAATTTACCAAGAATTCATATCCAATCATTCCATGTAGTTTTAGACCATTGCACCTACTATACAAGTATGCTAGTTCTTATTGTGCATGTATGTTCTACACACCTCATACATTGTGATTTTTCATATAAAATCACCATATACATACATGATCTACCATTGTGAAATCCATTAAACAAAACATCTAAGGGAATTATCCTTATTTTAGCTATGGATAGAATATAATATTGGTGATGATAGTATCAAAATCCTTTTGATTTGATATGTTGCATGACTATGCCAAAAACATCATGTATATTCATTGAGAGATGCTCACCAAATTGACAAGTCCTCCCTCACCCTCGACATATCCTTAGAATTATTAAAGGTCAAATCTCATTGGAAGGCCTTTTTTCATGATTTATCTATGCATATTTATTATTGTTTAAAATATTATTATTGTTTTGTGAGTTTATTAAGTTCAGATATTGAGTCTTTAATCTTATGGTCTTTTATAATCAAGTTACACATTTGACATTTATAATAGGTATTAGTGTGGCTAATACCATTTTTATAATTTATTTTAAGTCTTTTTAGTTTAGATATAAAGTTGAGTCCTCAATATCAAAAGTCAAAAATTCTTGTATAGGTTATGACTTTAGTTACCAAAGAGTGATATTGTCAATATCAACATTAGAGTAAAAATCAAAAGTGTCTTTTCTCATAATTTTTTTTTGAAGTGATCACATATGTGTATGTATCAAGAGTCCAATTTTTTTTTATGTTTTCTTAAGTCATATAAATTCATTGTCAAAACTGTTAAAATAAAAAAAAATTGCCTCATAGATGCATTTTCACTTGTGCATTATGTCTAAATTATGGGGAGTCTTCTCATCAACAACATGAGCTTCAACAACATATCGACTGATTATGCAATATCAGATAATGGAGGAGGGAGGAACCAGAGGCTATAGGTATTATAACCTCTCGTTAGCCACTAGTAATGGTGCCATTTTATGGTTTAGTGGTTTTTTTCTTTTCAATTGTGTGGTTTGTTATTTTTAGCATAGTGTGATTTGAAATAAGAATAAATATTGTATACAAATTCATGTTTTTCATAAGTGAACTATATATTCATATATAAATTATTTGAAATGTGAGAATGATGAAAGATAAAAATTATATTGAACATTTTGATGTGGTTTATGGAATGCCACTTATAAAAACATTGCTTTCTAGTTTCTTATTAGCCACATGTCAAACCATTATTTTTGGTTGTTTGTTAGTCATCTATAAAACCAAAAGTTATTTTTTTATTGTTGGTTATTGATTTGTAAAACTATCAGGTATTGTTGTTGGTTGTTGGTAATTCATTTGTAAAAGCAACATGTAAAGTTTGTGATTGTCCTTTGAAAATCACTAAATCATGAGTATAGATGCAAATATGGGAGAGGTGTTTTAACCATGTTCACATTAATAGGGTGTAGTTGGGATTAATAATGTTCACAAAGGGGTGAATGTTGAGGTATATTATTCACTTTATTAATGTAATGACGTAAATATTATTGTTATAATAATATTATTGTAAGTTAGTTGAATATATTTTTAATATAAATATAATCATATTTAGTGGTTTGGATAGTCAGAGTTTGTTTGAGAGATATTTCTGAATATTGTATCTCCTCAATTAGGATGTAGCTTTTCTAGATATTTTTAATCATTTATATGGTTTTATGCAATATAATAAATAATATAATAGATCTATTATTATGTGAGAATTAGTTGTGTTTGGATCCATTATTTTTAGTATTATATTTATGTATATGTAAACCATCTCTATTAAATATATCCTGATAATTGAGAGCTTGGATGTAATTGATTGTTTAGATGTGCAAGTATAAATCAAGGAGATAAGTTTTTAACTATATTGATGATGTGATGATCAATGTTCATGTTTTATGGATATCATGGATTTCATATGTTTTTGTAGACATGTATGTGATGATATGATGGATGGTTATCTTAGTAGTAATTCCATCATTATTGATAATGCATACTTAGTTAATGAGAATCATTTTAAATCTAGAACGAATGTGAATTTTGGATAGTTAGTAATGTTTATGAATGATTAATCAATGGATTTATGTTGTATGAATGAATGTGTATAAATGTGGGTCATGCGATGTTATAGACATGTATCAATGAATTCTTGTTAATATTTCATAGATTTATGAATGTTTAGATAAAATCAATTTTTTGTATAGCATATGAAAGGATGCATCATGATATTGAAAACCATGATGAAATTATTTAAAAATGTATTAGGATTAACATGAATGCAACAAAGAATAAAATATATAAACAATGAAAAAATGAGCTCATAATGAGCAAGTAATAAAAACACACAAAAACAATTTATGTTTTGTCCTTTATTGAGTTAAAGCTATTAAGATTTGTAGATTCATGATAGTGTTATAATTAAATTATCCAAAAATAGACTAAACAAAAAAACGAACCTATTAGATGAATATCAACTAATGTTCATGTCTTCTTACAAAAATATATCATTTTTGAAATTATGAAAATACCTAAAATAATAATAACCTACAATTTTAGAGCCTTAGATGGTCTGGTATGGCCTCTGATATAACCAGATAATCTATTAACTACTATATTAAAATTTTCAATACGATTATTTTGGCATGAAAATGGGCTCAAGCAAAGCTATGAATGAAGATTTAATGGCTTCTAGACATTAGACCTCTTTTTCCACCTCATAAAACTCTTAAACTTGTCTTTTTAAATTTTCATTCTCTTTTCGAATCAGTTTATGTGTTTTTTTACTTGGAAAACTCAAGCCAAGTATCAAATCAATGTGATGACATATACTTCTCATCAACAGTTGTCCATATGTAATACAATGTTCTTAAATTACTTTACTGTCTATTTTACCTCAATTGGTAGTGTTTTTTCTACTACATCTATTAGTTATTTTTCTAGGTTTGTGATCAACACATAACATTCACTTTTTTTCATTTCCTTTTGTAATTATTTTCTATAAACTATCAACACTTTTGGATTGTGTTCCACTTCTTCACTCTTATCCTCCATGTACATGTGTTATCCTGATCATCATATTTTGCCATGTAGTCAAACTTGAATGCCTTCAATGACAAATTTGACATGTACATCCATAGGCCCTATATCACATTAAACCTCATCAAGTTATATGTATCTCTCACAAACATACTAGACATTGTTCATTTACTATAACTTGATGTTTGTTCAACAACCAAGAAACATTATACAAATTCAAAAATAAAATTCTGTCAAACTTTTAATTTATCTATCATTTATTAGAAAATAATATTTGTTATGTTACTACTATCAAAAATTAATTTAGAATATTTAACTTCATATTTAAAAATTGTTCTAAAAATATTCTTTCTCTACATAGGACTATTATCCTCTTTCATGTGACTCAATAATACCCTCTTCATTATGAAAGATTTTATTATCTAAGGCTCATCTATGTTAAAAATACACATAATAATTTACTAATCCACTTTTGTTATATATGCACTTATATCATTAATTTTAGTTTCTTTAGTATGCATATGAGAACACTCAAATGCTATGTAACTAATCCCACTACATTTATAACATGTCTCATTAAATCCATGGCAGCTACCTCATCTATAGGATTATCCACCTCTAAAATTATCTCTAACTCATTGGGTATTATAATAATTTTTAAGTGAAGTACTTACCTCATTTTATTTTATTTGTGTTTAATAATCTCTGTCAGTTACATGCACACATGTGAATATTCATCTTCCTCTTGCTCTTGATGCTTTTCCTTATTGTTTTCATTGCAAAAATTATACTCATTTCATTACACATTAATAAGATTATTTAAAAAATCATAGTCTAATAATATCTAATTCATTTTGAATTTCCATGTGAAATCCATTTGCATGTCTTGACATATTCTCAACATCATCTTCCATATGACCTAGTCTAATAGTAAGCTTATAATAGTACCTAGTGTATATATTGAAAATCATACCTCTTTGTCATAGGTTTTGTATTTTCTTAAACAAACTCATGTTATAGTCTACATGAATTAACTTACCTTTCAACTTTAAAAAACATATATTCCTTGTCTTATTATTTTATGCATTTTCTTATCTTGTACATGATCCCACCATAAGGATGCATTACCTTTCAACTTTGTGAGAAGAAAACATAACTTATCTGGGATCTTCCCTACTTTCATACTCAAATTATTTCTGTAAGTCAGGGCTCATCTCAATGAGCTCTTCAAGACTGCAACTTATAGAATAACTTTTAGGGTCTAATAATGGATTACTTGTCATTCTCATAATAACTTTCAAGAATTTATATTGATGTAGATCAACCTATTCTTCCACATTCATAAAAAATTTAACCTGAATGAAGAAATATGCATTGAAAAACAAAATTAAAAACATAGATATTTAGTTGATTTCAATCAAGAAAAATATAACATTGACACGACTACATCACATTCTCAAAATTATATGTATTACATCATGAAAATCATAGACCTTGGTTTTTATAAATTGTATTATAATATGAATCCTATTTCTTTGATCCCTAACAAAGGTTTATGTATATTCTTATATTTATTAATGATTGACTACTTACATTAATCATTTTTATCCCACAAACAACATTAACACATGTTAGTACATCTCAAATATTACATGTCACAATCATTAAATGTTTTATAATTTCCTAAGGTATATTATGTCATTAGACTACAACACAACCTTATTTAACTTTACCATCTACTAACACTTCCTCTCTTATTATAATTTATCAATTTTTAATATATCTATGTGCATGCCTTAAAGGGTACACAAGGAAAGGGGTGGGAAAATTGTTGGTGCTTCACAAGATTATTCTCCTAATACTGCCACTTGATATCTACACAAGCATCTCCTAAAAACATTATCCTAAGATTTCCTTCCTATTTTGCACCATCCTCTAGTTAGTTTTTGCTTTCATTATTCCTTCCCTAGCCTAAACAAATTTTACAATAGTTTTAAATACATTATTATTCCCATTGACCCTATAGTCTAATTGATAGAACCCATTTATTGTCTACATCAGCCCATTGATGACTTAGAACAAGACCTAATTTGATTTTTTTGATAGAAATATAGATTCAATTAGGCCAACCCTATTGGCTAAATTTTTAAAAAGGTTTAAGGTTACATTTTGTTGGGTATATGTATGAATTTGGGGGGATAAAAAGTCGACAAAATTCTACTTCCCCATAACAAACATTCTACGTACATGATTATTAGAACCACATATAGAGTTCTTATGTTTAGCTTTGGTTATTACTGAGGCTAAACCACATGTGTAGAATAACCATGTACATATAATTTACACATACACTATATTTAAATAATTAAACAAAAAATGTGAAATCCAAATCAATTGTCATTTCACACAATAAAAACCATGAGAAAGAGGAAGAAGAGAAACCTAAATCAATTGTCATTTCACACATTTTAGAGATAGGTACCCCTGGATTCAAGAGTACCATTCCAAAGGAGATTAATCCAACATATGTTTATGCAATTAGACCATATTTTTGTCAATTTTATTGTATTTTTCTTTAAATTATTTGTGTTTTTGTGCTTTTATACATTTTCATGTGCATTAGCTAATGTGCCAACACCACACACCTAAAACCATCCTATCCCTCCTAAACCTCTAATCACTCCTTACCCATAAACCCCTCCTTTTCCTCATGTAGTTTCTCAATCTTCCCAAGGTATTCAAGAAGATTTATCAAGCCATATAATATAAAATTATATTGAACTTGAGAATTTGATTACATATTCCTACTATAGGAGGCTGGTCATGGGTTCTAGTCTCCCCCATCCCCATGGTACTAGAGGGTGTGTTGTGCCAGCACCACCAGTCACGTAAAAATGTTTACCAAGTGCAATGCAGGTCATAGGGGATGATAATGATGTACCTAATTCTTGCAGCCCAAACAAAAAAAAAAGAATCTGATTACATCGTTAAGGGATCCACATTAAAACAACCCCTACTAAATTTCTTTGGAAAACACTATATATATATATATATATATATATATATATATATATATATATATATATATATATTAGTAGCTCATGTTGAGTCCTTAATGGGTCAAATTGATAGGTGGGATGTATGTAGAAATAGATGTATGACAAACTATTCTAGAAAAATTTCAATAGTAGCTTTCAGAGAGAAACACATAACCAAATCCAAAAAAATTTCCCTATTCATTAATGTGAAGACTATTTCATGACTTGATGTGATGGCCAAATGAATTCCAATCCATTGGTGCACTCATGATTTGCTCAAACAAAAAATTTTGGACTGATGGTGGATGGTATTTGACCACCCACCTTTAAAATATAATGATGTCTCATTATATTTTCTAAGAAAATTGTATTGTGAGTTTGTGTTGAATGAAATGAAAAATTAATTTTATTTCTAAGAGTTCTAGGTTAGGGGAAAGGGTCTAAATATGATAGGTTAGGTGCATGCCATGTACCTAATCATCTAGTAAGAACATGTGTTGATAAAACTCATCCTCATTAGATAGTACCCCCTTATAGTTAAGAAGATTATAGAGATTGATACCTTACATGCACATAAGGTGATTACTGACACCCTCATCTAGCATATGAGCTAGGTTTCTCATACTCCTCCTTTGGAAGGTGGACATAGTAAGGCTTCATCCAATGTTACTACATGATGAGCTCACTTATGTAATTCATATCACACTATATGCACTAGATCTGATGAGGATGAAGAGGATTTCATGTAGTCCAATGATAGTATTTTTCCCATGGGCCTAGATGATATTGATATTTCTATGTTTCATCCATCTACATTTCATTTGGTCATCTTGCCTTCCACTTTTTAGGTATGTTTAATATTTTACTTATTATAGAAAAAATGTTCGTCTTATTAAATTTAAAATATTTTTAACATCTAAATTATAATTTGATCTATATTAACTATTTTTATATTGTAACAATTTTGTAGGGTCACTTTGAGCACATGTGTTGCTCATAGTTCACCTATATTTTATACCTATATAGAGGTAATTTATAATTATTAAATAATTTTATTGTTCATTATACATATAGGTTCTCTCTCTCTCTCTCTATCTATCTCTCTCTCTCTCTCTCTCTCTCTCTCTCTCTCCTCTCTCTCTCTCTCTCTCTCTCTCTCTCTCTCTCTCTCTCTCTCTCTCTCTCTCTCTCTCTCTCTCTCTCTCTCTCTCTCTCTTTGTGTGTGTGTTTGTAATTTAATAAAACTGATATTTTGTATGTTCAATTGATAACCTCAAAAGAAAATCTATTTTTTATTAGGGAAGGAACAAATGTAGGTGTTGTTGCTACGATTTCATTTACATAAAAACTCTTTAAGGTACATGGTATATTTATATATTACATAATGTTTAAATCTAAATATGGATGTTTGTTTTGTAATTTTCCTCTATACTTGTGCAAATAGTTGATGCTAAAAATAATTGTCTACATAGACACATCTAATGACATAATCTGGTCTTATCAAAATGCTTATTAGAGGTGGTGTGGTATAGTTAGACAATTTAGTTTTTAATTTTTCATATTATATTCTAATAATTTAGTTTATAAAATAATTTTGAATTTTTATTCTTTGTGTATATATATATGTTTTTAGGGAACTATGCCATCCATCATCATGAGCACCTCACCAAATCATAGTAGCGATCTATTTCACTCTCTTGTTCACCAACGTGAACCTATCATCAACGATGTTGAGCACCAGTATTAAATTGACCATGAATAACTTCTTGCGATAAGCGAACTTATGATTATTATTTTTTTTGAAAAATTCAGCATGTTATTTTTGCATCTTTTACAATTTCTAACAATATTTACATATGAAAATTTGGATCTATAGGCATGTTTGAAAACAAAGCGTACTAGTAGTGAATCTACTCAAACACCTTCAATTATGATCAAGATATCTAAGGGAGAGTATTTGACAAGAAAGGCAAAGAGAGAAATTAATTCTGATGATTAGGAGATTATGTATTATGACATATTGTTGTATGCTTACATGGTTTTATATATAGTTGTTTAACATGTTTTATATATGCCTACATCGCATTAACCTCAGATATTATATTTTGTTCACATTTCGTATGCCTTTATATATTTTATGGATATAATATATATACATATATATTATTCAATATTTCACTTTTTAAACATTGTAGTATGTTTAATGTTGTTTAAGTGCATGGAAAATTTACACATAATTATCTTAATATATTGTTCAATATTTTTTTTCTTATTTTGAATATCTTTTAATCTCTTTCACAAACCTTTTTTTACAATATTTCATACTCTATTCTCTTGGATTGGTCTCAAAATACCAATAGGTTATGATGTATGTAAAAACTTATCATCTACAAACCTATACAAAACATCTACCATTGATATCTATGATTGTAATACTAGTGCCAATGTCACCTAGCTCAATGCTTTATCCATGATCTTTTTCACTAGGTTCATGGAATCCCTCACTAGAATCTCTTATTGTCAATAGAGACACTCTCTTATGCTTCCTCAAGATTATAATATTCACCTCAATCACCTCTCAAGGTTAAAATCACTCTATATTGTCCTCTATCTTCTTGAAATGAAACTTGTCTCACTTTCTCAATGCACCCTCTAGGCTTGTCTAGGCCTATTTTCATCTACCTTCTCTATGTAGTAAGAATCACCTCCAATAGCTTCCAATATCCTAATATTTAATCAAACATGCCAAACAAACTTATTTAAGGCCCCAAATCTTTGTTATACCAATATTCCACTTTTGCCCAGGTAGGGATACAAGGCCTAGAAGGTGTAATTCACTTTGTCAAAGCCTATTAGTTCCCCTAGGACCTTATTTGATGTAGATATTAGGCCTACAACCTCTTTCTATCATATATCACTATGATAATTGACTTTAATCTTTGATGATCAACTTGTTAAATATGTTCTTAGCATCTTGAAATGATTCCTCTCTCTTGGCATCATTAGGCTTAATAGTCTTCTCACTCTGCAATTTTCTATGCTCTTTCCTTTTAGGATCTGTACCATCTTCCCCATGGACAAATATGAAATCTACACTTTATTTCTTCACTTAAAATTAAATTTCTTTGATTTAGGTACATAGGCTTGAAATCCTAGAATAGGTTCTCATGGTCTTTTTATCCCCAACTGAGCTTGATATTATTATTTACCTTCATATTTTAACCCCTTTCCATATCCATATCAAAATAATATTGTGTTTCCAAACACACTTATTAGATTTATTAAGAGTCACTACCATATATTTAAGGCTTCTAACATTCTCTCAAGACCTCCAATCTGAACTAAAACTCTTAAGAATTCTTGATTTCTTTCCTTACTTGACTAATCAAACAAAGTTATTGTAAACTGCCTATGATCATGAAATATGGTATGTCCAAATGATGTAGGTTAAACTTAAACCATACATGTTTAAAATAAACATACCTTAACAATGAAGCAAAATAATATATTTTAACAACAATTTGACATTTTATCAAACACTTGAACACATTTCAGTACTTTATTATGATTTTATTTCTTGGTTGTGTTATGATTGAGTTCTACAAATCTCGGTTAAACAATATAGAAATTTTTTACATGAGAATTAGTAAGTAGAAATTACACTAAAATAAAGAGAGATAACAATATAATATTCACTAAAAATTAATAATCTCCTAAGGCATTCCTTTTATTCATACATATCATTCTCATTTATAAGCATGCACAATGTTTTTTAAAAAGGCTAGAGTTTTTTCCATGTTTGATAATTTCTTACCCTTTCATTCACTCTCTCTAGTCTCCTCGAGGCTCTTATACTTACCGTACCCTTTTTAAACTCTCTCACATGCAGTTACAACCTTAAAAAAATGTTAAACATGTAACCACATACTATTTTTAATCACTCCATGTTTTTAGGGTAGTAATATTCTTTAACGTTCCTAAATCATTATTTCTCACTCCTAACCCCACCCTCATACTTATCATACTCATTTCAATCTCAAATGTTTGTTCTCACAATCTTAGACCTCCACTATTATACCTTATCCACTTACTACCCCTTGTTGGCTTCAAGGACTATGCCTAACTAGGCCTACAATTTGTCACTTTTTCTTGTATCTCTTTGTTAAGATCTCATTCTAATTTAACTCAACTACACTAACAACCTTACACCTATGCACCTTAAATTGTGTAACATTTATTATTCCTAGGATCTTATCTAGGGTACAAGTCCTAATTATGATTATTGATATCCATTACTAATATATATTTAATTTTTGGTCCAAATACCTCACTCACAACCTCTTATAACTCTTCCCAAGATCTTAAGACCCTTCTTGATCTCACCTAGCAGCTACACCCTCTTATAGACCTATCTTAGTAGGGTTTTATGCTTCTTTGGGATTGATTTTGGGCCATATATCCTCTCCTACACCTGACCTAACCTCTAAACCACCTTTAAAACTTGAAAATCACCTATTCGGACTACTTTACACAATTTCATGCCCTTTCTAAGACCATATATTTATGTATCTCCTATGAATTGATGTGATGGTGAGTTCTGTTATTAAATATTATGTGCTTGGATTTACTAAACTCAATAAGGTATTATGTGGATATAAAATCACAACCAACATAAAACCCATTAAGTGATAACCCACTAAATACTATATCATATTACTATGGATATACAAAATATTTTCAATGGCCATCAATGGAATAAATAACTTTAGTTCAGGATCCAATGAATGATTGTGTGAGCATGATATAGGAATAATATGATATGGAGGATAAGATGAGTTTGATATAAAACTAATTATGGTTGGATTATTTGATAAGTATTGATTCAAGCAACATTTTGGCCTTAAGTAACATTGATAACAAATATTGTCAACATGCAATCCAACTTATAAATATGTACCTCCAGTGCCTAATAACTAAAAAATATAATAAATACCACAATCGGGTTGGAAATTAATAGATAATAATACAATATTTACCTATAAACATGCTCAGTTATGAGACAGAGCACCCATTCCAACATCAAACAACATTGACAAAAAATATTGTCAACATGAAATTCAAGTTTGAGATATCTACCTCTAGTACCTCATGGCTAAAAACTAGAATTTATACCATATTGAGGGTGTAAATTAATGTATAAGACTATACTATTATACTCTGATCATGTCTGGGTAGGAGATAGAGTACCCATTCTAGCCTTAAGATGGCATTTCCCTATAAGGCAAAATTACTTTTTTTAGCCAAACTTTGGATATGCATAAAAAAAATGTAAGTCATATCCATGAAATTAAAATATTTATATTTTTCATGTCTAAGTCCTCTACATGCACCCAATATCCCATTAATAAAAAATAATCATTGAATTCAAGGTAGAATATTCTATGAGTAGTCGTATAATGCAAATTTTACGTTCTTAAGAGACATGGTATTTAACTCTAATAGACATTTCCACTTCCTGGACCTACAATTATGAATATTTCACTTTATAAAACATTATATGTGAAAATTACATGTGTTCCCACCACCTAAGGAATGGAATCCATGTGTATACACAATTTTATAACAATTCTAGCCTCAAGTAACATTGACTATAAATGTTGTCAACATGTGAGCCAAGTTGGAGATGTGTAAATTCGAGGCCTCATGTCTATACAAAAAGTTTCCACCATGTTAAGGGTGGTAATTAAAGTATAATAATACATTATTGGTCTCCAAACATGGCCGGATAAGAGACGGAACACCCCTTCCTACCCCAGGCAACATTGACAATAAATATTGTCCACATGTGAGCCAAGTAAGAAATATATACATATGGGGCCTCATGGATAAGAAATATCATTTACAACTTGTTGGGGGTGATTATTAACATATAATACCACATTAATTACCTCCAATCACACCCAGTTATGAGATGGATCACACATTTTTGTCTCAAGCAATATTGATGACACATATTGTCAACATGTAATCTACATTGTAGATCTTTACCTTTGGGGCCTCATGGATGGAAACAATCATTTAAAAAATGTCAAGGGTGAATATTAACATTTATGACTTCATTATTGGCCTCTGAACATACTTAGATATAAGATAGATCACCCATTCTAACCTCAAGCAACATTGACAACAAACGTTATGAACATGCGAGCCAAGTTGGATATCTCTACCTTTAGGGCCTCATGGGTAAAAATATCATCACCACCACATTATGGGTGGTGATTAATTTATATTATCTCATTATTGGCCACTATTAATTCCAATTTATGGGATGGAGATCCCATTTTGGCCTAAAAAAACATTTCCCTATATGGCAAAATTGTTATTTTTAAGTCAAACTTTGGATAGGCATAAAACAATAACCATAAGTCATATCCATGAAATAAAATAAATTAATTATGAATTTTAAATGCCTTTATATATAATTAAATTTTATTAATTCAAAATAAATGATGAATTTATGATATAAGATTGTATGATCAGTCCTATAATGCAATTTTTATGTACTTAAGAGATAGGGTATTTGCCTCCAATAGAAATCACTACTTATTAGACCTATAATTATAAATCCATCACTTCCAACACCTAAATATGTTAAAATTACATCCCTTACCACCACCATGGGCTTATAATCCATGCATATATGTAATATTATAATAATTATGGCCTTGATCAACATTGACAACATGTGAGTCTAGTCAGAGATCTCTACCTCTGGGGCCTTGTGATTTAAAACTAGCATTAAAACCATAAATGTGGTAGAAATTAATGTATTATAATGAATTATTGGCCTCTGATCATCTCCAATTAGGAGATAAATCACCCATTCTAACCTCAAGCAATAATGATAACAAATGTTGTTAACATTCAAGACAAGTTGTAGATCTCTACCTCTAAGGCCTTGTGGTAGAAAACTATCATTTCCATAACATTGAGGATGGAAATTAATGTCTATTATTTCAGTATTGTCCTTTTATCATTCATTTTTATGAGATAAACCACACATTATGGCCTTAAGCAAGATTTACAACAAATGTTTTCAACATGCGAGCTAAGTTGGATATATCTACCTTTAAAGACTCATGGATGAAAATTAACATCTTCACCATGTCAAGGGTGGAAATTAATTTATAGGACCACATTCTTGGCCTTCAATCATGATCAGTTAGGAGACATAAAACTCATCCTATCCTCATGTAACATCGACAACAAATGTTATCAACCAATAATCAAACCCAAAAGAAATAAAATCTTGTCTTAGATTTGATAATATGGAATTATTTACTAATGGTTCCAGCCACATGAAGGTGGAGGCTAATTTTGTACCAATAACCTGCAAAAAATATCTTAGTATCTAGTTAAATTTAAATTTGTATGTAAAACATAAGAAAAAACTAAAATTTATTAAAATTAAATATGTTTGCTTTCGATAATTCAACATACCTTGGGGGTATAATCTAAGGAATAACTATGATTAGATCTATTATTTACATTATCAATAATTAATTCATCTTTAGATTCATGAACCTTCCGTAGAGTCCTTTTCAACAGCCTACCCCTATATTTGAGCAGTTGAACATTTGTTGCAAGCATCGTGTTTTAAATAGTGGAGTATCTTACTATGTACTTAAAAGTCTTCAAACAACCATACATTAGAGTTTTTCATAGGATAACATTGAAGACATTTTAGAATAATTAAAATAGACCTAATGGGATACTGAATGTTTCCCCCATCTATGACCATAGAAATCCATTTATATTTTTCCTTTGCACACCATCACAAGTAGTAGTTTGTCCCCTCCTTATTATCCTCATCTTAAATAACTACATAAACATTCCATACATAAAAAAAACAAAACATGATTTAGTAATGTGATCTATTAATATAAATTTAGTACATGAAATACATGTGTCAAATATATTATCCAACCTACTTTCACTAGATCAGACACATGGTCAAAGTCATCTGATAATGTCAGCACTGTAAGTTGTAATTATAATGAAACTTGATAAATGTCAATTAGAAATAAATTCCTATAACTCCACTCATCTACCCATTCTTGTTACTCACACTCATTCCACAAAAAATCAATGCATGTGGAGTAAAACCATAACATGTGCTTCATTTGAACCATCCAGGAACCTGCGTTTGAACTATAAAATGAGTGTAACTCAACCAATCCTATAATTTTCATATAATATTGATAGCTTGATAAGTGTTCATCTTCAATTTTCAAAAGATATCTAAGTACAATGTACTTTTATTCTAACCATATCCCATATATTCATTACACCATTCAACTATATTCTTTGCATCTGATAAATCAACAACCTCTTCAAACTTCAACTCTTCTCTTGCAAGCACTATTTTCACACATGATCCTAAAATAGCATGCTCTCATTTTCCATGGCCTAATTCAATGAAACTCCAAATATTTTTTACACTAGTCCTTACATGCATCTTTCTCAACTAGTAGAACATCCATGTATTCTCTAATTTTGATGTTAAGTTATCAGACCATATATAATGTTGATTGAAAGTAATGTTCCTTTCTCTCAAATTGCCATAAAATAACTAAAAACAAACTTTAATACACTCTAAAGAATTTGTATCACCATCATTAGAATAAAAGTGGTACTCCCTTAATATTTTTTGATCATTTTTTGTACTATCAAGTGAATTCATGAATGTTATATGTATAAAAATTGAAACATGCACTAAATTGTATTATTGTGATTGAACCTCTCTTTGTGGTTGCAATGTGTAATTGTCTACTAATATAATAGTACCAATTTTGAATTTGTCCTAAATTAACATGAGTTGTTCCTCTATCCATTGAGATATGTGTGCGTGCCTTGCATAGTCATATATAGTTTCCTTGAATTTATCCATAAATTTAGAAACAAGTATTTATTATGTAACAAGCTCACACCTTTTACATTCATTAACATATTTCATTTGATATACAATAGATTCATATTTAATAAAATGAATCAATTCTTATCCAATTACATGTGTACTTTCGTCATGGATATAATATTTCAATTTTGGCAATCTGTCACATATGTTCCAAATTCCATATAAACATGCACTATTATAAAGTAGTTGACAATCTAGTTTTCACAAAAAAATAAAAGGATGAATTTTCTTTCTAATTTTGGTGTGGCCTAAACTCCAAACTCCTATTAATTTTTTAATAGTATTTAAAGTGCAATACAATGAAAAATAATATAATGCATGGAAAATTCAATAGGTTTCCTATAATAACAACTAGTGCATGTGTGATTAATTTTCACATAGGAGGGTTTTGTCATTTCATAATAGCTTTGAATAATAAAAATATATAGATATTTTTCATCAAAGTTAGAGTTAAACTATGTTTGAGTCATATCAAAAAAAATTTAAGGGTGTGGTTCATGATTACGAGAACCAACTCTTGTTTTCATTACATCGCTAATATTAGGTGATACCATTGTGTTGTCTTTCGAAAATGCTACAATTAAATATTTTATGGAATCAACTATAGCATTATCTTTCCATGATAGTCTACCAGAGAATGCCCACAAGTTAGTGTCACCATCAACATCAAGTATTTCACGTCTTTCAATTACTTTCAATAGTGTTCTTCTATTTGTATCCAAAGCTCATCTTGTTTCTCTAATCAATCGTTTATTCTTTATTTTACCACTTTCAAAAGAATTTGTAATAACATATAGGGTAATAACTACCTTGTCTACATGATAAATATTATATGTTATTAGTCTTAGAGTTCTCATAGTAGGTCTAATCTTAAGTACTTTCATTAATGTAACAAAAAATTGGCATCTTTGAGTTTCATTTCAATCTTCAAAGTGCCACTCCTAAATTATTTCATCTTTTGTTCACATATGGTGCTTAGACATTATTCTAGGCATTGGTTTAAAAATGGATTCATCAATTTCAATTAAATACATTGGTTTTAAAATCTATAAATCCTTGGAGGTGTTCTTAATAGTATATTTGATTGATTTGGTCTTTCCATATTATTTTAATCATTAGTAGGTTCTTCATTCAATGGTGTTCCCATATTATTTTATTCATTGTATCTTTCTCCAATATGTTTTTCCATATTATTTTCATCATTATTAATTTCTCCAATGCATGTTTGCATGAAATTCACATCATCATGCATACTATTATCATCATCAAAAATAAAAATAATAAAATTTAAATGTGGACTTGCATTATATTTGGGTATACTATTAGCATTGATAGTTGGAATTTTAGAATTTGATATATTCTCATTGTTTGTTTCACCAATATTTATGATAATCAATTCATTATGTATAGTATACTTACTAGCACAATTTTGTTTTTCATTAACTACCTTTTTTTTACTCTCACCATTTATAATTTGTTTGGCATTTTTCACTTTTACTTATCACTACTAATACAAAATCCATCACCCATTATTACACAAAGTTTTTAAATATTTAATGTGGGGGAAACAATCCAATTATTACAAAACAACCTGCTTCATGTGAAGTACCAAGTGGGGATAACAATCCAATCATTCTAAAATAATTAAGAATAGTCCTATGTACTCTTTAGTCAACCATGTGAGTAGATAATGATTTAGGATTTTGAGCTTGTGGATATAATTATAATCATTTACAATATAACAAAACAAATCAAGGGACACACAATGTATAGTACACAATAAACTAGGTGACATCACTCTAGAAGTAATAAAAATTATTATTGGTGTTTTATTTTTTATTATTACTCCAAAAACCATTTATGAAGTAACTCTACATGCAAAAATTTTAGGTATGCAAAAAAAATATTTAACACTAAACACTATACCTTAACTCCTAACCTCTATCCATTATAGGTCCTATACCTTATATTGTAAACCTTAATCCCTAAACCATATACCTTAACTCCTATACCCTAAACCTTAAACCATAATCCATAAATCTTAAGACTTAGGGCACCTAAATTCAATTAATCATAATCTCTAAAAACCCTAAACTAATTATTTTAGGAAGCTAATTAACATCATTTAGACTCAAAATTCTAAACCTTTTTCCCTAAACCTCAAACCCTAAGCTATAAACCCTAAACCCTAAACTTTATATCCTAAATTATAGGCCATATTCCTAAACCCTATGCCATCAACCCTAAACCCTGTATACCCTATGCCATATAATATATACCTTAAAATCTGACCCTAAATCCTAATCCATATGGACCCTTAACCGTAAATGGTAAAATATTCATACACCAAACCATTCATTTAATCCCAAATTAACATCATTTAGACTAAGAATTTGGTTCTAAGGGCTCATTTTATCCCAAATCACTCCATTAATTACCCTAATTGACTAATTCTCTCAATATGTGATGACATGTGGGCTAATCAAACCTAAACACACATTTCATGCTCATAAATAGGGTCAAAAACTCCAATTATCCTCAATTGCCTTTACAATTGAACCTTATACCTTAAATTATAAACTATAAGCCCTAAACTCTAATCAATTTAAACTGTAATCCCCAAACCCTATACCTTATACCTAGATGTACACCTTTAACCCTAAGCCCTAGAAACTCAAAATCACAAATCATAAACTATATTAAAACTATAAAAAATGATTTAACCCCAAATAACATCCTTTAAAATAACAATTAGTTTGAAAAGGCTCAATTTGGACCAAATCAGATCACTTATTTCCCTAATTAACTAATTGACTCAATTTATGGTGACTAAGGGACCAATTTAGCTAAAAATCACATTTCATAGTCATAAATAGGTTTAAGGAGGTTAAGTTTGCCCTAATTACCTTTAAAATTGGACCAAGTATGTACCCTAATACATAAACCCTATGCCCAAAAACATATTGTGGTCATAAATAAGTTCAATCAACTCAAATTATCCATGAGTACCATTACGATTGGACTCTAAACCTTAAACCCTATATGTCATATACTTGAAACTCTAATCCCTAAACCTTAAATTGTGAAATCTAAAATATATGATTCACCCATGCAATTACCATCCATTAGAGTAAGAATTAGGTTCAAAATTCTCAATTTGGTCCAAATCACATCACGAATTACCTCAATTGATTAATTTACTCTATCTATGGTGACCTAGGGGCCAATTTAGACAGAAATCACATTATATAGTCACAAATGTTTCAATGATCTTAAATAGGTCCCAATTACTTTATTTATTAGACCTTATTCATATTAAAAAATAAACCCTATGCCTAAAAACACATTTAGGTCATAAATAGGTTCGATTAGCTTAAATTGTCCTCAATTGCCTTCACTATTGAACCCTAAAACCTAAACCCCATGTTGTATATACTTTAAATCATAATTCCTAAACCATAAAACCTAAATTATAAACCATGGAAACTAAGTTATTTATCACCTTTTAACATTCTTTATAATAATAATAAGGTTTACAAGGCTCAATTTTAATCCAAATCACATCCTTCATTGCCCCTAATCAACTATTTCACTCAATATGTGGGGACTTGGGGGATAATTGAGCCAAAAATCATATTTTAAAGTCAAAAATAGGTTCAAGGAGATAAAATTGGCCCAAATTACCTTTATGATTAAACCTAATGCATCCCAAAACATAAACCCTATGCCCAAAAGCACATTGTGGTCATAAATTTAGATTTAATCATTTGCCTCAATTCCTTCATGATTGTACTCTAAACCATAAGCCCTATGTCATATTATCCTTAATAACCATTAAAATAATTTTAAGTACACATTAATTTTGACATAGGTGATAATTTCATGTAGGCGGTATTATCATATACGTGTTTCTTTAACTTTCCTTTTCAAATACATGCCTTAAGGCTGAAGAATGGATTGGATTCTCAAGTCTTAGGCATGGACCTAAAAAACACAAAGTCAAATGAATTTTTTCTACCAACTATAAAAAAAAAACTTTACCCATTGTATACACTATCCATTTTAGCAAAATTTTCCCTGAGAAAAGTATTACAACCTTGACTAAGTCTCCTCTTTCTATATATATGATGTTTTTTAATATTTTGATTATTTTAATTGTTATTTAAATATTTATTTATTAAGTATGATTTTATATCAATATATTATATTATTATTTATGTTTATCTTTGTTTATGTATCTTTTATTCATTGATCCAAATTAGAAAAAAATAATATGGTTGTAAACTAGACCTAATTCTCTACACATTAGAAAAATAAAAATCTTATTTTTGATATTTTTTGAGGTAGTTAGGGGGTGCACTATTAGCTATACATTGTTTTATCATATTTAAGGGTATAATAAATTTTTAAATTAGTAAAAATATATTCATTAATTAATTTTTAAAAAATAGGTTACAAACTAGATGATCTTATCTAATTTTATATCTAGGGGTTTAAATAAAAAGAATACGATACTCAAAAAATGATGGGGCACACAAACAACTACCTAGTATGATTTTTCTAAGAAAATAGTACCACTTATTTTATTCTATAATGTTTGACCTTGTTATAATTAAAAATTTCAAAAATAAATTAGGAGTTTAGAAACTACACTCAAAATTCTACAATTCATGTTCCCATAAAATGTTAAAATTATGAGTGTAGCTATCTCAAAGAATATGTACAAGTCAAGATTTCATGTTCTTTCAAGAAAAACATGTCCACTTAAGACCCCATTTTGACCCCAAAATTCCATATACTTACCCAACTATATATACATACTCATTTCATCATTTTTTAAGAAGAGAAGAAAAAGATATGTACGTTACGCATTAGCTTATCCCCCATTCTACTTGAGGATCTTAGCTTAGAGTTTCATACTTTTTTGGAGATAAAAATCTTGTCTTTTGGAGATTTTTTTTGGATGTATAGATAATTTATGGAGCCTAGAGCTAACTTATCCTTATGATTCCTACATGCCATAGCAAATTATTCTGAATCACATTCACTGAGGGAGAGATTAAGGCTCAATGGGTTCATTTTAAAAGGTAAATATTCCTAACTTTGTTCTTCCTTTGTAAGAATATATATGTTAATATTCATACTTTTCTTTCATACATTAACATTTCATATAAATTGATGTGAGTATATATCTTGTATGGATATATCAAATCCATCTTGGTCATAACCCCAAATATCTATTACATAAAAAATTGGAAGTGTTTCATTTCCCTTTGCATACATTCTAGTGAACTCAATGTAAATATAACCCTATTAGGTTTTATTTCATGCCATCATTTTTTTCATCACATAATTTTTTAAATATTTTTAGTACTGTATCAAACTAGTAAGTATACTTCTATTTTTGTGTGTATAGGTTTAACACATAGTCACTTCAAAATATATTTTTTTATATGTGAAGTATCTTTACCAATTAAAAGTTATTGGATTGAACAATCTAGCTTAGTATTCTTATTTAGTTCCAAATTCACAAACATAATTTAAATAGTCAAATTTGTTTAATATTCTCTTATATCAACATATAGGTCTATAAACACAGTAGAATAGGTTGAATTTATTTGTTAAATATTCTTCAGTATACAATGTTTTTTAAACATGGTCAGAATAGTTGAACCAATTGGGAAAATTTTGAAACAAAATTTGAACATCACTACATAAAAATTTGAAATATAAATCATCTCCAAGCCCATCAAGGTTCCATTATTTATCTTTATACACTTTTAGTTCTTTCAACATTATTTTTCATTTGTGCAATCTATAAAACTACAATGTTATAGCTAACTAGGTCAACCTGGTTGACATAGTTATATAGTCTATTTTTGTATAGAAAACATAGTTAATCTATTTTATTGTTTTCTAATAGACCTTGCTTCTGTAGAAAATAAATCACCCACTAAACTATATTTTGTACTATTTACATATAGTGTCACCTAAACTGACTTTGTACTACTCTCAATCAAGAAATTAACATTTGTTTGTTAGTAGTTAATTCACCTTCCATTTTTAGTTCTTTACATTATTCAAGTAACAAACATAGACTAATTAGGTGGTTTTTAAATTTATAAAATTCGTAACACTATTTTGTCTTTTGCACACACTTCCAAATAATTTACACTAAAAAATCATTAAAAAAAATTCTTCTTAGGGCGTACATACTTGAATTTCATCACCAAGGGGGTAGATAAATTGGTTTTCTAGCCTAGTATAAATACATAGTTGATTTTATATATTGGAAAATCACTTAACATGTCTACTAATACTATATTTTGAAGTGAGGGGTATGTTTCAATACCAAACTAGTTCCATGACCAATATAGATCCATTTCATCTTAAACTACCTAATACCATCCATAGATTAGTTTTATAGTTCCTTCTAACAACCATATTCCAATAATATTAATTTCAAATATATATTAATAACATTAAGGAATTACTAACTAATTTTCATTTACTTTCAAGTATGTGTTTGCTCTTTGATCATTGTATTTTATATTGTGAAACTTGCATTACTTAGTGTTGGTGTAAAGATTGTGCTATGTGCCCTAATTATATTCATCACATTGATCTAATTACTTTATCTTACTCAATTTCATCATTAGCAATACATAGTCAACCTAGATGATTGTGTATCCTTCTACCCTAACTTATTTTCATTACACATTCAACCCATATGACTATGTATCCTTCTAGCTTATCTTAGCTTCATCATTTACAATACATAATCAACCTATATGTATGTGTATCCTTCTAGCATATCTCAGTTTCATCATTCACAATATGTCATCAACCCATATGACTACGTATCCTTTTATTCTATCTCTATTTCATAATTTTCAATACACATTTAGCCAATACGACTATTTATGCTTTTAGCCTATCTTAGTTTCATCATTTGTAATACATAGTCGATCCATACAAATATGTATTATTATATCTAATAGCTTTAACTAAACATATTCCACTTGTCTTTTACATCATTTTTAAATGGGTTTTTCTCACATAATCTATTGACTGTATTAAATTTATATGTATGGGTTAGTAATGCACTATATGTAATCAACTTTGTCCCTATTTTTCCTTTTCACTCCCAAATCTTAGATTCTTCCTTCAAAAATCATAAAATTCCCTATCATAAAAGTTTTGTACAAGGTTAATCCATTTAGACAAGATATGGGATATTTTTTCCTTCAACCTTAGGTATCCATGAGGATGCTCACTTTTGGTGCATATTTTCATAAAATCACTCTAAGTCTTCTCAGTCCCAATCTACCCCATACCATATAGTTGATCTATAAAAACCTCAAAGATAAATATCAAGTCATGGAAATTATATAACACATACCACTTTTACACCTTTTAAACCTAAAATTCATAGAATCATTAACATATCTACTTCACAAGTTGGAACTACACATTATGTTCCACCTATTACAACCAAAGCTCATGATCATCTCGTTACACCCATAATAGGAAAACCTAGGATCATCACTTCACAAAGTCACATGGTTAAAATCAATAAAACTAATAACCTAAACGTTTCATAATTCTTCAAAAACCTTTATGATAATACCTTTTACAATCCTAAAAATAATATTGGCTTTACCAACCTCCCTTCTTCTTCTACAACACTTGGTATAATTAACATTAATGTTGGGAATCTTCCTCCCAATACCAATGCTGGGAATCCTACACCCAATACCAGTCCTCCCACCAACACTAATAACCCTCTTCCCACCATAACTAATAATACCCCTCCTAAAAATAATAATACTCCACCTTTAAATACTAATTCACAAATTGACATACCTCAGATTCTTACTTAAATTATTTAATAAATGAACATTATTAAAATGACTAACCATTCATAAATGATTAAAATGAAACAAGATTTATTACATATACTACTCAACCAGCTCAAGTCATCATGTCTCAAACAAATAAAAATGTTGTCCTTCCTCCTCTTAGATATGCCAATAGAAATATCAACTTGAAACCGCCAATGGATTAAAAATGCTTCAACATGTTCAAAATGAACCTTTAGCTACATTCACTGCATCCATAGATATTGGAAACATTTCTCAAACTATCACATATGACAAAAATAAAGCTCCCACTATCTTTTAAAATATGTTGTCGTATATATAAGGAATGGGTCCAAACTAACACCTTCACTACTAAGAATCTTTTAGCTAAAAACTTTATTCATGATGCACTTGAATGGTAAAGCCAACTTCCTAGACATTCCATCTCAAAACAAGAGGATTTAGTCATTTTTCTAGTAAAACAATTCTAACATGATGACATTACTAAAAATTACCTTATCCATTCCATTACTACAAAACAAATTCATAATGAATCTTATCACACTTTCATCAAATGATTGAAGTCTCTAGATTACAAAGTGTACTATAACATGAATGATGTTACTCTTTTAAAACTAGTTTTTACTTCTCTTAAAGCTCCCCTTCAATATAAAGTTTGAATCTTCTCCCCTAAAACTTTATAATAACCCTTAAACCAAGAAAAAGGGAAATAATTTCTTATAAATCAATTTTAAACACCTAAAAAAACTAATAAAGAACCTTTCCAATCATTTTCTAACAACATTAATTCATCCAAGCCTCCCTAATATCAAAATAGAGCATCCAATTCAACCAATTTAAACCTAACACAGCCTCCCTTGAATCAAGAATAAATTAAGAAGAAATTTTCACCTTCTAAACCCTTGATTTTTTATCCTTCCAAACCTCCTCCAAAATAGTACAATATTGATATGTTTTATTGGTGGCATGTTACAATAGGTAATTCTCATGAGGCTTGTCAAGACATTTACTAATTTTTTTTTGGTTCCTTACTTGGTCTACTTTTTAATCTTTATATTCTAAAAAAACAATGCTATCAAGACTATCTTCAAGCCTCACAATTTATTCTAAATAAGCAAGATAACATCAACATCACTTACCTAATGATCAATAAAAACTACCTCATAACTCCACCTCATTTTCTAATATTTTTCAAACTATACTTGATTATTATTCACAAACTAATAATGAAAGGATAGATAACATGAACAACCTCAAATAGGTGGTTGAATTTTTCCAACCTCAACCTCTTAAGTCAAAGTAACCAAATCAGCACTTAGATGAAATGACTACTCTAAATTGCATAATGCATTGTCCTCTTTTACCTTATAAATCTATTAATACGTTTTTTACATACAATAATCCAAAATCTTCAAAATCTACCTTATCAACTAATTTACCTATCTCAAATTATAGAAGTCAACCTAGCACATTTCATTCTTATAGTTTAGCTTCACCCAATTCTATATCACATGTTAAGGCATTTTATAATGCCCATAAACATGCCACTTTAGAATTTAGGGTAGACTATGATTCCCATCCCTACATCTACTTAACCTTTAGGTAAAATTACAATGCCTAATATTATTATACATTTCATAATACCATATAAATTCAACTTCAAGAAACCTTTCAAGATATATAGACTTCAATTTCATATGCTCGTCTTTGATATAAACGTTAGCATAGTTGTTTGTTGTGATGTTTATTGCATGTTTCTTTATATTTACCCACTTTACTTTTTTTAGTTTCATTGTTATTTTTTTAGGATTTTTTTGTTTTATTTCACTTTATAGTTTGTGACTTGCATTATCATACCTTTGATAGGAGTAGGTCTTCCTCACAAACACACTTTACTCACATCATTGTTTCCTTTATGTTATTTGGTTTTATTTCACATTATATTTGGCATTTGTTTCCATTTTATCTCTTAGATATATCTTTCCTTATTATCATTTTAACCATTTATGTCATTATTTGCCTTAGTAGATTTATCATTATTTGAACCTTATTTATCTTCCCTTTTTCTGGTATGCCCATTTAACTATCCCCTCTTTTGGGTTGACTAATTTATTTGGTACATGTGTTATATCCTTTATAGGTTAATTTGGATTCTTAGTGACATGACTATCAAAGCATAGATGCATCCCTTCATAGCACTATTTTAGCTATTTATGATCAACTATGAGCATATTCATCATTGCATCACTTATATACATGGATTTCTCTTGATACCCATCATTCCCTTACTTCCTTTAATTTGAGACACACATAGGTCAATATTGAGATTGCATACTTGTGGGAAAGTCCAAGATTTTTTAGACACCTTGGTCTTTAGGTCTTTTTCTCTAGTGATCAACTATAGGCTCGCTTGTGTTTGTCATCTATTTTACTAATGTTTGGTTCTTGAATTCCATATGGAAAAGGAAGAATATAAAAATAAAAAATATTTAAATTCCAAATAATCAAATAAAAAAAGGCAATTATTAAAAATTAAAAAAATATATTAGAATTTAGATCACACCAAAATATGTGATCTATATTTGGTACATATCATAAATTAGTCAAAGATTAAACACCACATTTGGAATAATTATAGAGTCGAGGTCCATTATGGTGTGATTGGATAGTATATTAGAATATGAGGTGTCATTATATCATATACTTATAGTGCCACCTAATTTATCACATAATTACCCAATCTTCATAACAGACTAATGGCCCTATAAGGGGTCATAAGGAATGGGGAACACATTATGGAAAGGTAGGTCCTTTTTAATTTTCATGCATATATCATTCATGGTTTATTTTATGTACTTGAATTTTTACCCAAGCTTTGTTTTCATTAGTCAAAGTGTCATAAGTTATTTGTGTTGATAGTTATTAGCCTTTTTTACTTGCCTGATGTGTCTCATTCTTGCTAAGAATGTTCAAATCACCCATGTATAACCTTGCATTCCTTATTTACATCATATTTATTGTATTTGATCACATTATTGATCACATCTACGTACTTACAAATCTTGGTTTATATTTGTGAGTTACATTATAATACCTTGGATAGGACCAAGCCTTCCTCACAAATACCCTTACAACATTTTCTACCATACCATGTCACTATCATGCTATTCATGTCATTAGATGGTATTTTCTTATATTATATCTTAAAACAAGAACCATGTTTGAGTTTTCATCCTTTATATCTTTTGATTTTCATTTATCAATTATTATCTTATTTATGTTTTCTGGACTTCACTTATCTTAAATATGGAATTTTACATTCTTACATGTTTCTCTTTATTTATGAATTCTTCATGTTTGTCTTACATCTTGAATTATATTTCCTTTTCACTTATTTATGATTTATTCATCTTCAACAAAAATACTTTATATAAATCTTGTTTTAAAATTAAATTTCTAATCATCTATGATTTATTTATGTTCAATTCGACATACTTATCTTACATGGGATTACTTTTCTCTTGATTGCTTATCTTGGTTAGAGTTTGCTTACATTGATATTTTATTTATCATTTATGTTTTACATGATTCCCAACATGATTTACTATGTTATACATTCTTTTTTACCATTTATGTTTTCCATACTTCCAACATGATTTAGTGAGTTCTTCAATCATATGTTATCATTTTGTTATTTACATGCTTAAACTTTTATTTCTAACCTAACCATAAAAATCTTAGTTTGCCAATTTTTTTAAGTAATTTAGATAGTTTTGAGAGTTATTCATTTATATTTCAACCATCCTACATATCCATGCATTGATTCTATTGTTAGTTTTGTATCCCTAGGGTTTATGAAATACAGGTATTACACCCTCCACTCTCAAGACTAGGATATTTCCATGCATTCAATCATCAAAAAGGTAAGTTAAGATATGTATATGGTATTTTTAGTTTATTTTATTTTATTTAAACATTAATTTAAATATTTCATGTTTAGTTAACTCATTTTAATGTGTTTCCATGGTCTTTATCAAAGAACAATCCCCTATTACAATCACATTACACGTGATGATATTTGTGTGGGGCATATGTATACACATAATATTTTTAATAAGTTTGTTACTAACAATCCTCTCTTGTAGGAACCTATGGTGTTTTAATTTTTCTAAGTTCATACCTTAAAGGGTGCACTAGGAAAGGGGTGGGCAGACCATTGGTATTTTTTAGGATTGTTTTCCCTATGCTACTACTTGATATATACACAAACATTTCCTAAAAACATTCCCTTGAGCTTTGACTCCTCTTTTTCACCCTCCTCTAGTCATTTTATACTTTAATTAGCGCTTCCTTAGCCTCAAAATATTTTATAACAGTTTGTAATACATTGTTAGTCCCATTAAATCTATACTCTAATTGATAAATATTATTTACTTTCTAGGTTCCCCTTGGCCAACCTAGACCAAGACGTAAATTGTTTTTATAAATAATGATACAGAGTGGATTGGGTTGACCATACCAACTAAATTTTTAGAAAGGTTTAATGTTAGATTCAACTATATATACACACTAATTTCTTCATTTATTTAGGAAGAGAAGAAGAAGAGATATACATTATGCATATACTTATCCACCATTCTACTTAAATAGTATAGCTTACAATTTCATAACTTATTTGGAGATATATATCTTGTCTTGTGGAGAAGTATTTTGGATTTATATATAAGTTATGCATTCTAGATATGACTTATCATTGTTATCTTTACATACCACAACAACCTATTGGAAATCACCTTGGCTAAGAGAGATATTGAAGCTCAGAGGTTTTGTCTTCAAAGGTAAGTATTCCTAACTTTGTTCCTCCTTTGTAAGAGTAGATAGATTAGCATTTGTATTATATCCCATGTATTAAGATTTAATATACATTGATGTAAGTATATGTCTTCTATGCATGCTTAAATTTATATTTATTACCCTTAATTTTTTCCACAAGCTTTGGTGGGCACTAGATTAGATTTTTTTTCACTTGTAATTTACTTTTATAAATATGAAAACACAAGACCTAGTTAGGGTTGTTACATATTTTTGCTCGACTAGAGGCTTTGGAACCCTCCCTAGTTATTTTATTATGGTAAGAGATCCATTTGCTAGGTATTTTTTATCCATCTTGGTGATGACCCTGAATATATAATGTATCAATAATCAAAAATGAAAGTAGGATTTATCTTCTCCAAGATAGGATTGATTAATAAATCAATTGCATTTTCATTTTCATATAAATTCACTACTTACATTAATTTTTTTAATCTCACCAACAACATTACCAAACCATAGTAAATATCAAATATTAAATGTCACACAATTAAATTTTTTCAAATTAAATTTTCAAACGTATATTATGTTCTGAGACTACAACATAACCTTATCAACATAAGTCAACTAGACTAGTGCAAAAATGATATATGATATACTTTTTGAATGGTGAGTTTGTGATTTTGGATAGCAAACCTATAAATAGACTATTTGAAAACATGATGATGACAAGAAACAAAATGTTTCCTCTTAAGATTCAATGTGAAGAGTTTTTAAAACATCAAAATTTATAAACAATTGGCCAAGCATCTTTTAAACACTCACAAAAGTGCCAATCCTAGTTATGGCACTTAAGATTTGGTCATTTGAACTTTTCTAATTTTCCATTATTTTATAATAAGGAAATGGTGAATGGATTTCCAAAAATAGAGAAACCTAAAACAATGTGTGAAAGTTGCATACTAGGGAAAAAACATAAAGAAAATTTTCTATTAGGAAAATATAATAGAGCCAGGAATCCACTTCAGATAGTTCATTAAAATCTTTCTAGACCAATGAAAACACCATTAATTGAAAATTTCTATATTTAATGACATTAATTGATGATTTAAACCCAAAAACATGGGCGTATTTATTAAAACACAAATTAGATGTCATTATTATTTTTATAAAATTCAAGGCCAAAGTTGAAAAAGGAAACAACCATTATACCAAGTTGTTGATATCTGATTGAGGAGGAAAGTATATCTCAAATGAATTTTAGATTCTTTGCAAAATAAATTGAATAAAGAATTATTTTTCAACTAGATATACACCTTAGTATAATGATGTAGTTGAAAGGAAAAGTATACAAATTATGTAAATGGATCGAAGCATGATAAAGTCCAAAAACCTAACAAATGAATATTGGGATAAAGTTATTGCATGCATAATATACATATTGAATATATGTCCAATGAAATGAAAGATAAATAAAATACTATAAGAGGCTTGAAGCAAATAATAAACATATTGTCTCACACTTAAGAGTCTTTAGATACATAGCATACTTATTGGTGCCTCAAGAATTGAGAAATAAATTATATGATAAGGCTATGAGAAGTGCATGTTTTTGGGATACAGATAAAAATAAAAAGCATATAATTTATAAAATCTAACTAAAAAAAAGACAATAATTAATTGATATGTATTTTTCCTTGAAGAATAAATATGGAATGGAAGCACTAATAAAATCACTACAATTACAACTAGTGTTCCACAAGATAATGAGGATAATAATGTTCAAAACATTAATCTTACTCCATAAGTGAATGTTCCAATAATACCTTCTAATTCATATTCAAATCTAAATCCCTCTACAATGGTCAGTCATATGACCTAACTCTTGCATCATTAATATCTCACTTTAGAGACAATTCAAATAAGAAATGTAGTTTTAAGAATATTTATGATTGGTCTAAAGTAGTTGAAAATGTTGATTTATGTTCTGATTTTACATTTATATCACAAGCTAGTCCAATACATTTTGAGGATGCTATAAAGGATGACAATTAGATTATAGCCATGGATGAATAAACTCAATCATTAGAAAAAAATCAAACATGGTATATTTTTTATCTTCCTAAAAGAAATGATGTAATTGGAGTGAAATGGATTTATAAGAGTAACTTTAATGTTTATGGGAAAATTAAGAAATATAAATCAAGATTAGTGGTTAAGGGATGTACACAATTACTCATGATAGATTACAATGAAACATTTTCACTAGTGGGTAGATTAAACATTGCTAGAATGGTGTTGTCTATTATGGCTCAAAACAATTGAAAGGTACGTAAAATGGATATTAAATAAACATTATTGAATGGAATTTTGGAAGAATAAGTTTACATACAAAAATATCCTAGTTATGAGTTTTTTAGATAAGAGAATAAGGTATATAAGCTAGAAAGGCCTTATACGGATTAAAACAAGCTCCTAGAGCTTAATATAGTATAATTAACTATTAAAATGTAAATAATGGGTTTATCAAGTGTGGAAATGATCTAAATTTCTATGTTAAAGTGAATTATGAAGGACATATTTTGATAGTTTTCTTGTATGTGGATGAATTGATATTTATTGGTACCTTGTCAATTCAATCTCTTAAGATAGTTATGAAATTAGAATTTGATATAACTGATTTAGGAATGATGAGAAAATTTTTTGGCATAGAGGTGAGTCAATTGAGGCAAGGTATTTTCATAGGTAAAATTAACTATGCTAAATACTTGTTGAAGGGGTTTAAGATGATGAATGTGAATATAGATACAACACCAGTAGAAATGGGTTAAAATCTTAGCAAGGAAGACAAAAGTTCATATGTTGATCCAAATTTATTCAAAACACTAGTGGGTAGACATATATATATAACCACCACAAGACAAGACATTATGGATGCCATTAGTCTTATCTACAGGTTTATGAAAATACCAAAACAATCACATTGTAAATAACCCAAAAGGATATTAAGATACATTGTTGGAACAAAAGAATATTTAATCTTATATGCACCTTTTGAATAAATCAAACTCATTGGTTATAAAAAAACAATTATGATGGTTGCATAGATGATATAAAAAACACTTCTAGTTACATTTTTCATCTCAAATCAGGTACAATCTTTTGGGCAATGAAAAATCAATATATTGTTATACTTTCATTCGTATAGGTAGTGTATGTTGTATCCTCGTCAACAACTTGTTAGGAAATCTAGATGATGAGGGTTTTATCATATTAGAGCATAGTCAAGAAGAGGTAACTAAAATATATTTTAACAATAATTTAATGATTATACTATTAAAAAATCATGTATTTCACAAATGCATAAAACACAAAGATACAAGATATCCCTTCATTCATGAGCTAGTTAACAATGGTGAAATGTTTCATGAAATTTTTATGTTTTAAGAATAGTTTTTTTCCATTATTACAAAACTTCTATCAAATAATGTTTTTTAGTAACTTTGAGAACGTATATGTGTAAAAAATATTATTGGTAGTCTAGACTAAGGAGAAGAGTTGAATGATGTTGTAGTCTAATTGTAATTTATCCTACTATTGATGATGTGTTATACTTAAAACTTAAGTGTATTAATCATTGATAGGAGACCAATCTATCAAATGTATTATTTAAGTAGAATATCTCCCTCTACCACAAATTTCATAGATATATCTTTAATGGGATTAATGTAAATCTTATAAAATTTTGTCTTTGTTTTTATAGTTATCTGGAAGTATTCCAAAGAGGAGAAAAATAGAAGCTCATCTTAGTATTATGAGTATGAAAAAAATGACTAGATATAGTCCTATAAAGTGTGAAAATTGGTAACTTGAGTGTGGCTAATGACACCCAACCCATAGGTCCCTCCTACTTGCTTTCATGACCATTATAGGCATATTTTCACTGATTCCCAGTCATTCATAGCCTTCCAAACCTAATCCTATCTCAGCTAGACTGCTCTTTCCATGACAAATCCATCCCCCAGGTCTCTTTACCTAATGACAATAGCACCCAACTTGGACAAAAACATTGGTGGCACTACTATCTACTTTTAGCACTCCTATTTGAGTGCATTTTTGGCCCCAATCATCAGTTCTTTCTAATTTCCCCTCCTTTTCCTTGTTGGGATAATTCAAGTACATTCAAACCTTAATGTTTGGCAATTATCACTCAACAATAAAAAATATAGGAAAGACTACTCAGGGAATCTTCCATATTCTTTTCATACATCTAGCCAATACACTTAAAAGATTATTCAAATTCTTACACCAGTCCCTAACCACCTCAATCACATCTAGTTTAGTATTTTTCATCTTCATACACACTATTACACAAATCATATGAAGTGGAAGAACTACATATGGCTTGATCCCTCTGCAGAGTATTGGTATGTAGGTAACATACTGACACAAGGGGTGTGGATACACATTCAATGAATATTACACACACTAACCTCCCTTTTCTCAAATTTGATCAATATAAAAAAGAGTCTAAGGTTTGAAGATAAAATAGTCTCTATAGGGAGTTACATGGACATCTGGTAGTCAAAATTGCATACACAAGGTCACACAGGCACAACGAACAAAACCTATAAAACTCAGGTCTTCTAGACAACAATGATAGAGGTGGAATACAAAATTGATGCCAATAGTGTCCTATTTTATCACTCCTATACAATCATAAAATGAAGTCTAGATCCTAATTTTCGACACTATCCCAATCTTACATAGTGAATTTGAGACCCTACAACAACCCACATAGTCAGTTTCTAGCTAAGACTTACTTTATATAAATTATTATTATATTTGGAAATATTCAAAATTATAGTCAAATTACATAAATTATTAGCTTAATTAATACATATTTCTTATTAATTTTACTTCTCAAACCCTTTAACTAAATTATGAATAATACACCAATATTCCCAAAACTGTTAAATCATTTGATGACCCTGGCTTACTTCATTTGTGTATTAAAACCCTAGAAACCTTAGGTTATATTTTATACTAATTTTTCCTATATTTTTTTAATTATTTTCATCCATAATAAATTAAAAAATTAGCATTAAATTTTAATATTTCATAGTAATTTTAGAATATTTTTTTTTCAAACCCTAGTTGTCCAAACTAGGTCTTGGTATTCTTATCAATAATTTTTCAATAATGTTCTAAGTTTTATACTAAAATATTAAAATAAAAAATTCACCTCAAATTTAAAAAATCAATAGTAATTTTTTAAAAATATTTATTTTTCAAAACCCTAGTTGCATCTTATAGGTCTCTTTAAATCACAATTTTTCCAATAAATTATTGATTTCTTACTTGCATATTTCACTCAAAAATTCACTTTAAATTTCAAAATTTCATAGTAATGTTCAAAATAATAATCTTACAAACCCTATCTACATATACTACTTCACATTGCTTATTGAGGTATCAACTTACATTTAAAATTAGATTTTAAGAATAGATATCACTTATTTTTAAATATTTTTTACAATTTTAGTAAATAATAAGGAGACCAAACTTGGTCTAATCATGTATATGAATGATGAAGTTTATCATATGTTGATACAAAGATCCATTCCTTGCAATTCATGATTGTTTTTCATAATATGGGATGATATTAGGAAATTTATTGTTAAATATGTTAATATACCTCTTGTCTTATCTCCTTTGGAGTCTCTAGGCCATGTTGAGCTATATTGCATGGTCTATTTTACTATTCCATAGGTTATTACCCATCATTAAAGAGCATAGTTGACAAGTTTTTCACTCCACCACCTCGACGTATTGATTATTGTTACTCTCCTCCCATAGCCACTACTTCTATACCTATAGTACATAATGTAGTTCAAATTGTTACTTGATGTGCTACCATGCCTCCCCCACCAAGTCAGGAGTCCTACCACCTTCCTATTCCTTTCCATACTAGGCCCAAACCACCTGAATAGGTAGGTCCACACAAGAATTATTAAACTATTGATTAGTCAAGAAATAAACTAGTTAAGAATTCTATGTTAGAACTGCTTTGGAAAGTCAGTGTGTTTAAAAACATTCTTTATTGGGTAGTTACTCAAAATTATATACCTATTGATTCATATCAATCTTATTTTGCATTAGTTTTCAACACATTAAAAACTATAAAAGATGTTATTTTTTTATAGTGAGTACATGGCTTCTGATATAGTTATTAATTTAGAACTTACCATTGTTCATACAATCTCAAGTCAAAAACAATGAAATTAAGAGAGTTCTAGCTGATAGTGGTTTTGGATTTAATATATGCAATATTACATTCTTATAGACCATGGGTGTAGATATGACATCCATGAAAAAAACATATAAGTAAATTAGAGGGTTTGATGATATACCATGACAGATATTGAGGACCATTGGTTTGGATATAAAGGTAGGGATAGAAACCCTCTCTACATAGTTTCATGTCATGTCAAGGCCTATTCATTATAATATTTTACTTGGATGACCTTGAATAGATGCCATGAGGTAAATTCCTTCTACTCTTCATCACTATGTTATGTTTCTCATTGAAGGATACCTATACACATGCCCAATAGATAACCAACCATTCAGACATTGTCTAATTATAGAGTCATCTTCAACTATCTCATCAGATGTGACATCTCATATCATAGTTTAGTCTCCACTTCATTGCATTTATCTTGATCTGATACATACATATGAGGTAGGAGAGAATAAAACATCTCACACTCCACTTATATTTGTATCCTTAGATCCAAATAATCAGCCAGTCATAGCAGCTTCGACCATTCCAAATATTCTATCGGTCATGGTTCCTACACCTATTACAATTATAAATTCATCGATAGTAGTTCTAATAGTACCATTCGATTCTATATAAATAGTTACTCTATTAGTTACAAATAATGTCACAACATCATTATCTTCTACTACTATAGTTAATGATACTCACATATCACAACTACCCCTTATGGTAAATTCTAACTTACCATGTGTACATGATGTTGATATAGATTTACAAGCTACTCCAGATGATGATACGACACCCACACTCATAAATGATTATTTACATGGATTTAACTTTACACCAGTTGCCCTAAGAGAGTACTAAGATTACTCAAGATCTCTCATTACACATCCTTCATCACTATTAGCATCTCGTACTACACTATCAAGATATACTCCATATTTATAGCCACATATAGATCACTTGGTCCATATAGTTCACATAATTACTTCTATGGATATAGAGCTAGTCATTCATATTTAGGCAAGTAATACAAAACATCAACCATAGAATATGCTATAGATGTTAGTTGATCATGAATAAATCACACTACCTATAATGTGACATGTAACTATTAGCATATTATCACAGCAACATGGTCACGTAGTTTATGTTTTTCATAGGATCATATGCCATGATACAAACTTATGTACAATTTTATAATAAAGATTGGATAAACTACAAGTTTATGATATTATTTAGATTACATGACCACCAACATTAGCTTCACCACTTCCACTCAATACATCTATTTATAGAGCTAAACATCCCAAAGGAGAATCAATATCTTCACCACTAGAGCCACCATTAGTACAACTTTGGTAGGATGACACCATGTATATAGAGTTTATGGTATACAATGATACTTATGATGATGATCTTGATGCATTTGATGATGGCAATGATCTCTTCTTCCATCTCTATCCCCAATGGGCTCCATCCTTGAACCCTTTACTCCCTCAAGCCTATTCTTTTATGTTATTGTGTGCATATTATTTTATTTATATGCTTGTCTATAGCTTCTTTTAAAATTATTTATACATATTTTATTAGTATTTCTTGTACATAATTTTCCAATTATTTATTATACATAGATTATAATAAAACTACCAAAAGCATTCAAGTATTTTAAAATACACAAACATGCAAACAATTCATAAAATATAAAAATATTTTGATTATATGCATTACCATGATTACACTTATACTATCATGCTAGACATATATTTGTAGTTCTTAGCTATTATTTGTTGATTTATCTACATTACCATGCTTCACTTGATCTTCTTCGAGTGTGTGTAGTCACATCCATATCCTTGTTTGCTTCACATCACCTATTGAGGGGGCATCCTACTTCTACATCGAGACATAAACCAATATACATACCGTATGGTGCCATATTTTACATGAATAAACCATCCAGTTTATGTCATTCCAACATCAAACACTCTAGTTATCATGTTGATGTACATTACTTATTGGCTTACACAAATTACTGTATTGACATTCCACTAGTATATACACTTATGTATTTCTTATAATATACGTGATAATGTATTAACATGTTTTGTATACTTTCAATTCTTAATTTGATTAGTTAGATGTGATTATAACTCTAGTATTTACATGCTTTCCTTCCTTACTTTGCATAGCTAGATGTGATTGCATTTTTCAGTTCTTATTTGTCTCATGTATGTGACATAAAACATTTACCAATGTCCTTTGCTTCTATTCATGTGTATGCCTTAGGATATTTTCCAATGTACTTTGTTGATAATCTTCTATGTGATTGTGGATTTCATGTTAACCTTGCTTATTTCAATTATATGCGCATGTGGAATTTGAACATGCCTTGTATGATTACCTTCCATTTTGAGTGACATGTGCCCATGTATTTTATTTTCTTGGACCCTTGGACACCCTTGTATGCTTCTTTCTTCTTTCCTTGTGTGCTTGTTTCTTGAACTCTTTTTTATTATTTTCAATTCCATGATCCATATCATACATTATTTTACTTTTTTGGATGCCATGATAGAAATAATGCTCCATCCCTCCTTGACAACTAAAAACTAAAAACTAACCATACTTCTAATTCTATTTTAGTACATTACACGTACTATTACATTGATATATCCATCCAGGCATACCCTTTTTGATCTAACAATCTCAATTACAAATGCTACTATATCTAGATATATTTTGTAAATTATCATTGATATACCATGTATCTTTGCATTATAACAAACTTGAAGGACTCTTTCTTATGAGGAAATTCATTGTAGGGTCTTCATTCATACCCTCAGAAGAGGGGGAAATAAACAAGGATTTTTTTCACAAATATTAGAGCACCTAACAATCAAAAGAGTAGTTTTTAGCCAGAACAACAACCATACATCAAACTAGGTAGAAAATGAAAATGTCATAACAATCATCATGTTTAACCTAGGCCAATAGTTTTAAGATTGGACTAAAATGTAGGTTCCACTAATATCCACTTTTGGTGCTCCTATCCAAATAGTATAAAAACTAGACTTTCTAGAAATAGGTAGAAAGGTAGGTATAGCTATAGTTTTGCACAATTAGACCCATTAAAAATTAGTAGTATTTAGTACACTTTTACTTAGAGAATCTAGATATAGGGGGCATCATGTGTGGCATGATGGATCTCAATTCCATTTTCAAACATTAAATTTTGTATAACTTGTAGTTCTTGGCATCATTTGGGAGTGATTTCTCATACAAATCCTAAATTTCACATTTTATAGTGGCTTTCATATAAAAATAGTGCACCAATTTTAGAGTGGATTTCATATGAGCCTAATTTCTATGTTTTGGAGTGGCCAAGAGTGGCCTAGTTTATATCATACATTCCAATATCCACTAAATTTTTTTTAGATCATAACACATTCATGTACTTCAAGAACCATCTCATATGACACACATTTCATATTGATATCATTTCATAGCTTAACTTCATGGGGCAATGATAGAGCTAAAGGTATAGCTAGCATTTGTATTCTTGAGCCACTTACTATGATAAATTGGACACATAGTCTAAGCATTGATCAATGAATGTATGACCACCTAGGTTCACTTAGTGGATGATAGAGCTAAAGGGCACATTCTTGAGCCACTTCTAGAGAATTTAGTAATCAGCCTCGTCCATGATATTATTCTTGGTACAACACACATCTATGATTACTCGACATCAATCAACATCATAATAGGTTTTGTATTTGTCTACATACATGGTGAGGTGTATTCTTTCCTTTCCCTTCCTCTCTCTCTTACCTTACTTTGTATATTCTCATTTTAGATATAAAATATTTAGTAAGAATTGATCTAATCTTTGTTTTCTATTTTAGATTTATACTTCACAACATGCTCTCTCTATGCACACCCAACATCACATAGCTTCATGTGATTCATCCTTATAGGTAAGTTCTGGTATGCTTTCAATTTTTCCTTTATCCTAGTATTTTGCTTTGCTACATCACTAAAATAAAATTTGAAAATTAGTAACTTGAGTGTTGCTAATGAATCCCTACTCATATTTACCTTATTATTTCTTTCATGACCTTCATAAGCATCTATTCACTAATTCTTAGTCATCTATAGCCTTGTAGACCTAACCCCAACTCAGCTAGATTGCTATTTCCATGATAAATCCATCACTTAGGTCCCATCAAATGAGGATAATAGTGCCTAACTTGGACAATATCACTGATACCACTACTTTCTACTTTTAGCACTCTTGTCTAAGTGCATTTTTTTCCCTAATGATCAATTAATTTTGGTTCCCCATCCTTCTAGTTGTCAGCCTAATGTGAGTAAATTCAACCCATGACCAATAGATCCGTATAAAATCACATTAAAAGATCATATGGAAAGTTTTGGCAATTATCACTCAGCAAGCAATAATATAAGTAAGACTACTTAGGGAATATTCTATATTCTCTACATACATCTATCCAATACACTTACAAGCTTATTCAAATTATTACACCAGTCCCTAGCCACCTCAGTCACATCTATTTTAACATTTTATATCTTCATACACTCTATTGCACAAAGTATCATGTTGGAAAACTACTTATGGCTTGATCTCTCTTTAAAGTATTGGTATGTACGAAACATTCCCACACAAGGGGTGTAGATACATGTTCAATGAATATTACACACACTAACCTTACCTGCTCTTTCTGAATGTTGGCTAAAGTACAAAGAAGTATAGGGTTTGAAAACAAAATATTATATATAGGGAGTTATATGAACTCTTGATAGCCAAAATTTCACAGATAGGGTCACACAGATGCAACAAATAAAACCTAGAAAGCTCAGGTCTCCTCAACAACAATAATAGAGGTGGACTACATCACTAGTGCCACTAATGTCCTATTTTGATGCTCCTATCCATTCATAAAATGATCTCTATATCCTAATTTGTGACACTATCCAAGTCTTACATAGTGAATTTTAGACCCTTTGACAACCATCTCGATAAGTTTCCAGCTAAGTCTTATTTTCTATGCCTTATTACTATTTTTAGAAATATTAAAAATTACAATCAAATTACACAGATTAATATCTTAATTATTTCATATTTATTTATTGACTTTACTTCTCAAAAACTTTAACTAAATTAGGAATATTACACCAATATTCCCAAAACTATTAAATCACCAGTGAAGCTCCATTAAACTTAAAATACAAGTTTATAATATGTCTATTTATGTGTAATTCTACATAATGAAACTCTGTCCACCTATAGAATTGATAATATAAAGTTAATTTATATGTTTACATAATATCATATTTATATGTATGCTTTTATCTTTAGCTATATGCATATTATTTTTCTTCCATATTAGATATGTTTTTTTCTACATATGCACATTTCTAAAGTCTTTTGTTTACTATAGAAACTATCATAAGGGTTTCAATTTATAATAAAGTATGCTTTTGTAAAGTGAATTATTGTAAATTCGTAGTCATGCATCACTTTAAATCTTTGACCACTGACTTAGTTTCACTTTTTTTCCATGATAAAAAAGCTACTATAGATTTTATGTTTTTTACCAATCAAGATAAATCAGATGCTTATGAAGATAGGTTCCTATTTTAGGTTTTTTTTCTCTTAAGGGTTAAATTATGGATTTTTTTTAATGTTTTTGAGACCAATGTAATTTGACCACGCATTAATATATTAACATCATCAATGAATGGATCTTGTAACTGTAAAATATTTTCCCCA
This sequence comes from Torreya grandis, assembly GCA_037957365.1. NCBI lineage: Eukaryota > Viridiplantae > Streptophyta > Pinopsida > Cupressales > Taxaceae > Torreya > Torreya grandis. The sequence goes on from JARHVA010003756.1 coordinate 1,286,498, forward strand.
ACTTAAAAACATTACAATGTTGATTCATGGCACACATTGGACATGGATATCTATTAGAATCAAATCATATCTCATCACATCCTTATAACTACGTTATCATGGGTTCAAGTCATGTAAATTTGATAACTACCTGAAATCTAGGTTAATGTATGGTATGGGCATTATTATGTATGATATCAACATAAATACCCTATCATTTTTCCTCAATATCACCATCTAGTTCACCTTTACATATTCCACCATTTGAATGTTATGTTTTGTCTTGACCTTCCCCATAATTTTCCCTTTGTTCAAAATTACCATGAAATGACCTGTCTCCTCCTCACGTAGATCATTGTGACATTGTATGAATGAACACACAACCTCATTTTCCATTGTCACCTCCAATATAAATATATAATTATTATTGCTTGATACTTTATGTATAAAAGGTTATACAAGGCCAATGATATTGGGTTTTAGTTAGGTGAAATTGATATTTCGTTACTTTTATTTATGAAACCATTATACCAAAATATAAAATTGCATCCATCCCAATGTAACTTACATTTTATGTGCAACTACTAGTTTATTGTAATATTAAATATATATAATATTATTTAACTAAACACACACACACACACACACACACACACACAAACCATGGATAAATTTGGACATAAAATCCAGTGATTTGATATATGTCCAAACTCCTCCCCATGTAAATATTGGCCTTGACATGTGTCCTAGTTAACATATACACATATAAGTTATATTACATACATACAAAAACTCCATTATTCTTGAAACTTCATCATAAATTATTGATATATTTTAATCTTAGTGTTCTATTAATATTTATAAAACTAATGTGGCAATACATTTTCATCAATTTAGGTTTTTTTAGATCACATCTTCATCATAAATTACACCATCTATACTTTTCAACTTGGATTCCAAAGAACTTATATGTACTATTTATTTTTAATGCATTTCATTTGCTATGAAATACACATTAATTTTCTTTTATCTTTGTTCTTTTAATGAAATTTGCTTATGTTTGCATACATGTAACCTAAGCTTACTATTATGGACATGTGCAATGTTATTAGATAAATTTTATGTCACTGGATACTATTTCTCCACTATATTTAATTTTGACCCAATTTATGAGGATACTAAATTATCAAGCAACATCTTGACATATCAAATATCATGAAAGAGCACAAGCCTTGAAGTGGTATCAATGTGATTATTTAGTTATGTGTTAGGATTGTATAGGGAAAACTTAATAGTTTCTTAGTGATAATAAATATCTCTCCAATAGTTGTTTCCTTTCATATTAATTTTTTTTAGATTATTTTTTGAAATAATAATTAAATTAAAATCTCTATGACATTGAAATTTGAGTTTAAATAAAATTGAATAATTAAATGTAAATTATAAATTATAAAGGACTTGAAGGTAAAATTTGTGTGATTAATAAAATTGGTCTAGATTTCACATGTAATAGTTGTGCCAAGTGGAATTAATTAACTAACTATTAAACTTGTTGGTGATTAAAACATTGTCTAAGAAATTTTCCTTTTAAAAATATTAACAGATCTTGTCATGAAATAATAATTAGTATAAAATTTGTGGGAAAAATCTTTTCTCAGTTCTACACAATTAAAATTAATCTGATGTAATAAAAATAGGATAATAAAATGTGACCTCTAATAAGATTAACACGCACCCTAGTCTACCTACTAGTAATATCCGTCATAATTTTTAATACTATATGTATCCTTAACTACCCAATAATAGTTATGCAGTGGATGTTAGTAGTAGAAAATAAGATATAACTTAGACCACATCACCCTCAAAATACATAACATAATTTGTATTGAAATTCCACAACAAAACACATATCTTTATTTCATTTAAGTCAATAGAAATAACACATGCACAATGACACAATGATAAAATGAGATGAGTTACAACATCATATCCATATATTGGTGATGATAACTCATAATATTAACAAGTTAATCACTATATCTTCTCTTTATTAATAAATCCTAGTCCCCTCATCTCATAGAATAGTTATATGTGAATGATTATATATAGACACAAGATCCAACTACTTACATTAAGTGGTTTTACCCAATTAACAACATTAACACACCTTAGTTCATCTCAATTATTAAATGTCATAAGGAATAAATGTTTTTTCATCTATAAGTAAAAATTATGCACTAAAATTCAAGTAATATATGAGATATATTATGTAAATTATTAAATGAATTCTTATCAGCTTCCATGTCTTTTTATATTAAATTCTAGGTAAACAAAAATAACTTCCTCCATAACACATCATAGTCAATGATATCGAAATAATTTCCCGTCACAAATATTCATGAAAAATTATTTTCCATGATCCTCTCATTATTTCTATAATGATTTAATGCTCTATAATAGGATTCTAAAATTATCCATAATTAAACATATAAGCTATGTAAGAATTTTCATCAACCTTCAGAAGTTTCACTTACTTTTTCTTCCCTTGGATGAAGAACCTATTCATAAAATACCTTTTCTCATGAGTAATATTGAAATATGACATAATCAATCATATTATCTTACATGGATACAGTATGAGTAAATATTAACATAACATATTTATTTGTATAGCTTTGAAAAATTACTCAAATAAATGAGAAGATAAAAATATGCACAGAAAATCAATGCATTAAATATTATAAAGACAAGTTTCATAATATGAAACTTAAAACTTCACTCGATATAATCATAATAGAGATAATTTAAAACATCACAAAACCCATGTATGTAATAAATAAGATTTGTGAAAACTTACAACAAGACATATGCACAGTCAGGATCATTGCACAACCCAACATTAACACAAATCCTAAATATAATAATTTTAGTTGAAAATATTTCTAATGAAAATAGATAATCCCTCATAAGATACCATGGGCAAAATAATTTTTTTTCTACTCATGTGAATTATAAGAATTTAGCTAATGGTATTCCCTATTTTGTAGCTTTTGATGTGATAATCTATCTCGCATATTATATGTCTTGTCCTTTCCACTTTATAATATATTATTTACACTTAATTTTCATTTTAATGATTCAAACTATGTTATTAAACACCTCTTATATATCCTTGTTCTTTTTCTTAGGCATAAAAAAACTCTAATCTATTTCTTCAGAATCTACACTTTATTTTTTTACTTCTCTAAAATTCAAAAATTTGATACAAATCAACCACATCAAAATTAAGTTATATTTGTATATCTCAATATAAATTTATCTCATATGAATTATTCACAAAATTTTACATTATTTTTAATGGACTAATATTTTTCCCTTTCAACATATCGTATGGTCATTTTCGAAATCTCTCTTTTCTAAAATTCACTAAGACATTCATATCATCTATTCTTGTGATATACATGCTTATTATACTATAAAATATGAAGTGGCATGCATCATGCACTTTATTTTGTTGAATTTTT
>JARHVA010003756.1:1297500-1305000 GCA_037957365.1 Torreya grandis
TAATTTTTTTTTCTCATTTCATCACACACTAATATGATTCCTCAATAGATCAAAGTCTAATCATACCCAAATTATTCTAAATTTCCATGTGAAATCCATTTACACATCTTGATATCTTCTCAACACCATCTTCAACATGAATCAATTTTATAGTAAGTATATATAAGTCCTTATTGTAGTGTTTGATAATCATCTCTCTTTATCAGTGATTTTGGATTTTCTTAAATAAACTCATGTTATAGTCCTAATGAATAAACCTAGTTTTAAACTTCATAATAAATATATTCATTGCATTAATATTCTATTTTCATTTTTTCACTCTTAGATTGTACATATTGCCACCATAAATATGTTTGACATTTCAAATTTTATCTAACAAACTTAACTCACATGTGATCTTCCATACTTCCATACTCAAAATTATCTCTTTAACTCGGTCATCCTATTAACCAATTCTTGAGGAATAAAAATCTTGGAATAACTTCTAAGGTATAATTTTGGATTATTTTTCACTCTAAAAAAATCAATATATATATATATATATATATATATATATATATATATATATATATATATATATATATATATATATATATATATATATATATATATATATATATATATATATATATATATATATATATATATACATATATCCATGTACTTTAAATTTCTTCTTCCACATCCCAATCTTCAAGTGTTTCTTCTGCAACCTTAATATCACTTTTATCATCTGATACTTTTATTCCACGATGATTTTCTATTTCCACTTCTTCTATTGTATCTTGCATTTATATTATCACTTAAGTGAGATCTAATTCTACAAGTGATCTAAGAACTTGTGATCTTATGCCTCCTAATCCTCTTTATGTGTTATTTACTATGAAATCAAAGATACTGATACCAAATTGTGATTTCATAACAATTACACCTTGCACCTTCCACCAAATGATATCGATGGAAGATGTCTATATCTATGTTCTACCCATACTCATAATTATGGAAAAACACAACCAATAAATATTACTATAACCTCTATCTAATACTAAATTAATTAGTCATAATTATGGGTCTCAATTATTAAATACCTTAGACCATAAATTAGTCATAATAGTCAACTGAATTTGCATTGAAATGAAATTAAAAAAACACATATATTTATATGATTTTTATCAATAAAAATATAATATATAAAAATGATATAATCACATCACATTGTCACAATGACATTCACTACAACATCAGATTCTTAGACCTTGATTCTGCTAAATCATATCATAAGACCAATCTCAGTCATCTCATCTACTATAATAGGTGTACATGCATGCTTATATATAATAAATACCTGACTACTTCAATTAAGTATTTTTATCCCACAAACACCTTAGTACATCTCAAATATTACATGTCACAATAATTAAATGTTTTCAAATTTTCAAAGAACAAGAATATTTTATAATAAGACTTGTATTTAAGACAAAAAGGCATAAATAAATGAATATTTATTACCTACCAAGTCTTATAGAATTAAATCGTATGTGACAATAATTAATTCCTCCATAACTGATATGTCACCCATTTATAGTTCTAGTAGATGATTTCAAATACCTTCTCATTGTCCTGTATAGACAATGCCAATTCACCATGGCAAGTGATCTAGAAGAGTAGACTAATTGAAATAATTTTTATGGTTTTTTATCCTTTTTAAATGTTAAATTTTATCCTTATAAGTTATCATATTTTTCTTATGAGACTTGCATAGTAAATAAATCTTAAAAAATTAAGTGTTATGTGGTGTGTTTGGAGGCCCACTTATGTCCAACCACTAATTATTATGAATGTATCATAAGGATAGAAATTAGGGACTTGGGGTCATGGAGACTACATGTGTTTTCCCTTTCAATAGTTGATAAACATATTATACACTTGAAATTAGATATTAAAACATAAATTAGGTGCATTGGTCCTATATCATGTGGCCATGACAAGGGTCATGGGTTGGTAAGACTTTATTGAATGTATTCATTTTGATTATTTAAATTGTTTATTCATAAAAACATTAACGTATACCCTAAATTTTAGCTAGTGAGATTAAAAATGGTAAGATAGTAAGGGATGTTATTATTATATTATTTTAAAATTATTATTATTATATGATTCTTGGGGAATGCATATATGAATATTTTCATTTTAATAACTAGAAACATCATATGAGTATGTATTTTGTGTTAGATATATATAATTTTGACTGGTATCAAATATATTTTAATATAATTTCTATTTCTATGATGGGATTATTGGATAATCTCATAATCTCCCTTTGATACATAATGTTAATGTTTTAGTTATAGCCTATACCTTCTCGTTGGTATAATTTATACTTTTGTTGTGGTATTATGATTGATCTTGTACTATATTTTTTAATTAATAAATATGTCTAAAAATGTATATTACAACATGTTAAACAATTATTTATTAGGTTCTAATGCTTGAGTTGGTTTCACATAGTGTGGTGTTAAACTCATATCCCAAAAGGATTTGCTTCAACGTAAGGGATTCCATGTAATATAATACCTTAAGTGTAGGATTTCAAAAAAAATCTATTGTAAGCATTGTGATTTTACCATATTATATTGTGACATCAAGAACATGGGACCATTGTGTAGTGAAATGATAAAAATATAATTTTCTTTAAGAGGTAGGAAATAAATGTGCATTAATAACTAAAAGTGTGATATGTTTATATTGTTTAAATTGAGGAAAAAAATTTAATGAGGAGAGGGGAATACAATTCCCTATATTTTACACAATGGAATTCTTATGTTATTGATGTGGTCCCTACCTTTTTGGGCCTTTACACATGTGTATGATTAAAAGAAGGCCTTTCCTCTTTAAAATATTCTACTTGAGACTATGGTAATTAAAAGAACCTTCTTAGTTGGTTAAACTATGACATAATAGAAGGGGTAGGGCTTATTAACAATTTGATTGTCATAGTGTGGTTTAACCACTTATGGCATGTATAGTGTTTTAGTATGAACTGAAAGTTTAGGTTAAAATATCAATTTTTATTAATTTATTCTCAATGAGATAATTAATGTTTTTTGGTTGAATGGTATCCATGGTTCAGCTCATAAAAGTATTAGTATCCCATGACAATAGGTAGGAGGTCATAGACCTAATCTCATACATTATTATTTGGTGTTATTTTCAATCTTATATTTAAAATGTGTTATTGACCTCCTACTTGTAATATATAAGAGGTATGTTACATCCATTTGGATTTGAAAATTATAAAATAAAATAAGAACCTAGAGGTAGGGTATTTTATTCCAATACAGTTGATCATTGGAATGGTGGTTTTATTTTTGAGTTTGTTGTCTTTTTCTATAGTTGAGAACTATGGGGTTAGAAAAAAAATTATATCTATGAAGTATGCCTTCCATTTATGTGGTGATTATATTATTTATTTTCCCCATATATTAGTTACAAGTGACCATATCTTTTCTAATGGAATTTACCATGAATAAGTCACCCAATGATGGTTGCGGTCCATTGTTTCATAAACTTTCTCATTTCCCTTTTGAGAAAATATTAAGTCATCATGACATGTGATCTTCCTGGTAATAATTGTAATCATTGATATGGATTTGTATCCTATTTGAATTTTGATTTTCATCTATTTTAGTTATATTCTTCTTCTTATGAATGTACCTATCAATAGAACAGTAAAAAATGGATGCATTTTTATGTGTGTGGAGGTGGTGCATTATAGTTTCTAAAATTAAATAAAAACCTCCTTAATTTTTACATCCACATTTTTATTTTAATTTAATGATTTATTTCATGTTAGTAATTTTTAGGACATTCACACATTCCATGATGTGAAGAAAAAAATATTTCATGAAAATATTCAAAATACATTTTACAGAGTACAAAAATATAGTCATAGTCTCCATCATAATTTTTACAAAAAGCACCCTCTGAGATCAATGAAGATATGAGAGTTTATATTGTATAAATATTCATCATTCATTTCTATTTTAATATTGATCATGCAAAAAAAAAAAATCATGATTGTTTTTTAATGAATTTAGAAACACCTGCATGGCTATAGGAAAGGTCTCATAGATATAGTAAATGTTGTGAAACCACCAAAAATGTGATGATAATTATTAAAATTTTACTCCATTATTTGGATATTGATTATTTCATTTTAATCCATAACTACTTCCATCAGTTGCATTTATGATAACACAAATATAACATTACCATGGCTCTCAAAATAGGGTTCTTTTTATTTTTGTTTGTAGTTGCATTACTCTTATTCATTTATGATGTCGATGAGGGCCATAATATCTTAGAGGAGAAACACCACCCTACTTTATCATATGTTAATATAAGTTCAATTAATCACAAACTCAAGGTAAAATAATTTTTTTTATAACTTCAAAAAACCATGCATTTGAAAAACTATATGTGGAATTTACTTTGCCTACATGTAAAGATAGCCTTAAAGTGTTTTTCCTCCATATATTTTACCTTATAATTCATTAGAAACAAGATTAAATTCTTGTATAGGTTTTGATTCTCTGAATGTATTTGCCAACTGGGTACCTCCTATTCACTTCTACAATTGGACTAGATTTCTTATGATTCTATTAGAAACAAAGTTTATTACCTTGAGCTACCTGATACATAATTAGAGAGTTCCATATCCCCTTCCAATGGATATTTATCCTTTCTCACAAAAATTGATTTCATCAAAAACATCATTGTAAACAAAATTCCGTAGGAATTAGGTTGACTTCAAGGTCTAAAGTCACCCTCTTATATTTAATTTATTACAAGTCTTTATTCTGATGGATTTGACTACCTAAAAATAGATAGAAGAATTGAATTTTATTGTTAACTTATTGACTAGAATAATCCATATAGCGCTGAGTCTTCCATTGATTTCCCTTACACAAACACTCTTAGATTTCCCTTACAATATCACCCACTATCATTTCTCTAACTAATTGTGTGTTTCCTAAGAGCAGATGACTTCAAGGTATGTAAATGGTTTGAAATTTTTATTCAAGATGAGTTAAGAATTCATATAATATATAACATGGAGGGGGATTATCAATTAGATTTTAAAGTAGAATAAAAACAAAATAGACAAAATTTTAGAAGGACATCTACTAGTGTAAGAAGAGGCAAATCCCCTGTAATAAGGGGACAAGGTGGGTTTAATACCACCAAAGGTAGGTCTGATGTAAATAAAGATAAATCATCATGTGATGTAGAAAGGTAAGATTATAATAGGCAAGGGTTTCAATACAAACAAAGGGGAAGAGGATTTCACAAAGGATGAGGTTATGGAGGTGCTAGATGATGGTTTTTGAATTAGCATAGATCTTATGTCTATTATAGATGTGGAGAAGAAGGACAAAAAGCATATGAGTATCCACACTATCAAGATCAAAATAGGAGGCAAGAAGATCATCCAAGAGTAAATCTATTTGAGGTTGAAATAAAAGTGCAAAATAATGAAGTTGCACTAGCTGATGTAGAAGAGAATCTCATGATGAGAAGAACCATAATCACTCCAAAGGAAGGATAAAGTACATAATAAAGAAGGTGGTGATACATGACTATGATTAAATATTTTTTTAACAAGATATACTTTGGGTGGAAAGGTTTACAAAGTAATGATAGATGGTGGTAGTTGTGAAAATATGGTTTCTAAAGAAATAACTGAGAAACTAAATCTGCAATGTGAAAAACATCCTAACCCTTATCAGATTTCATGGTTTAAGAAAGGGAATGAGGTTATAGGAGATAAAAATTACTTAATCAAGTTTTTTATAAGAAAAACATATAATTATGAAATATGGTGTGATGTTATTTTGATGGATGCATGTCATATGTTATTGGGGAGGCCATAGAAATTTGACAAGGAAGTAGTTCATGATGGAGCAAAGAACAAATACATTTTTTTAAAAATTGGTACAAAGGTAGTTTTGTAACCTCTTAAATAAGAAGACAAGATAAAAAACATGCTCTATACTAAAGAATTTATCCAATATATGAAGGTATTAGGTTGATGTTATGTACTAGTAGCAAAGAATGAAGAAATTTAAATGGCACCAATGCAAACAAAAGCAACAAGAGTGCTAAAAAAATATACAAATGTTATGCCTGATGAGTTAACAGATAGATTACCACCAAAGAGAGATATTCAACATCACATTTATTTGATTCTAAGATCAGCTCTACCCAATCAAGTAGCTTATATGATCAGTCCAACATAACATACAAAATTAAATAAATAGGTTGCTGAATTTCTCAAGAAGAAAGTGATAAGGAAGTTTATGAGTCCATATGCAACACCACTATTGATAACTCTAAATAAAAATGGAGGATGGAGAATGTGTGTAGATAGTAGATCAATTAATAAAATTGCAATAAAGTATAGGTCTCATATACCTCTTATAGATGATCTAAAGGATGTACCTGTAGGAGCAAAATATTTTAATAAAATTGATCTAAGGAGTGGTTATTATCAAATTTTAATTCATGAAAGAAACAAGTGTAAAATTGTATTCAAGACTAGGGATGGCTTATATGAGTAGATTTTAATTCCATTCAAATTATTTAATGCACCTAGCACATTTATGAGGGTGATGAATACAGAGCTATGAGAATATATTGGTAAGTTTGTGTTTTTTTATTTTTATATTCAGTAAGACTAAAGAATAACAGTTACAACATTTGATAATGGTAATGGCTTTGTTAAGAAAGGAGAAGTTGTATGTAAATTTGAAGAAGTGCAGGTTTATGTAGAATAGTTTGGTATTTTTAGGATTTGTAATTTTGGAAAATGGTGATAAAATGGATGAAGAAAAGATAAAGGAAACTATCAAGTGGCCTATTTCAAAAAGCATTAAAATGGTAAGAAGTTTCCATGGTTTCGCAATTTTTTACAAAAAAATTATTAACAATTTTAATAGTATTATGGCACCAATAATAGATTGCATGACAGGGAAGGAATGTGTATGGACTAGAGAAGCCATACAAAGTTTTGAAATTTTTAAGAAGAAGATTATAGAAAGAACAATTCTAACATTACATTATTTTAATAAATCATTTTAAGTTGATTATGATGCTTCATTTGTGATAATTGGTGTTGTGTTGAGTCAAGAAGGAAAACTAATAACATATTTCAATGAGAAATTGAATGAGATCATGAGGTTTTGAATTATGTGAGTACACAAAATAAGTTGAATAGTAGGCTTGGAAATTAGGTTTATCTCTTACAAGGATATACTTTTGTGTTGAAACATAAATCATGAAAATAGAACTAGGTAGCTAATACATTGAGCAAGAGACTATAATTATTAACTACTATGATGAGTGAAGTAATTGAATTTAAAGTTATCAAATAATTATTTGATACTAATCCATATTTTGGAAAGATAATTAAGTAGTGCAAGAATCCATTAATAGGTGGGA
>JARHVA010003756.1:1310000-1330000 GCA_037957365.1 Torreya grandis
GATAGTATCTAAAAATACTTTGTTTGGAAAAAAACTTAACTACCATACATTGAATATGAATTAATCGATTGAAAATTAAAATTACTTATAAAAGTATCCTTTACATTCCTTATCTATTAATTTTGAAGTATTATTTACAAGTTAAATTTGTTTAATAAATTAAAAATAAAAGGTTTCATAGCCTAAAAATATAAGCATAAATAAATTTATAGATGCCAACCATGATCCGTTTTCTATGTATATAAAAAACAAATACAATGTTAAAATTATGTCCATTTTTTATGTTCTCTTCCAATATGTTGAGTTTTCCAGATAAGAAAAACTAGGTTTATAATCATGCCATGGTGTAATAATAATAATTTCTTAAAGAAAAATAAGAATGATATAATAAATAAATCTTAATAATTACTATTTTAGATATCATATGTTGAAAATGGTTTACAAACCGAGAAATGATATTTATTCTTGACAAGTTTATATGAAATAAAATAATAAGGGAAGTAATGTTTATTTAAACATGACATTAATCAACTCATATGTATATGAAAATAAATAAAAATGATGTTAATACTATTTTTATTTATTGGAATGGTATAACATCAGATTTATGGATATGTAGTTCACTCCATGTGTTAGAACATGAGATTTTGTAATGAAATAGAAACATAAATAATACACCAAAAAGTAGAATGTGGTATATAATTAATACAATGCCACAAAGTATGATATTTTAAGTAGTGAAACAATGTTGTTTGATATAATTTTTCATATTCTCAATATTCTCTTGATGAGACACATACATTTAAGGCAGTTTTGCATCCATGAGAAAATAGAACTCATAGTCACATTAAAGTATAAACACATGCAAACCAAAAATAATAATAATTTATGTAGTATTATATATTTAAATATAGAGTACCTTATTACCCACCATCATAATAAATTTCTATAATTTTTATATAAATCTATAGAAACACTTTCTATCACACTTTTTGGTCACATTTATATTGGTCATGGTTTCTCCTATAAAAGAGTTGGAATTTTCAAAGTTGTAATCCTACACTAATAGTGATGTTGCATTGATGGGCCTTTTTTAAAATACCTTCTTATGTCATTTTTAAAATGCATCTATACTTCTATGTTGTCAAGCATTTTATAAATTTTAAATTTTTTTTCACAACCTAGTTTTGACTTACATCTTTTTGACTGGTTAGAAGCCATAGGAAGGGCTAGGAAGGACTCAATTTTGACCACTATGATCTATCTTGATAGGTCCCACTTCCTAGTATAAATCTGTTTGCTTCCTAAAACATGAGAAGGTGATAGGCACAATGATTACTTTGCATTTATTTTTATAAACCTATAATGTAATGATATCAATATATTATTTGGGATCAATATTGATGGGTCTTACTTCCTAATACAATTGTATTTGCATCCTTATTAAAACTATATTGAAAATGTGACAAACATACCTACTACTTTGTGCTTGGACTCAAAAAAATTATTTGACTCAAAATATTTTGAATTGTGGGTGAGTTTTCAGTAGTGAAGTTGGAGTTCATATCTTGGCACAAAGTACATACAACAACTACATCATATCCTTATCAAGAGAGAATAATAATGTCATCATCAACCAACAGGTCCTTTTAATTTAGTTGGAAGGCATCCAATTTTTTATTTTGGTAAAGTAAGGTTTTGTATAGTGAAAGATTTTAAATTAGTAATTATACTTCTATAAAAATCCATGACCACTGACCTCATCACAACTCTTGTGTATGAAACATCAAACAACATTAATATGTAATTTTTAGTAGAGATAAAAGATAAATTAAAAAGTAGAAATAAATTATACAAACCATTCATATTGTAATGGGATGTTTATAATTGGATATCAATTTTATATAGGTAGAGGATTCATTATCATATACATATACATGTACACATATATATTCATATATATGTATACCTACCTACATATAAACTTACCTATATACATACATACATACATACATACATACATACATACGTACATATAGATATTATGTCAATATTATTGTATAAGCCTTTATATAATCAATCTTGATAGGTCACATTTCCAAATACAACTGAGTTTGTATATTCATCAATAATAAATTGAAGGTGACAAGCACAATTACTACTTATTCTTTGGAATCAAATATTTGATTTGATTGAAATATTTCAAAATATGGGTAAGTAGTGAGTATTTAATGTAGCACTCATATCTTTCCATGTATTACATATAACTATTATGTCATCTCCTTGCCAAAATAGATCAATAAAGTTATCATCAAGCATATGGTCCTTACAATTAAGATGGAAGGCATGTAATATTCTATTTTAGTAAAGATAGGATTTTTAAATTAGGAGAGAGAAAATTAGAATTCATACTTCCATTAAAATCAATGACCACTGATCTCATCTCACCTTTCTATATGAAACATTAAGTAATAATAATCTGATATATTTGGTGGAGGTGAGAGATAAAGTACAATGTTAGATTAAATTACACAAGCTATACATATTGTAATGGTATGTTTTTAATTTCATCTAAACTAGAGACAGTTAGGAGGTTTCATATCATATGATAATTGCATATAAAAAAAATTACATAATTTTAAAAACATCTTTCTATTTATGTCAAGTTATTACTATGCTTTGTTAGATTTCATGTAAAAAGAATTTAAATTTGATTTTCATATACTTATATCATAAACTATATTTGAATTTTATGCATATTCACCATTCTATTTAAACATGTTGATAGTTGCTTATTAAAGTACATCCTTGTAAGGAAATGACTCTAAGATCAACATTAAATTTATCTCTCCTATATACAAGAGCAGACAATATTTTTAGACAAAATTAAATTTTAAAAATAAATAAAATTGAAGAGAATTTTGAAAAAAAATGCAAATGAAGATAATAAAAAATGACATGCACAAAGAGATGAAGAAATAAAAGGTCTATATTATAATTATTGACCAAATTAGATTTTTAGGTCAAATTAGCACACCCCTAAGTAAAAACATGACTTTTAGGTGCTTTAAGTGTCTAATATAGATGTCAAAAGGTGATTTATAGGTTAATTAATGTAACTTAATGTTGTAATAGCCTTGGTCATTAGTTATTTTAGTCTTTTTAGTCATTTTGGGTCATTATGAGGTCAAAAAGGTGCATTTAATGATTTGTACATATTTAATTTAAAGTGTGAGGGTACCAAAATATGATTTTACATCCCACATATCTGAATAGGTCTTAAGTAACTAAAACCAACTAAAAATTTGTAGGTTCCTTTGAAAAAGGGTAGTTTTCTTGAAGAAGAGAAGAAGTTTGGCACTTATACAGCTCCTTGGGAAGTGTGACATGTGGGAAATAATCATGGTATGTATTTTAATCTTCTCAAAGATTAGTTACACATTTTATTATCTATATAAGTGCAATTTTGTCCCAAAACCATTCTATTCCTTTTTTAATCTTTTTGGCAAGTAAAAATGACCTTCAGGTTTATGCTTAGTATGAACAAATCAAGAGGTTTCATATTAAATTTTTTGGGGAGGTTAAATTATACTTAGATACCTTAATTTAAAAATAAGTTTTTGTAATAATTGTGGCCTTTTCTTTATGAACCATCCTCATGAGGTTAACTATAATTTTTTACTTACTGTTTCAAGCACCATGTAGGTTTTGCTCCATTTTTGGCAGGTCTATATGAAACAACTGGTGATATTAGTTATAGATTATTTTTTATTCATCCTTAGATTATATACATACTTCTTTTATTATTTCATGGTGTTTTGATGAGAAAACCATCTCAAAGATGGTAGATTAGTCTCATTTAGGAAAACAGGTAGTTTTCCACCATTTCAAAGATCTTCATGCTTGATCGTGGGTTTAAAGAGATGGAATAGGTTCTTTATCATGTTTTGAATCTTATGTTATTTCCTTTAAACTTCCAAGCTCATATTTTAAGTCATATTCCATGATAATGCAGTCATGAAGCATCATGTAGCCAGTTTATTATAGGATTGTCACATACAATTAGCTATATGAAATGTGTAAGACTTTTAACATGTCCATGGAGGTATATTAATATTATTTATCAGTTTAATACATCAAATTATTAGTAAAAAACAAATTATATATTCTAAGGAGTGTAAAAAGGGTACTATAACAGTCATACAAAACAACTTCCCATAGTCCGCCATTGATATGCCTACCTATATGTGTTTTCATGCTCCACCAAGCACATTGAATAGGATAATTTGAATTGGGGAGAGTTTGGTTAGTGAGTGAAGTTTTTTTTAACTCTTTTAAAATTTTCAATTCTAATTGAAACCAATAAACTATGCTTCCTATACATAATATTATTTACTATCTGCCTGTACATTAAAATGGTCAATTTTAGGGGTTAGCAGAGAGGTTGAGATCTCACCTAGAGGAATTTAGACGTGTGGTGAAGCATTAATTTTGATATTAATATTATAAAATGACCTTGGAAGACTTTTTTTCAAGAATATATTGGTAAGTGGAGTTAAGATCACTTAAAAATATCAAATAACTATGTTTAGGCCATAAGTCCCCAAAGGAACAAAACAAAAATACATAATAATTTAATGGTGTCTCATATAGGGGTTGTAAAGAATTTTTAAGAAAATTTATGATGATGGATTATATTATCTAGAGTAGAGAAATAATTTTTTATTTTTTAGGTCAAGAGGATTGGTGGAGGTCAACTGTTCTAAGGTCTTAATATGCCTCTAAAACCACTAAAACCAGGCAGTAAATTCAATAAGATTTGAACTACAAAATTACCTTACACTCAATGATGATAGTTATAGACCATGATAACACATTAATATGATTCAAAATGACTCAAGTGATCACTCATGTGCTAATTATTATCTAGGGAGGACGAAATACTATGTTTGGGTTTTATGCTCACCTATAGGTTTCCTTGTGCCTAGAATGTTCATGTATAGTAGAGTAAACTATTAACCCAAACATGAAGAGAGGGGTAAAAATGTAGATATAATTTTGGATTTTTAAATGGGACTCTAAATATTTTAAAATATATCAAGGAATATATGATAAACATATAGCACAAGGTTAAGAGAAACACCACCTATAGAACTCCCTATAGTCAACTATAGGTTAGTATAGGGTGGTAGTGAATACACCTGTGTTATCAAACAATGGTCTAGACTAAACTAAATGAATAAAATGATCCAATATATTAAAATGGTACTATGGAATTCCAATATTGTTTTAAACACTATGACAAATTATCAAATAATCAAATGTGCACCTACATGCCCCATGGTCAACTCTAGATGACTGTGAGGAGGTGTAGGGAATAAAAAAAATGAGTTATTGAGGTGGTTAGGACATAAAAATGAATAAAATGGATATAAATCATAGTAAAAATATCTACATAAATTAATTTTAGATCATCATAAAAAGTTCCAAATATTGCAAAATCACCTATAGGTAGGGTTCCAAAGGAGCAACACAATCAGGTAGGGTAGCACCATCTTTTAAATTCAATAGAACAAAGTGTGTATAAAGGTTTAAAAGTGTTAGATTTTTTATAATAACAACTATATTTTTATTATTATAGACTACATATAAATCTTAAAATGGATATGAAGAAAAGAAAGGGCTCAAAAAGACGTAAAACACAATCAAATTAGGAGAAGGCTATGCACAATCTACCTCTTAAGAGTCTGCCTGGGAAATCTAAGGAGTTTTGGAGGAAAATAGATTGATAAAAGGATAAAAATTTATTAATTATCATATCCATCACCGGGATATCCTTCTCAAACATTCATCTTGCTTGAGAAAAGAGGGGAAGCACCACCTATTTTATCTCAGATAGGAGGTACTTTCCCCATGCATAAACCTTATAGTTTAGAGAAAAGAGATGAAAGGGTGATCTTAGGAGTTGGTTATAACACTTAACAAAGGTTTGGATAGTTATTAATTATCAGTATAAACATATCATAATATAAAAATGGGTATTTAACTCAACATGGTACTCTACATTCTTAAAGTTACAATCATGACCCTTGAGCAAGATTTTGGCCTAGAGCCCAAAAAATAGGTGAATTTCACTTATATCCATAGGATATATTTATATACATTTGAAAAAAATAATTGGAACCAAATGAGATGTTTTTGATCTATTGGTTTATATAATAAGTCATGAAAGGATCAATTTCTAGCTTTAAGGTCACTTAGGATAGTTGGAATAGAGTGACAAGCTCGATAAGGAAATTTTATAAGCTTGTATATTATTCAAGGTTATGAATGGGATCCAAATAATTATTTAGGAGTTATATACGGAATTTAAAATCAATTTTGTTGCATTATTTTGAGATTTAGATCCCAAACCTTTATGAAACATCACTAAAGGTCAAAATTGCTCAGAAACCTTAAAACCCTTGCAAGGACCAATCTAGAGAAATAAAATTGGAGGTGAATTATAATTTCATATTTTTAACATTAAACCTGTATTAAATTTAAAATGACTAAATAAATCTTTGTCCCATGCTTTTTGGCTATACAGACCTATATGAACAGGGTGAAAAAATAAGCTATTATTGACCATTTTATGTGTTGTAAAGGCTACAAGAGGATTCTAAATATGAAATAAAGTTTCCAAGGAAAATTTATAATTTTTATAAATCTATATATTCATTTAATTCCTTTAATAATATTCTAATGGTTTGAACAATAGCTCTCATTTTAGCTAGTCAAAAATCGCATATTTGATAAGATAGTGAGAAGGGTCTAAAACATCAAGTGAGCTCATTTTAAAGTGTCCCAGATGATTCTAAGGAAATTTACGGTATTTAAAGGTTCCATAAAATCCATACCATATATTGTTTTTGGAAATTGCTACCAATTTTGAGGCCAAGTGTGCACGGTGCATGGAAGAGGAGTTTTATTGACAGTAAGTAATGATAACTTAGTTTAGGATGATTGTAGATGAATAAGAATACAAAAAATTAGTAAAGAGGAATTAGTGAGATCCTTCCAATTATTTAAAATTGTCCTACATTTTTATGAGGCATTCAGATAGGGCCAACCATGCAGGCAATTGTTTGTGCCAAAATCAGGCGTTTTATGCCACTTTTAAATATTTTATGACTTGGATGGACACATGGGATTACTAAAATTTCATGGTTCATCCCATATAATATTCTCATGCACAATTAATTCATTCTCTTAGCTTTGAAAATTCCTTTTGACCCTTGAACTTCTCTCTTCTCCTCTCTCTCTCTCTCAAGTTCTATAAGAACTAGCCATTTTGGCCATTGTAATTCATACTCCACTTGAGTATGGTGAATACCTACTCAAATTCATACCATTGGATAAATAAGACTACTATTTTTTACCTCTTCATGACTATATTTATTGGGTTTTACTTGAATTTGGATCTTGCTTAGTGAATACTATGGATTCCTTAGCATGTTGTCTTATTCTTACATCTTATTTGCAGTTCAATATCTTATTGTTATAGGGAATATGAAGTGTTATAAGATATTTATAGGTTTACACATTCATCTATAACCTCACAATGTAACATTAATGTGAGAATATGAAGATTGGAGAAGAGTATGTTCAGTTTATCTCTTGATTTCTTACGTAACATGTTGCTAGTTGGAAGTCATTATCTATTTTTGTGTATCACCTCCCTTAGGTTAGTTTTATTTTATTTATCTCTCTCTCTCTCTCTCTCTCTCTCTCTCTCTCTCTCTCTCTCTCTCTCTCTCTCTCTCTCTCTCTCTCTTTTTAGCCTCCCCCCAAAATTAAGTGTAGTTTTGATCCAAAGTGGTACATCAAGGGAGCTAGCCCTCTCTAGAGATTCACCTCATATTTAGGACACCCACAAGCCTAACGGTGTTTCTATTATTCCACTTAAATGAGGATATATTTTCCATCTCCTCAAAGGGTAAAAATACAAGTGATAAAAATAATGATAGGTAAATATTTAAATAACATAGGGCCAAATTCATAACTAAATAATTAGAGTAAAATATAAGAACATGTAGATAAGATGAGAAAAAACCATGAATAAACATCTCAATATGATAAACATGTATTAAGAACAATATTATAAATATAATGCATTAAAATCAATTGACTAGGGAAGAAACATAATGCAAACAAGAACTTCATTGTGATGTATCTCAATGTCACTATCATCAATAAATAACTAATGTTGACATTAAGTTTGAAGAGATAAATTTAGTATCAATAGATCATGTGATAAAAACACCATAATGCATATCAAGATGTAATTAACATTGATGTTTCAAATAGTGTAAAAAATAATTATATACAAGAGAAAAGAATATCACAACCTATAATAATAAGAAGAATGCAAAATAATGATTTACAATAAGACTCAACATCACAACCTATAATAAGAAGATGGATTTAAAATCATAAATTAAAAGATAAAAAAGTATAACTAATCCCAACAAAATTCTTGGGAGAGATTTGAGTAATTTTTAGATTATTTTTAAACATGGTCTAGATATTCTTGCTTCATTATATACAATTTAAATTTGAATGAATGTGTATCAAACACCTGAAGGCCATGTATGTAATATATGGTGTTAATATGGAGATAATAATTGATTTTAATCGCCAAAAAAAAATGGATCATTGGCCACTAGTATCCTAACTTTAAAGATTAACATAATTTGAGGACATGTTAATATCTTGTGTTATCCCAATCTTATAAGTCACACACATGCAACTAGACACCAATATAAATATAAAAGACATAAAATAAGTTTTTTACAAGAAGTATAATACATATATAAATATTTAGTAATTTAATAAAATATTTTCCAATGATTATAGTTCTAAGGAAGGATCAACATGCAATAAATCACAAATTTATAACCAATAAAAAGTGCATAAATAAGGCATTTACATATAAACTAGAACATGATAGGTTATATTCCGAAGTATAGTTTTATGAAAATGATCTTTTTGAAATTCCACATAACTCTAATGAAAATTTATTTATCTAGCTACTCATTATCTAGATATAACTTGATTATGATGTAAATGAAGATTTATTTGTGGGTCTAGTGATGGAGATGGATTAAGGAAATATAATTAACAACACAACATCAATGGCCTCCAAACCACCAAATACTTCAAGATATATGGAATTAATCCAAGCATGGGTAATTTAACCTAATGTATATCTTAGAAAAATAATTAATTGGTCAAGGATTAGATAATCTATAATCAATGAGTATGTCACATTAGGCATACTTGATATGGGATTTCCAACATTATTTACTAATGAAAGATATGAATGGCTAGAACCACCATTAAAATGAGTACATCTACATAAATTTGTTAAACATATATTTGGATATAGGAATCATCACTTCACCTATGCCACATAATTTATACATGATGAACATGATCATGAGACATGATCAAATTTAAATAGTAGTGTTTGTGAAAAATACTTTTCAATAGATGCCAACCACCATCAATGAGTTTTTTTAACACATGGATAATATGTGTGTCTCTAATTTAGTTAGTTATTTAATGTTATTTATAACCACCTTGAGATGTATAAGGTCCTATTGGAAAAAATTTCACGGTGAATTAATTGACATGTTGCCTCAACTTAGGTCACCTACCATTTTATTCACTTTAAGTACAACTAATTGCATAGGTTTGATCTACATGTGCTAATGGCAAAAATAGAAACCACGAATCCATGATAATCCCAAAATTGGTGATTATAATATACATATTACTATTTTCATAAATTGTCACACTCATTCACTTGTGATATAAGTTTTTCATAAGGGGATATTTTAAAAGAAAAGAAAGTAAAATATTATTGGTCTAGATATGAATGGAAACATAGAGGTTTACCAAATGTGCATTGATTGATATGGTTATAGGGAGAAAAAAATATGGATAACCTTGATTAGAGAAATGATCCTAAATGGAAAAATGTTGATAAATGCTTTCATTCTATTGTTTACACATAGAATCCTTATGAATATACACAACAACAAAACATACATGCATGTTTTTAATCCTCATCAAATCTATGTTCTATACAATTTTTTAATTTATCAAAGTAACTAATAACCTTTTATACATATAATTAATTATAATCATTATGAAATTTTACTCATCATACGTGTCCTCAAATTATAAGATAACTTACATAGGTGGATACAAAATGTGACTATGAAGAGATAATCAATTACGTAAAAGAACATATATTGTGTAGAGAGTGTATATGTCTATGTAATAAAAGAGGAATAATTATTTTTAGGTAAAATGTTCATTCATTGAAATAGTTGTATAAATATTAAAAATAATATGTGTGAAAGAACTAAAAATCAAGTAATTATTTATTATAGGTGTAATACACTATGGCTATTGAATATTAAGGAATCAAATTATATCAATACATAGATATAGGATATAAAATTTCAGCCTAAAATAAATTATGATAGAGGAAAGACACACCATTTCTACATACTACAAATATTGATATCAAACTATTGGATCTTATATATATATTGAATAAGAAACATGTCACATACTATTGGATCTTCCTTTAGTAGAGACCAATGATTATTTGTCAAAATTAATGTTTCACATGAGGTGTTCAAATGTGTAACTAAAAAGAGTAAGATGACCATGATGAACATAAATATGATTTAATTTAAAATCCATTTTATGATATACAAAAGGATATTTTTCATAATGATGATTTAATAAAATCAAATTTAAGTCCATTCAATTATAGTATTTTCTGTGCGAAGAAAATCACTATTCCAAAAAATATTGAAAATCATTACAATTCTAAATTGAAGTATATGAACCCAATTAAAAAAGACACAATGCACATGAGTGGTAAATCATATGTAGGCTACAATGTGGATAAATTATGGAAGATACTAAAATTGATATGTTGGGAAGAAGATCTATTGACAAATAAACACCATCAAATAATAAATATCATGGTAAATAATACACATATAAAGTTATAAATTTCATAAGCACCATGAAATATAATGGGTTTCTCATAAATGATGATATATCATTGAATATGAATTATGGAACCTTAGATGGTAAAAAAGGAGTCATGGATACAATTAAGACACATTATCATTCAAAATACTTTTCCATTATGCATGATAATTCAAGGAACAACATGAAGAAGAAAATCTTTTCTAATTGGCTCTATTAATTGAGCTATTCAAGATAAAACATTCCCAAAGCATTATCCACTTCTATTAGTTATACCAATTGGAGTTGTAGCATTCAATACCAATGCCTCAATTATCTATTGACAACATCAAATCGTGATTTTTGTAAATTATAAGGAACATGACTTGAAAATTTTAAATAAGAGATATATCACATAAAATAAATTTTGACTAATGAAATGAGTTTTATTGGCTAAACTTTTCTACAAATCATAGACTCTCAACTTCATCTAACATTTCCTAAGAATGCATACATGATTTTTGGATCTATATCTATGATTTTAGTTAGATATTTGGGATAAATTTTTCCTTTTAGTGATAGACCACTATATGATAGTAAATTTTTTATAAAACTATTGTGTGATGAAATTGAAACAATTATTAATTTGGAATATATATATATATACATATATATATATATATATATATACATATATATATATATATATACATATATATATATATATATATATACATATATATATATATATATACATATATATATATATATATATATATATACATATATATATATATATATATATATATACATATATATATATATATATATATATATATATATATATATATACATATATATATATATATATATATATATATATAATAATGAGAAAATAAGTACCGTAAAGGTTTCCTCAACTTATAACAAGTCTAATATATGCTTATCTGAATAATTGTGATATGAATTTATTTATGATAAGAACTAATGTTAGAATAAATTAATCCATAAACATAAATAATTGACAATAGTATTCATTTATTTGCCACAAATGATCATCTGCATAAGCAAAATAAACAAAAATTGTATTCATTAAAGGACATGTTTAATGTAGCATTATAGTCAATCTAAACAATGTTAATACATGAATAGAAGGTCAAAATGATGAAATTGATGTGGAATTATGAATTGATAAGGACATAAGGGTCATGTTAACATCTAATCTATGGATAGAAGAATGCTTTTTAAATATATATCTAGGGTGTTTTTGAAATATAATATAAAAGCCTATAATTTTCCCAATACAACTACTAATATATGTTATGTTTGAGTTTGACAGTTACTCAGGAATACCATTTTAAGATGAAACTCCATGTAAAATTCCAATTACACTAATACAAAGGAGACACACAAACGAAATACCTTTGTGATTAGCTTAGGCATCAACAAAACACAAAACGTAAGGTTTGACTCATTCAAAATTTACAAATGATATAATTCAAAATAGAATAACATGGTTAACATCTATGCATATATCCCTTGTAAAGTCCTTGGAAGGAATAATAATATTTCCACCACATAAATATGACCATTATGAAAATATGGAAAAAGGGAAAGAAAATCTAAATAAAAAGATAAGGAAGAAAAATTGAATTTTAATTCTTAAATGACAAATAATGTCATGTAATTATAATATATTCTTTCTATGGATATAAATATTTCATTATTTGATATTTTACATATATGGCACATTTGATGATTCTTCACTTTAATCATTTTATGTTATGTATACTTCAAATTTGAATGATTTAGAAATCCTTAATTTGTCTTTCATTTCATTTCATGTATATGACACTTTTGATTTATTCAATATGATATATATTATACTTTTGGATGATTTAATGTGATGATATTGGTGTGCTAAATGTTTCAAAGATTATATTTTTGACTTGTTATTGTATACACAATTATCTATAAATAATAGCTACACTTTTTTTCATTTTAACAACAAGTTTGTTATTTAAAAAAATGTGATATGTATTTTCAAATATAAGCTCTTACAAATAAAATGCATACTAATATTTATAATTTTTATTTTTTTAGTTTCACAAATTGTAATCTTTTTTTTCCAAAATTATTGAAACTATATTGGCTCTTATACTCACAGAAGGGACTTCACCCCTGTACTATCAATTTTTTATTTATTTTGAATGTATTTAACACTTTGCTATAAAAAAATGTGAAGGACGATAGAAACCTCAATAAAATTAAAAAATAAAGATTAAAAACATTGTATATGTAACCAATAATTTAGCAGAAATCAATGTTTACAAAAAGTTTCAAAAAGTTTCAAAAAATCGGTTATAAAAAACCCATATTTAATCAGACTCTAAGATAATCATTGGCTTGTTATCTAAACTTGAGGGAGATATTAGGAAAAAAATGGCAAACTACTAGAGAGATGGAGAAAAATCATAGCTTACAGGACAAGTTTCAAGTGGTTCAATTCAATCATATCTTAGAGAAAGCAATAAAGTGACAGATGGATTGGTCAATTGAGCTATTGACAACCATAATCTTACATGTTATGGTTTGCCTTTTTTTGTTCAAGGATATTTGAGAAAGATTTTTTATTTTGATTTGTACCAAAATAAACTATTATAATTTTATTTTTATGTTTACTACAGAATTTGAACTATCAATTTCCAAGCTTGACATATTAAAATATGTATACTTTGAAAATTCGATAATATAAATTCATTTCTTTCTAATCGATTTGTATTTATATAAATCACATTTATTTATATTTAAGTAGATTGGCAACAAAAAACCTATTATTATTATTATTATTATTATTATTATTATTATTATTATTATTATTATTATTATTATTATTATTATTATTATTATTATTATTATTATTATTAAATTAATTCTAAAAATAATTGTAAAAAATAGTTATATAATTTAATGTTATATATACATATATAAAAATGAATAGAAAGATTGAATAAAGTCGGTCTTAACGTGTCCTATAAATTTAATCATTTTTTAAGTATTTATGTTTTATAATATTTTAATGGTATGAAATTTAGAAACATAAGAAACAAAATTAATAGCACTATAAAAATGCACGTGAATTACTTTTCAAAATTACTGTCTGATGTATACTTTTGACATTATTTTATTAAATACTTCATTATATGATTGCACTGCCAAATATAATAAAAATTATATGTACTGCAAGGAATAGTTAGATATACAGAATTCCGAAATATTCAGATTAATCACAGTATTCATCTTACAAAAATGTAACCGTAAACATTATATATCGTTTTGAAGAACACACTAAGACTTTCTACTATTAAAATTGAGGTCCAGAGTTGAAATTGACTTAATTTCAATTTATTTTTATTCTATTGACATGTTCTTTCAGTTTTTAAAATTATTTTTAAAATTTGAAAATTATTATAGTAATAGAAAAAGTTAATTTTATGTAAGCAATCCTCAAAAACGTTAATTTATTTACAGATGGATGTATTCACTTGCTCAGACTCTTCTATTTTCAAAAATATAGCTTCCTTATCAGATACTCTTTGTTGGAACGAATTTAATAAACTAAGAATATTTAAATGTTATTTTTCTTAAAATAGTATAAATCTTCAACTTTACACTTTCTCTATTTTCAAAGAATAAATTATTTTTGATTCAAATAAAGGTAATCAGACAGAATTCACGAACTCAGTTCAGATCACTTTGGCGTAATCTCCCTGAGCAATTTCACCATCCCTCTAAATATTTATAATGGTTTATATAATGCCAAAATCTGTTTTAAATATACTTAAATATTGCATGTTTTTGATGGTGTCAATTGAATAACATGGGTGTATAGAAAAATACTAACATACAAGTACATTTAAAAACATAAGTTAATATACAAATAATGGATCAATTTTATTTCCTTTTTCAGAAAAAAGACAACAATATATATGACAATCTTAAAATTAAATTTTAATTGGTTGTAATGGC
The DNA here is from genome assembly GCA_037957365.1 of Torreya grandis. Classification (NCBI taxonomy): domain Eukaryota; kingdom Viridiplantae; phylum Streptophyta; class Pinopsida; order Cupressales; family Taxaceae; genus Torreya; species Torreya grandis. The sequence goes on from JARHVA010003756.1 coordinate 1,325,067, forward strand.
TCCAAATATAAACCTATCCGTCATAGAACAATTATTAGCCTTTTTTCAAGATGCACTCTAAGATTCATTTTTTTATTAACCTTATTTCTTCTCTAAACAAGAAAAAAAATTCAGATAAACTTATAGATATGATGAAATCAATATAGCATATTTTCACACATTTTTATTTTATATCTTAAGTTAAATAGATGCTCTAATAAAATTTAAATTAATAAACTTTTACCTTATGCATTTATCATACTAATAAAATCTACGGACATCACAACACTCCACTCCCCTGGGCAACACTTGTTTCTGCTCTCTATTAAAAAAATACACGGTAACAACTTTTATCATTTGGAGGAACAACACAGCACTCCCCTGGGCAACATTCCTTTATACTCAGACAAAAATCTACGGACTTTTGCTGCTTCTGCATATATAACTGTAGTTCGGTTCAAATTGACAAATAAAACTATTAATAATTACAAGGAATCTGTCTCCAATAAAATTTAATAATTCCTCCCAATACTTCAAACTATTGAGAAACAAATGTAAATAAGTACCTTCCATATAGTGAGGTGTAGTCTCCCCTGTAAATGGAAACATATCTAGCTATTAAATAATTACCACCATATCAATGATACCGAAGTCATGAGACGTATTTTTGAATGATATTACTGAACTTCGTTCCTTGATTTAACAAGGTTTTTAATGGTCATAAGATAATTGTAATATGATTGAATAGCGAGCATAATCACTTGACTACTAAAATTCAGATTGACATATTACATGTGCAGCTACAATGCCCCTTGGTCAATCGGGAGAACTTTCTAGTAGGTGGCAAAAGGAAAGGAATTATCCTGTGTCATGGTTGATTGATTGCATCATCGCTTCGATTACATTGCGACTGGACTATAAAGGTTGTAATGACCATGGTTTAGATATGAAAGATTTATAAGTGAATTGGTTTTAATCTTGACGGATCAAAATTATATCAAGACCCAGATATAGAGATAGAGGTAAAGTTTGACTCTACAAGAAAGTAAAGACACACAATCGTTACATATTATAATTATGGAAATCAAATGTATACTTTAAACCTATTCTTTGAAAACATGGCATAGTTAAGTACATTGTCACGTATGAAAGAAAAATAGATGAGAGATCTGAATCTTACTATCAAATACCAATGCAACTTGTAAACATTCAAAACCATTATTAATTAGCATAAAGAGCTTATAAAAAACTTTTAATTAAAACAAATGTTGGAAGAGATATTAGGGAATAAGAAACATATCACATGTTTGTGGAGCTTTAATTAGTAGAGACTAGAAGACTATTTGTCAAATTTAATGTTTTGAGTAAGGTGATCAAATAGGTACTTATGAAAGATTACGATGACCATAACGAATATACAAAATATTTTATTGGTGGATATATAAGTAGGCCATTTTCCATACAAAGTATTTCACCTATTGACATAGCTAGATCATGAATGTATAATCCAATGTAAAAAAGAGAAAATACATGAGAGGAAAGGAGTATCATAGATATTATGATAGCATTGTTAAGGTTTTTCTCGATCCTTACACATGAAACATAAAAAATAGTTGATTTTTGTAAGTCAAAGTTATTACTTTACAAGCCATTTTGTGATACACAAAGAGACATTTGACATAATGATGATGCAATAAAATAAAATTGGAAGACATTCAATTATAGTCTTTATCATGCCAAGTGAAGTACTATTCTAGAAAATATTGAAAATTATTTTTATTCTAAATAGGAGGATACTACAACAATTAAAAAAAAACATAATAGAACGTGAGTGAATAATCATATCTGGGATACAATGTGGATAAATAATGAAATTTAATGAAATGAATAAGTTTGGAATAATATATATAGATAGACAAGAACCATAAACAAATTATTGTGATGAAAAATACATAAATAAAGTGATAAATTTCATAAGAACCTTGAAGGATAATGGGTTTCTCATAGATGATGATATATTAGTGAATATGTATTATAGAACATTAGATGCCAAAACAAATTTTAAATAGATATAATTATGATACATTATCATCAATGTTAAATTACTTTTTCATTATGCATAATAATTAAGTAATAATAATAAGAATTAGAAAACCATTTCTAATTGGTGTCATTCATCGAGATTTTCAAGATACAACATTCCTAAAGCTTTGTCTACTTATATTACTTGCAGCACCTAGAGTTATAACATTTATTAGTGTTGCCTCAAATATCCATTTATAACTTCAAATCTAAATCATAGATTTTTGTAAATTAGATAGAACATGAATTAAAAAAATTCAATAAAAGATCCATCACATGAAATACATATTGATATAAGAAATGACCCTCACTGGGTAAACTTTTTTACAAAACATAGACTCTCAACTTCAACAATGATCTTAATTAAATAAATGAGTGTCACTTGATACCACCCTATCCTTAGTTTATCCCTAGATCTATCTTGAGGCCTCTTTTGAACCTTTTATAGATGTTGTGTAGGTCCAACCCATTCCCATATATACCAAAAGCAACACTAAACCACCCCATAGGCACTTAGGCCCCTTATTCAATAGCTTCTACCACCTATACACTAGCGCAACCCTTTGGACATTAACACACTGCACTACTGACCTAAGGATAATGTTAGTGTCCTCTATCTCCTTACTCCATCAATGGACATCATTTCATTTCCTAAATCATTCCCAGGGTTAGTCTAAACTTATTTTACATCTAGAAAATAACTAGGATGCTTTATATAGACCACTTTCTGTAACTTATACACTAGATGGAAGTCAAATGTAAACACTCATAAATAAAGTTAGAAACAATTGTCAACATCAAGGTAATTGATCCCTATTCTACCCTACTTCTGCATATACCCATCTATAGCAGCCCAAAACATAGATTACTCAAATTTCTAATATAAAGTCACACTCAAATCATTAAAATTGACACTCATACTAATATTCCTTTTCACATACAACAACACTTAGTTTAAGAGAACTACATCAAGATTGACTCTCTTTTAAGGTATTGATATGTAGGCAATACTCAACACATGGGGTGTTGAGGTCACATCCTTTCTACCTTTTTAATGCCTTTTTTAAAAATACTTGTGATCCTCAAATACCATAATAAACATGTAACCCTAGGGGTTGTCATTAAAATTAGTCAAAATAGGGAACAAACAATAAACCAACATCCATGCATACATGCATAAACTCCCTATAACTAGGTGAAGGTACACACAAAAAGTTGATATCCGTTCTTGTAAATGGATACTACTCTACCTAAGATGACACTAGTGTCATGCACTACTATCTAAGAGGGTTTCTAACTCCTATTTCTTGTACATCTAAGTACATCTAAGTACATCTATGTACTACTATCTCAATCAGTTTCCAGCTAAGTTCATATATTGTAATTTTTTTACTATTTATTGAATAATCCTAAAATTTAATTAATATACAAGTCAAAGCTTTTAACTATTACATATTTATTACCTAATTTGTTATTTTAGCACTTTATCAAACTAGGGTTTTTCATTCTATAAATCCATTAAAAGTTAAAAAAATTATTAAATATGTCAAAGATACTCTTGGCTTTAGCATTTTATATAAGAAATATGTTGATTTTGAACTAACAAGGTATATTGATAAATTGGGTAGGATGATATACTTCTGTTGTTAATTCTGCAACTTCTATATTGAATAGTGTAAGTTATGCCCAAAGGGATGTATTTTTTAGTTTTGGTAAATAGAGATTTTATAAAGTGAAAGAGTGTAAATAAATATTCAAACCTCAATCAAAGCCCACCTGAAATTTCCCCATCTCACCTTGTATGCATGAAGTGCTAAGATATAATAATAAAATAGTTATTTTAATAAAATTTCTGAAAAATCATTTCCTTTAATAGTGATCCATTATTACTTTTATCTTTATAGAAAGTATAAATACAATGATTATAAAAATATTGTTTCAATTTCTATCATATTCACTTCCAAGTTTTTAAGTAGGGCATTTTTATGTTAATATGCTTGATGTAATTGTTCCAAGTGTCAATATATATGCATCATGGATGAACAAAAGTTGTAAGATATACTATGGGATAAGTGTTATCCATATATCAACATAAATAAATATGTTTATCTTCCAAATGATAACATTTTTGTCAAATATAATATTTTATTATATTATTTTATAACATATAATATTTTATTGTTATATTACCTCCCCAATGTACAATATCATTTGGAATACCTTGAAATTTCCCCTCATCATTAGCACACACCTCACCTTTATATATTTCACTATTTTCATGTTTTTATTGTTCTTGAATTTCTTCTAGAGATCTAAGAATAGCGTTTATGTTTGTTCTTAATCCTATTGTAATTTCTATAGGTTCCAATATATTAGTAGGATGGATGAATGGAAGCTACATAATTCTAGTCTCTAGGATGTCAAATCACTAATTCAAGATGCACATCAGATGTGGAACTATGATACAATAAAATTAGTGGAATGGAAGTAATATTTAATTTATATAAACCAAGGGAGCGTAAATCAGCATGCCCATTAACCACATCTCTTTGTTATTAAAGCTTAATAAATAATACTTTTATATTTTATATGAATATCTTTAGATAATGGATAGTGGTGGATGTGTATAATATATGCATGTGTAGATACTAATGGCAAAGATAAAGGTTATGAATCTATAAATGAATAGAGTTAATCTAATAAAAAAGTATACTCAAGTTTTGACTAAATATGGTCACAATTTTTGGTTTTTGGGATTTATTAAATACCATAAGATCTTAATGAACTATAATGATATTTACATTTTATTTTACCATTGCATCTTTACCTAGGGATCATAATGGGTTTAGGAATTTAAAAAAATGGTTTCGAGG